>JADFUC010001229.1:600000-1028093 GCA_019722365.1 Lithospermum erythrorhizon | reverse complement strand
CTCATTATCGTTCAGTTACGTATTGCTTCTAGTAATTTGAGGGAGGCTGGCATATGAAAGCAATTCATAGAAGATAATGTATATATGTGTCTATCATATTTTTTTAAATTTTAGGTTAAACTGATTCTTAGACCCTCTGATATATATAACTATTTGTGTTATATGAGCTGCTGACTATGACCCAATGCATAGCGGGGATTATAACGGCATATGTTGGGTCCTTGCGATGTTATAGCGATAGATGTTGATATAATGGGAGGATTTATCCGTCCTTGATATCGAATCTCGAACTCTCCTTGATTGAGCCTTTGATTGGTTTATGGGGCCGCCATAAATGCTTATTAGGATTCATGCTCGAGTAAAAAGAAAGTTGTGGGTGTTTAAATACTTCTTATGGTTAACTACGGCCCAGAGAGATCGCGTGATAAAGAAGGAATTGTATAGTGTCTCGTCCGGGCAAGTGGGAGTGTTGGAAATCGATGAGAATTGATTCACTTTTATTATACCCGGATTGCGACGATTGTATCGATTCATTGCGGGTTGGTTAAATGTGATTGGAACTTAGTGTTCACCTTAGTAATGGTATATTACTAGTGTGGGTTAAATGATAATTTAAGGGGTTATGAGCGATTGCTAGATCTTTACTCGTGTCATTATAATAATAGTAATTGGTGGTGTTATTGTGCTCTGACCTCTTATTATCACGAGCCTAGAGAGGTCCTTGTACGTAATGATATTCGAATAATATTTAATGAATGAAGTGCTTGAACTTAGCCTGTTGAAATGTATTTCTCGATATTTATATATTTAATCAAATATATATGTTGATGAGCATCGATTGGTTAAAACTGCCGAGTTTAATCAGTGCTTGATGAGAATAGATGAATAACTTGATAAGTTATTCGATAATAGTGACTAAGTTAGTATTTTAATTGACTTAAGTTAATTAAAATAGAACAACTCACTAGTAACTCGTTATTTAATTAGAGGCTCATGTGGTCTAATTAAGTTAACGAGTTAAACATTCTTAACAGAGTTGCTTAGCAAGTGATTTTTGGGACTTGGTATTTAAAGAGGGGATTAGGTTTTTCATGACATTAGAATCATAAAACCTCCACCTCCCCTCGAAAAAAAAAGTGCCGCCTGCTTGGTGGTGGAAGAGTTTTTCTGCTTCGGTCTGTTCATCTTCAGCTCTAGCGGAATTCAAGTACTTGGTTTGTTTCCACTATTAGTGTATGCAATCTAGAGGACATCATTTCGATTAACAAGCATTGGAGAGGATTTTTGAAGGAATTTCTTGAGGCTGTCATTAGGGGATTTGAGTTCGTTAAACTAGTTGAAATGTAAAGGATTCTCGTATTCATACATTTATTTTATGTTTAGATTAATTTATATCATTTGAGGATCCGGGATGTATGAATTTGGTGTTTATCACAAATGGAATTCATCTTGGTCTAACAGAAAATACATTCGCTGAAATTGAATAGGTAAAATTAGGCTGATCTTTAAAGCGACGATATTTAAGATATGACGGTGTTTAAGTTCGCGCGCCCGTTCTATTGTGTCCCAGCACCTGAAGTTTGAAATATATTTCATTAGTAGAAAAATACTCATGGAGCGGAAAAATTCCCGGTGCCGTTATGCTCGGACAATCTTAACATGTGAACTAAATTGATTTTGAACAAGGGCTAAAAAATGCATGAAATACTTCAACCGGTTTTGTCGACAACAAAAAATCACACAACTACTTAGCGAATAATCATCAACAGTAGTAAGAAAATATCTTGCACCGCGAAGACAAAGTGTCTGACCCCCTGAAATCCGCAATGTATTAATTCAAAACTACGAGTAACTTTATGATATTTACTAAGCATCTGCAAATTTGTTTGGCTTGATGACCTGTAATCTGATCATGATAGGCAAATGACAGAATTCGATAGAAAAGATAATGATTTAACTGCTTTGTGTGAGGATGTCCCCTCTATGATACATGACTCTAAGACAACTTCCCGTCAGCATCTGACGCCCGATTAGGCGGAATCACACAAAAATATTATTTCCATTCAAATCATTCGCGAAAAGATCCAGTAAATTCTCGAGATATGGTCTGTATAAATACAACCAATTTTAGTAAAATGAATCGCACTTGTCAAAGTATCGGTCATTGGGTCACAAAAAATTAAATTGCGAATTAGGCAGGCGCATACTTAACGTTTGTCTAAGCTAAATTAATGATCGGTGAACAAATCCACATTTAAGAGCATTGAAATTCTCCAGCCAGGGAGTAGCAGTGGACTTCATAGTATGTCACGATATCAAGCAAAATACTCAAATTGCAAATGGCGCGATTAATGCATAATCGATGCCCAGTGGCGCACATGAGGCGATCACCATTCCCGACCTCGAAGTGCTGTATGATCTTGACACGCGGCTCCGTATCAGCCGGCGACCCCCCGCGTTAAAACCCGAGCGTAGAGAGCCGCGAGCCGCCAGCCCTTGTGACAGTGCGCGGCGCATACTGAGTGCTGGATGTTGCGACTCCCTGTCTCCCGGTCGCCGCGCGGCACGACTCCAGCGGTCGGTCCGCGCTCGGGAGTAACCATTTTCATAAAACCATTACTCTATATTACCCGAAACGATAGCCAAAGTACGAGAAAAATATTACATAGTGCCTTGAATCAGCCTTTACCGAGAAGGGCTTGAGCGCCCATGCTTCGCGTCTGATCTCCCTTGTCAATGGAAGCATCACGGTTGGATTGAAGATTCTTCTGCCAACGTGGCATGATAGGCGATCGAAGTTGGTAGGATCTTGAATAATAAGGGATGAAGCAAAGAAGCCGCTTCAACATAGATACGCGAAAGCTTCATGAAACGTCGTTATGCTTTGTTTTAATTAATTCGCCCCAAATCGCATAAGCGAATCACAAAGACATGAAGGAATCGAGATGCATGAAATGCGGATTCATCAGCGGTTGCAACTTATCAAAATAGTCTGATAGTCATCTGTGGTTGTTGTTTGCACTCGGCAGTGAGCTGAATGTTGCTGCAGTCCCATTTCCAACATCAAATCTACATTCATGACAAATGAGTAGTGCTTAATAATTCATTCAATAAATCAGCAAAAAAGAGTAAAAAATTGATATCAAAATCAACTACTTTTCTGGTTTTTTATATGTATTACCAAACGGAACAGAAGTATGAATCGGTGGTGATGAAGTGGTGGCGTTGTGATTGTGGAGGCGGGCAGCGATAGAGGCAGAAGAGAAACTAATCGTGACGACAAAGGAAGGAAGCAAGGTTAGGTTTTGGGGTGTGGGGAAGGGTGATGAGGGTGTATGGGTTCTCACTTTGGAGTATTTTCATTTTTAGTAAAAATATTAAATTGTGTCAAAATTACAGAAATATCCTTATTTAATCTAAATCATTAATTAAAAAATTATTTTAAAGTGATGAATCAATTATCGGGATTAATAAGCATCGTGATTGTAAACCCTACGAAATTTACTCAAGGTACCTGCGATTCTATCTTCCCATAGTAGTCATTAGTCAATATGTATCATTTGTTTATTCATCATTTTCTTATTCAACAACTCGTGCAAATCTACTCCAAAAGAGTTCTTTAATATTAACTCTCTATCATTTTTTAATTGTCAATCATTTTCTTCAATTTTGTTCTATTCAATCCAATAATTAAATATTATCAATTTTCTGAAATTGAAACACAACCTTCACTTGTACTTATAAATTGGAGTACAGTTCTTGGATAATATTTCTTGCTTAAATAGTAAGTGGATTTTGCTATAATTAGTAAAAACTCAACTATTCAGTAAATTTTTTATAGTGTGTTCTAGTAATTCTATTATAGGAATAGTGTAGGATAATAATTCTATTATTTTTCGATGTAATGGTGATCTACTAGCATCCCCGAGGAAAATAGTTTCTTTCATCGTAATTTGTATTACTCCAATCTGTTTATAGTGAAATTTTTTGTGGTTATGCCGTGGATTGCCTAAACACGTGTTTGAGATACCACATAAAAATCTTGGTATCTTTCTTTTAAATTAACTATGCTTAATTCGTACTCTTTATGCTGGTATTTAGTTATAACAATAGCGTGTTCGTTATAGCAATTGAATGATCAAAGTGTATGTAGAGATAGTGCAAAATGGTTCAGGATAATATGTGTCGTTATATTTTATTTCAATAAATGTTTGTTCTACAAATGATTCGTATAATTGATCTGAGTGCCTTTAGTCCGCATTTTAGCGGGCGTTAAATTTTTCACCTTGAAATATGGACTAAGGTGCTTTATTCGACAAATATCGGACACGTTTAGAGTGCGTATTAAGTGTTGAAAATTATGTTTTGGTCCAAAAGTATGGTGTATTCGCTCTTTTCCATTTAAACTTAACGGCAATATTAAAATAGGGACTAAAGTGCACCTTCTGTATCAATTACAAGGATCATTTGCGTATATATACTAAGCGTTACGAGAAACTAAAAAAAGAATCTGACTTGTACATATTATATGAGACTATTTTTGATAATTTTCTCTCAAAAATTGTATTAATATCACATTATATTCGATATTTTTTTAATTGACATGTCAAAAAATGCTATGTTGGTTTGTGTGGTGCATAAAGAGTTGGAAACACCTAGGTATGAGCCATTATCTTAGAATTTTCTGGGTTTGAGTATACATTTGAAAGTGTCAGTCGAACACGTTACGAAAGTGTCGAATCTTAGAATTTAACATTTGGTATACGTTTGAACACCTTGAATCGAAATTTGAACTTTTGAATCGAATCGAGCTTGTTTGAGTAAGCGTTTGAACACAGTGACGAATCAAATGGATGAGAGTAGATGAAATAGGAAAGAAAATAGAATAGATGATGATAAATTTGTATTTTAATGAGGTTTTCAGCGTAGGTTTCACATCGTATCTAGTGGTAGTGGATCGAATGTAGCGGGCCAGAGCCCAGCCCCCGCAGTTCGGTAGGTCGAGTCGAACAACCTTGGATTTTAAGGTTCGGTCCATATTTGTATTTATCGAACGAACATGAGCCGAACTATTTAAACCGAAGAATGCGAATCAGATAGAACTTTTGGGTTAAGCTCACGTACCTAGACTTACCCATCATCTTAGCCTCTAGGAAAAGTATCCAATTATGTTGAATCCGGTATACTCTTCTTCTAAGTCACATTCAATTATGAGGTGTCTTGCATCAAATAAATAGTGAGAGCTTAACAAAGGATTCTGGCCTTCTGGGTATGAATTCCACTTAGGGGTTGAATGTTTGTCGTGGTTGAATTTTTCAATGAGAATAAATTCATTGATTGGTGTAGTTTTGTGCCATCGTTAAGATCTTTCAAACAAAGATTAGGTTTTTAGGGCATAATATTGAAGAAAATAATTCATATTAATAGGAGTTTAGAATTTGGATCAAATTTTCTGATGAAATTATTGATAAGACTTAGGCCCGGTTTGTTAAATATGAAAACTGAAAAATAAAGTTTGAATTATAACTTGTAATGCAAAGAGAAGAATTTTATTATTTATGATGATTTACAAATAAAACTCATTATGCAGGGAAAAGTCCTCGATTATCTGAGGTTTATCAAATCGAAAAGGTTATTTGTCTAATATCGCTCCTAGCGTTCTTGACGATTTGTGAGATGCGGGCACAACTGACGAGGCGATTTGGTCTTGACTTGACTTGATTTGATTTAATTTGACTTGAGCTTGAGCTTCACTTGATTTGATTTAGATTTGGGATAGAAGCTCTACGAGCCGGATAGATGTCTTGGTCTTGATGAACTTGAGGCCAGTGCAAGCTTGGATATGGTCAGAACCGGGGAGCACTGTGACATGTTCCGTGTTGGTGGAGCGATCTTGGGTCACGGACTTGATCTCGTCCTGCTTGATTCGGACTCTGTTGGTGGAACTTTGTAGTAGATAAATTTGTCGCCTTCCGTGGGACTTTGGATTTAGTGTTCCGCTTTGTGGTGGGACTTAGTCATGATATGACAACGATTTGGGATAGAACTCACGACTTGGCGAAATTTGTGTGGAGTGATGTGCCAGCGTGGACTTAGTGGTGCTTTCAGCGATTTAGTATGAAGTTCGTCGTTTAAAACTACTACAGTGGCCTTAGCGGCTTGTTGGTGAGATTGGGACTTGAGGATATGACTTCGGCGTGGGATTTAGTGAGATTTGGCTCAACAATTTAAGTTATGGAGTTTCGCCTCACAGGCCTGCAGGAGGCTTATTGATGTGGTGGAACGAGAAATATGTGCGTGGGTACAGTGAGATTTAGGCTGGCTTGGGAGCAGTGAGATTGTTTTCAGCTTAATTTAAGCTATGGGTTTCCCAGCACAGGCTTTCTCTTATGGCCGGCGCTTGGTGAACTTTGTTCTTTATGGGGTGATGAAACGATTATCTGGTGGAGCATTCGGCGCTGCGATGATAACGATCAGTAGGCGATTGGCGCCCAGCGGCGTGTTTCGCGCATAGAATCGGTATAGGGATGAGCAGCGCGGTTTATTCACATGTCTACAGGATTTGATGAATTGACCCAGTAAATTTATCGGTGTTAAATCGAGTTTATGAATGTCGAGGGGGCCACGTGGAGGCAATCCTAAACCGAGCGTTCTTGAGAATCTTCTGCCCCAGTTACCGTCGATTTTAACTGGCTTGAGAGGATTATTGCGTTTGTGCGATAATCGCGATTTCAAGCTATTTTGGCGGCTGGAAGTGTTTTTTATTGCGTGGTGTTTTTCTTCTTGATTCGAATATTTAACTTCGGAGAAATTTTAGAGCGTTACGTATTTTAAGGTTTTACAGGATTTTTTCTCCATTACCATTTTTCGATCAAATAGGCGGTATTTATAGATTTTGGGCCTCGGAATGCCATTACGATTGGCGGATTAATTTCAAGTGGATCGCGATCTTGACCGTCGAATTTTGAGGCAAGATACGGGCCGAGTCGGATAATTTGAATGTTCCGCGAAACCTCCTTTGGGCGCCACTTTTTATGGGTGGAAGGTTCCGGATTCTTTTTGAGTCGGCGTATTTTAATATTGTGCCGAGCGCTGCCAGGCGATTTTGCACGCGCGACTTACGGGTGTTGATTTCGTCCTGAAAACTTGTGGAGTCTTGATTTTAACTGCCAAAACTTGTAGGTCTTCATGCCCATCCGAGTATTGGTTGGCAAACTGCCGTTTTTGAAGCCTGCGGCCGGATCGCCCGTTTGGCGATTTAATTGATAACGATTAGGGTTTTGAGCCCCAATTTTATCGACGTTTAATGCGAGAAATTTATCTTACCGGGAGCGCTATTTGAGTTTAATCGGTCTGAAACCGCGTTGCTTTGAAACACGATTAAGCTTGGAGAGCATTCTAGGAACCTCGTTTATGCGAGGTTTGATACAGAGGTAGAGGTTTAATGGAACACAATCGACAGCATTAGCGTTTTTAGTGGTCGACCACTTAATTAATTTGATTAATTTGCCTTAATCGAACTAATTATATTTTTTCATAAATTTTTCGATGTCTGATTGCCCGCCGAACTTGGTACATCGTAGTAGGTGTCGGCGAGGTTCGATCGGTGAAATGGGTTTCGGCGCGTCGCATTTAAAACGTGAACCCGGCTTGTCCGTCTCTTGTTTGACTTGTTGGATGAGTATTTGGATATTGGACTTTTTGTTTACGATGTGAATTTAAATGCAACGCCTTAGTCTGGTTAACATTTCTCCCTGCGGGGAGGTCGAGTTTAATGATTAGCGAGTATTTGAACATTGCGAACACCGTTGAACCTAGGTGCAAGTTATCGTCAAATAGATTTAGGGACTTTGAAGGATGATAACTTGTTTCTGAGGGATTTTCTATGGATCGCGTGATCGCTCCTGAAGTCGACTCCCGGTCGTTGAGCTACTTATAAGATAGTTGACTTATTTAGGATTTGTTGTGACGTGATTTATATGTCGCGTCATGAAATAAGTCTTCGATAGAGAATAGACTTAAGAAGACTTAATTTATGTAAATTTAATACCAACGTGTGTTGCGATCGTTTAATTCTCGGCTTAGCGAGAGAAATTAAATTTTTTGGGGGATTTGATGTTAATACAATTTAGTACATGTTAAGATCCCATTCAATTCACGATCCGTAGAGGATTTAATAGGATTAATTTGTTGGGATTTAATATTAACATAATTTAGTACATGTTAATATCATTTAACTTCGATCCGTAGAGGATTTAATGAAATTTATTTGGTTGGGATTTAATGTTAACATGAATTTATTACATGTTAAGATCGATTAATCCTCGATCCATGATGGATTTGATGAAATTAATTTTCGAGGCGTTTACTACTAACAGCATTCGCCGTGTGTTAATGTGAATCTTTCTAGATTTGTGCATTTATATATTAATCGAACCCACAGGATTTAACGAAATTAATATTTGTATTTTTAACATGAATTTAAGTCATGTTAAATATTTAAAATAATTAATCTTGACCCACGTGGATTTTAGAATTAAATTATTTTAATTTTAGAATTTAATTTAGAATTAAACTCTATTTTTCAACATTTTTTTCGAATTAGGTATCGGTTTATTTAGTTAGCAGATAAATAGTTAGGATAAATTTTTATCGAATGAATGGGGTATTTATATAGATTTACGGGCCTCGAATATAGAGCTTACGATTGGTGATTTAATTCAAGTGGATCGCGATCTTGACCGTCAAATTTGAGGCAAAGATCACGGGCCGAAATCCGGATAATTTAGAAAGTAATTTTGAGGGCAGTTTTAAACCATAAAACTTGTAGAGTCTTCATCTTAAGCCGTGGTTTGTGAAACCTTCGTTTAGACAGCATGACGCTTGAATCGTTGGCGATTTAATTGATATGATTAGGGTTTTGAGCCACTAATTTTATCATTTCATTCATCTTATTTATCTTCGAGACACATTTCGAGTTTAATCGATGCGAGTCACTTGTTATTTAACCCGATTAACCGAGGGCTTGATTCACAAAGAAACCTCGTTGATACGAGGTTTGATTCAATTTAGGGGTTTGTCGGGAAACACTGTCCAGTAGCGTGGTATTTTTAGTGGTCAGACCATGATTAATTTGATTAATTCGCCTTAATCAATTTAATTATATTTTGATAAATTTTCGATAATACATGTGAACTAAATTATAGCGAAGTCTGTGAATGGCCAGAAGCGGATTACTGCTTGAATCTGAATCTTGAAAATATTTATATGTTTGATAACACTTGAGAAAAAATTTAATTGAGAGTTATTTGTATTTTACACACCACTACATTTCGTAATACATCGTCATATATTAAATAAATAATCTTCTGATAGATAAATAAATAATAAATATTATTAATATGAATAGAATAATATGAATACTAAAAATACATTAATTATTATTATTATGAATTATTATAGTTATTATTATATTTAGTTCTAATAATAATTATTATTAGTATAATAATTATTATTAATATAATTATTACTATTTTTATTTTCTTATTATCATTATTATTATTTTAACTATTTGTTTTAACTATTTTTGTAATTATTATTGTTTTAATTATTATTACTATTATTTATTATTATTATTTTTCTTATTATTATATTTATTATTATTATTATTATTATTTATTATTTTTTGTTATTATTATTATTATTTAATATTTAATTATTCTTATTATTAATATAATTTTATTTTCATTATTATTTTACTATTATTATTTTTATTATTATTATTTTATTATTAATTTTTAATATTATGTTTATTTTATTTTATTTTAATTTTTATTTTATTATTATTATTATTATTATTATTTTATTTATTATTTTTACATTATTATTATTATATATTATTTTATTATTATATTTTTGTTATTATTATTATTGTATTATTATTTCTCTTATTATTATTCTTGTGTGTATTATTATTATTTTTATTATTAATATTATTATTATTGTTATTATTATTTTATTATTATTAGTATTATTATTATTATTATTAAAATTATTATTATATTTATTAATTTGATAATTATTAATATTATTATTATTATTTTTATGATTATTACTATTTTTTATTATTCTTATTATTAATATTATTATATTATTATTTTATAATTTTATTTTATCATTATTATTATTATAATAATAATAATAATAATAATAATAATAATAATAATAATAATAATAATAATAATAGTAATAATAATAATAATAATATGGAAGGATAAGTGTGATATAAAGAAAATTATGGAACGAAAAGTATGTAAATTTGGATTTTATCAATTTTAATTTTTTTAAGAGGAAAAAAATAAATAATGAATTTTCTTACATTTAGCTATTCTTTCTCATAGAATTTTATATATATGTCAATTAAAAAAATAAAATTTATTAATTTTGATCATTAAAATTCAACCAAACAATCTTTTAGATTCAGAAACTAATAAGATATTCAACCATCCTAACGACCAACAGCCACTACACTTCTCCCTCATTTTAATTGCAAGAGGGTGATCAACAACAATTCCACGGTCAAGAATTTGCGCACATGATTCTATACTCTATAGTAGTCATTAGTCGTGCAAATCTACCCCAAAAGAGTACCTTAATATCAACTTTCTACCTTTTTAATTGTAAATCATTTTTTTCAGTTTTGTCGTATTCAATCCAATAATTAAATATTACCCCATTTGTTGGAATTGAATATCTTGAATTAAGTTGTATAAAATTTTAACGTCGAGCTTTGAAAGAAAGCAATCTTAAACAACATAAAATTAGGTTTAGTTTGTTGGATAATCTTTGCCTTACCGTAGTAAGTGAGTTTTGCTAATTAGTAGAAACTCAACTATTGATGAAACATAGTATTGTGTTATAGTAATTACATTATAGAAATAGTGTAGGATAATAGATACATTATTAAGTGTAGTGATCTGGCGTCACAGGCGTATTTTGCTCATCATAATTTGTATTACTCCTTATTTATAGTAGAAATTTTTGGTAGTTGTCTTGGGTAGTTAGAACACGTGTTTGGGATACCCGGATAAAAATCTTGGTGTCTTTTTAACTTTTAAGTCTTTCTTTAATTAAGTAGCATGCAGGTATTTGGCTATATAGTACTTGTTCGTTATACTTAATTAGTGATCAAAGTGTATGTAGAGATAATTGCTAAAATGGTTCCAGATAATATGTGTAAGTTGTATTTTTGTTTCAGTAAATGTTTGTTCTGCTCAAATGATTCATGTAATTGATACAAAAGGTGCAGTTTAGTCCTTTGTTTTAGCAGGAGGAATTAAATTTTTGCGAATAGGAATTTAAGGTGCCCTTTTCGACATGACTCTCGAGGCACACTTTTAGTGCAGTATTAGTGTTGAAAATTATGTTTTGGCCCAAAGTGTTGTGTATTAAACAACTTCGGTTTTAACATAACGTCGATATTAAAATAGGAACCCAAGAATTAAATGCTTTTATGCGATTCTGAATCGTTGCATATATATACCAAATATTTATAGAGACTAAGTGCAACTTGTATATATTGAGGTGTTTGGCTAAACTTTTTTTTTTACTTATAAATAGGTAACTTATAAGTTGTCTTACAACTTATAAGTTGTCAAAGTGTTTTGACTTGTTTGAATTAACGTAAGCTTTATAATGAGATTTTTTTACTTGTTTGGATAAGAGTAACTTATAAGTTGTAGAAAGGGTAAAATGACTTATAAGGATATCACATTTATAAGTTGTAGAAAGGATAAAATAAATTGTGTTAAATTTAATATTTGAAATAATAAAAAATAACATTGATGATATGATAATAGTAGAAATCATATATTTTCCTCTCATATTGGACGAACAAAATACATCGAACTTTTCATTAAAAAAACATCTTTATCGTTTACATTTGAAGCGATATCTCTTACAAATTTTATTTGCTTCTTTCATCCCAGATAGGTGATCTTCCTCGATTCATCATCTTCATTGACTTCTGGCTTGTTAAATTAGCTTTTCTGATAGATGAAATTACGTAATTTTCGGTTCAGTCCTTCGAATGCATTATTATTAACACCTTTCTTTCTTAAAAAATCAATTGAGAGGGATGGATCTATTATAGATAGAAGAATGAATTGGTTGGTAGGATAATTAATTAAGAAGTTAATTTGAGGTTGTTAGTTTGGTAGATTGAAGTAATTGGTTGGATTTGATGCTTGAGATGATTGTTACAGGTGGGGAGTTTAATTTGGGAATTGAATGAAGGATTGAAGGCTGAATGAAGAATGGTGATAACGTTGATAATGAAGAATTGGTTGAATGTGATTGTTTTATTATTAAATAAGGGTATTTAAGTAATTTGCTTGTTTAACATGTAAAATAAGTTGGTAAAAATAAGTTGAGATTTATAACTTTTTTTTAAAATAACTTATAAGTTGCAAGCAAACTTATAAGTTGGTTGTTAAATGTTTTTATGAACACTTCCAAAATGTGAAATCAACTTATAAATTGATTTTGTAGAAAAATAAACCCAACTGAAACACCCTGGTATCTAGGACTATTTTAATAATTTTCTCTCAAAAATTGTATTAATATCACATTATATTAGATATTTTTTTAATTGACATGTCAAAAAATGCTATGTTGGTTTGTGACAAGCGAAAGGTGAGATGTGAAGATAATAATAATAATAATAATAATAATAATAATAATAATAATAATAATAATAATAATAATAATAATAATAATGATGATGGAGGGATAAGTGTGATGTGAAGAAAATTATGGAATGTAGTATGTAAATTTAAAGATTTTGCTCATTTTTGATTTTTTAAGAGGGAGAAAAATAAGTAGAGAATTTTGACTTAAAATTTTGTTAGAATTTTGATAAATCTTGAATTTATGAAGTACTTAAAATAATTCTTTAATAAATAAATTTAATAAATTAAGTGTTAGATTAATTAATTTAATTGTAACAAACACTTACTTAGTTGTGCTTTAACATTGTATGTAAATGCTTATAATTAGAGTATGCTGAATCCAAGTGTAAATTATATAGAATTTTCTATATTTGAAATTCTTGTGTTGGAAAAATTCGTTAGTATGACGGTTTGTAACTTATGATCTTATCTTTTCTCATTCTAGTATCTCTTTGACATCATTTTATTTAAATACTCCTACATCCTAAATGTTAGGGATAGTTCTTTATATAAACATAAATAAATTTGATTTTTCTAAAGGGTACATGTTAAGATGTTTGTAAAGAAAATTATTTCATAGAAAATTTCATCTGAAAATTATTATGACAACATTTTTCAAATTTCTTATCTTATTTGTTTTTAAGTGTTACATTTATTACCAATCTTACTTATTAACATGTGCCCTAAGGGCACAAGTTAGTAAAACCCAAATAAATTTTAGAAAAAGTTCACATTTTTAATTTTCCTTCCAATTTTTTGTTTCAAATGCAAATTGATTTAATGATTTCCTAAAAAGGAAAATACATCTTACATTAAGAATGGAGGGAAGTGTGTATGAATGTTATTTTTATTACACTCATTATTCAACAAAATAGTTAACTTTAATGAGAAGGAAAAAAGATAATACTAACTCCATACAAACTATCTCGAATTTAGTCCAAGAATTGCCTCAAAAACTTGTTTAGCCATCAATTCAGGATCTTCCACATCCCCTGATTTCAAACGCCAAGCAACATGTTCATCAGGCCTAACGAGAATGGCTCCTGACTTCTCCATTTTGCAGAGTTCCCACCATGATGGTGACGAAGGAGAATTCTTGATTTCGATAACATCTACGACGTTTTCCCTTGGCTTAAGCACCCCCTCGCTTCCACCACTTGAATTTGTCGTATTTTCTGGCCACATCACACATACTTTGAAGGGAATTTTCAAACCTTTTGCCACCATGAATACGTTCTGAGCTAGCTTATATGACTCTTCTATTGGTGCTATAATGAGCACGAACTCGGCCTTATCAATCGATGTAAGATCCAATGTAGAGACAATCGTCGCCTGAAATAATTAATAACATGATAATTAATCAGGTTAGGTGTTAAATATGATTATTAAGTTGTAATCAAGAGATTTGGACGTAATTATACCGAATAGATGGTATCATAGTTGGTATATTTTGACCAAAAATTAATATCAGTATCTATATCAGCCTTATGCTAAAATATTATCCTTGAACACCTTAATGAACTCGATAATATATAAATTAAATACCTTGCTAGAGGCCTTAGACAAGAGCCTAATGTAAATGTGAGGCAACTTTGATCCTGGTTCTATGGAGGGAATGTACTTCCTCCTAGTTCCATTAGATGGTTGAAATAATGCATCATTATCGTCACCACCATCTGAGACCAATCCACCTCTGACGTACCTGAAACCTAAATCTTCGGCCGGGAATCGAATTGGAATGGTCAATCTATCTTCAAATAAATGTCTTACTTTAGCAAGTCTTGAAGATCCAATTGGATTTTTCTCATTCAACAAATAATCTGAAACCTTTAGATGGCTAAAGCTAAAAGTGGCATTTAGAATTGTTCTCTTCAGGGCAGATGGCAAAATGGAACCCATAGGACTATTAATTGCTTGGTGTACTACATAAACAACATATAAGATAAACATTATGCTTATTAATAACAAGGCATACAATGAAATACTTCATGTAATTTATTTTAACTTGCATTGTACCTAAAGATGATATAGTTGGATCAAGACCAAGTGCAGTATGAATTGCAGTGGCTTCTTTGTAGCTTCCAACACTCAATGCACTGTTGAAACTGGCTATCTTCAATATTCAAAAAAAAATATTTTATGAATTTGTACATGAATGAGCACTTGTAGTAAAGATTTTGAAAATTGTAGATATATTTTTCCGAATATTTTTTCTTCCCCTATAGATTTAAGTAATGTTTCAAATTCCGCTATGTTTTAGTCCTGGTTCCATCCCTTTATGTATTGTATTTTTTGCCAATAGATTGTACTTAATAATCAAAGAAGTACCTGCTTACGTTCATCTTCATAAGTGGAAAGAAATGATTGTGGAGCTATACCCTGCATTACATATGCCAGTTTCCATGCAAGATTATGAGCATCCTGAATTCCAGTATTCATACCTAAACGATAACAATTTTGAAGTGTCGATATCACAAATTGAATTTAGCTATAAGTATGTAATGATTACTAATAGCTGAATTGCATACCAAATCCACCAGTAGGAGGGAACCTATGGGCAGCATCACCAACAAGTATGACTCTGTTATCACTAGTTAGGTACTTCTCAGCTACTTGAGCATTCATAAACCATGGCTTAACTCCCACTATTTGTAAATCTTCAAGCTCTCGACCAATAAATTCAGTTAACAACATTTTACCCATCTACCTCAAATTCAAGAAATGTTTAGTTATAATAGAGAGGAGAAATAGGTCACATATATAAAATTGTATTTAATTCTTGAACAAATGAAGGATTTCACATGTTAATAGTCGTTGGTTTCATCCTAAAACGACCAACCTAAAACCAATTGATGATACGAAGAGCGGCCAGGATCTTATAAACTAACTTGGACTTTTCGAAATATCAGAACCGGCACTTATCAAGCCACATCAAATCCTTCGAACCTCTAAAACATCAAGATATAGCCAATAAAAATGGATGTTATCTTGGATCGAAAGTGTCCCTGGATTCAAGATGAGTCATTACTTCTTCTACTTACTCAGTTTTTATTTGGCCGTTTAAAACATATAGAGGTGAAATTTTGGCCAATTGTTCTTAATTCTTTCATTATTCTAATAAATATAAAATTTATATAATTAGATTCGTCTTTAAAATAGTTTCATAATATTATTTTCTTATAATTTTTGAGCAATATAGTTGAAAATAATCGATAATCGGATTTCGACTTGATATCCAGAAAGCGTCGAATAAAAAAGCGGAGGAAATGGTATGCTCAAATAAAAACAAAACACAATAAAAATGGATGTTACCTCGGAGCGAAAGTCCTCAAGTGTTTGTTGCGGTGGAAAGTATGGCATCTGTAACAATAAACATATCATAACATAAGTGTCTAGCGGTGAAGCGAATCATTATAGGGCGGTTGCGAATTTTAAAAGCAATTAAGTAAAATCTTGAAAATAAAAGAGCGGAATGTTTTAACGTGGTGTCCCATGCTTGATGTGTTAGAATAATCATGAGACGAGGACATATGATTTATTATAACGGAGGAGCAGTTACAGGGCTTGAGCGAAGCACCCAGCTACCGTGTAGATCATTCTGTGTTCAGACGAATAAATTATTGGCTTCTGTATTAAGAATAGAATTACTAGACACGCTGTTATAGGATAAATGACATTATCTTCTCGAAGTGTAGAATAAGCTTTAAAGTATGCAAGCATCTTTGTCATTGCTGCTTAATTTCTTAAGAAGAATAAAGAAACCCGGACGAATACAATTTCGTATCTGTTTATTGAGAAGAATAGAATATGAACTCAGCACATTCGGGGCACAATTACCCATTTAATAAGCGCATCTGTCAGTTTTATGATTAATGGCTAATAAGTGGATGAGTATTTATGAACCCTAGCAGCGCAGAAATCTTAGAGCCATTCCAATCGCTGCGTGTCGAGAAACTTGGGGACTTGTCGTCGCTAGAGCAAGTCACAGAACTGCTTTCTTCTGGCAAATCGCAGATGGGGCGTAAATTCGGGGATCTGAAGTCTGGAGCCAGTGTCTGCGATGAAATAACGAACCAGTGCCCAATTTGATTCAAGACACATATTCAACAATAAGTAAAGAGATAGTAGATAGTATTTACTTTTTAATAGAGGATCAAATGAATATATACTTATATTAATTGTGGATATAGTCCTAGATATTGAGATCTAATTGTAATTTAATCTCATATAAATATACTATTGCAAAATTTATTAAAAACTAGTACTCCCACATTCCCATAAAGATTATCTACTTTCCCTATATTGATCAATGTGTGTATATAGTCCTTCAAACTAATACTCCCTCGTTCACACATCATATAAGTCAACTTTAAGTGGTACTCCGTAATGAGATTAATACTCCCTCCTTCACTAATACTCCCTCCTTCACATATATAATGGGGATTAATATGGTTTTTTGTTAAATTTTTAAAAAAATCAAAACTAGACAATCTTTATAGGAAAGACCGAGTATGAGATATACCATAAGTGAACAACCCTTGTTAAACTTAAAGCTTAACATCTACTACTCCGTAATTGATTGCAACTAATAGTAGCATTATACAAAAGGGCATTATACAGTTTCCACTTTCCACAAAATAACATTATACCTGCATGACAAATTCCCCCTCCTCTAGATTGTGAGCAACAAGACCCGTACCTTTACAATTTAGGAGCATGTAAATCATCCCTGGTCTATCATTAACCAAAAACTTTCCCAATTCACGGCTAAAAAAGTGGACACTAACTTGAGGTTGCAAGTTTTTCAGACCAACCAAATTAATCCCCACCATATCTCTTATTGCACTTCTTGCACCATCTGCAGCAACAAGATATTTGCATTGTATATCTTTCTTTATAGATATTCCTTCTTTATTATCAAACGACGCAGTTATTGTAACACCATGATCAGTTGGATTCACTGAAATGCACTTGTACCCCATTAGTAGTTCATTGTGTCTAATTAATTGTTCATTTTGATCTTGATTGCTTTCTGAGTGTTTGATCTTGAAGCCAAGATTGTTGAGTTTGTCTAACAACAATGTCACAAGTTTGTATTGCGAGAAATGCGACATTGTTATGGGACTTGCACTCTCATCAAAATCTGCAACACGTAGAGAGTAGTTTAATAGTTTCGTTAGTTTGAGGATTATAATACAACAATAATTGTGTTATTATCGAGGATTAATTTGCAACATTATAACTGTAATGACTAAAAAATATTAGCTCCACATTAGTTAGTGATGAAAAAACTCTTCGATTGTAATAGATTTGTTATGTTTATCATTTAATATTGATTCAAGATCTTATCGAAAAGTACGGTACCTTCAGAACGCAATTGATCCACAATGCCGATAACACGACCCGTTATAGAAGTACAATATATGAAGTTCTTCCACTGGTCTATAGGGGGTTGTGACTTTAATATATCCGCAGCAAAATTATCCATTTTTCTGAACACCTATATTTACATATATATCGCCAAATTATACAATCAAAACAAGAGCTTTATTCACTCCTTTGTCAATCATAAATGAATGGTGTATCTTGAATGAAACATTAAATTCTTTTGAATTTTTTTTCATTATTCAGCAATATTTTCTATAAAATAACTTATAATTATATAATAAACTTTAAATTTTGCAAAATTGAGGGGATCATTGCCCTCTTGAACCCTTCTAAGCTTCACTAGTGCATGTGAACCCTTCTAAACTACTAGTGCATCTCTAAATCGTAATGTCAATTTAATTGAATATATTTTAAAGATGAATCACAATCACCCAGATTTAATACATAAATAGATATTTGATAGATGCAGTTCGTATAAAATATATCGTTTAAGGCATTTCGTATTTATTTTTATTAAACCTTAGCATTCATGAAATGTTTGTGAGGAGTGATAACAATGCTGTAATTGAATTAATTTGATGAATCTGATTATTGAATTAAGATGAAAGAAATCTGAATTATATCGTTTATAAATCATCTTAATTACGTAAATATAGAAACAACACCAATATTAATAAAATTAAAAAATTGTCGTCATCTTTCATGACTTAGTAATGCTTTCGCTTCCAGATTAAAGAAATAGATGATTATTTATTTGAAAGGTGTTTTATTAAGGGATGGTGAAAAAGCTACGGTGAATTGTAAAATGCATTGAAAATATAAAAAGAGCTACGTTAGGATTGTAAAGGTATATTAAAAATCGCAATGATATTGTGTAAAAATAAATTTTACGAATGTCATATATTTTGAAGCCGGATGGAGTATTGGATAATTTAAATAGAAGAAATATCACATTCACTACCTCCATGGTTCTATAGTTAACAACATGAGCTTGGGGATGTTTAGAAAATTCTTTGCTTTTCTCCAACACAGCACATTTCACCCCTACACATATATCATTACAAACAAATTATTGTTAACAAAATTAATTAAAATGCCTCATTATTATGTATGTAGGCACAGAATCTCACTATTTATGAAACGTCACTGAATTTAATTGTCCAATTTGAGAACATAAAGTTGAAAATATAGGTATGTTTTTACCAAGCTTAGTAAGAAGGAAAGCTAAGGTAAGTCCAACAGGGCCAGCACCCACAATCAAGACTGGCAAAATAGGATCATCCTGGCCGATAATTCCCATCTAGACGGTGTATATTATCAAACACAATTTGCTCCCAATTTATGAAAGAAATAAAATATGAAGAAAACTTGAAAGATGAGTAAGAATGAACTAGTGATAATGTCTAGCAAAGAGTTCAGGTACTTATAGAAACAAACATAATGATAAGGAAAGGCGGAGCTATGTGTGGCCGAGTAGATCTTGTCATCCAATTCCCAAAATGTTAATTTTATCTTTAAATTTTTAGAAAAATAATATATTAATGTTATATATTCATTAAAATTTATAAATTTATATTATTTGTCATCTAATTTAAAAATTTTATTTTTCGACGTATTTAATGGCCTTTTTTATAGTAGTTACTAATTTCCCAGAATAATTAATAATAATAATATTTTCCATTACTCTATAATACTCCAATACACAAATAAACAAGTCAATCATGTTCAGCAGAACAAGCGACCTCGTCAATAAAATTCGTTGAATAAACAATAATAATATATAGATCCCACAATTGGAATTTTCTCGTCTACTAATATAAAAAGTCCAAAAGGAAATTGGTGAAAGGTATTCCCTCCATTCCTAAAATGTTGTACATATTTGAATCTTAATAATTGATTTGATTTCTAATTTTGAACTTATAGTTCATGTATGTATTGAATAATACTTTGAGAAACATGTATATATTAAGATAAAATATTTTTAATCTATTTTATTATTAACATGATAATTTTAATTCAAATTAAAATTATAAAATTTATTAATATTAATCATTGAAAAACAAACTGAACTACTCCTTATCATTTAGGGATGGATATAGTACTACATTCCGGTGTTTATTTTGGATTAACATAGACAAATTGTCTAATACCCAATATCTCGATTTACTTATTAAGTAGTTACATTAGATAGAAATATTAATTGTAACTTTAAATTAAAATCATTAATAATGGAGTTTTTTTAAGTTGATGGAATATAAGTTTGATTAATAAAGAAATATCATTTCAAAATAAAAAATATCAATGCCTCAATCATGTTACACTAATCAAATTTTGATTTTTGATTACAAATTTTTATATTTAGAATTAAATAACGTAACATAATAGTTTAAGTCTTGTATATTATATGGAGAAAAACATATATACCAAGTTACCAACGAATTTTTTTTATGTTCTGACCTATTATTGATCTGGTGTTTGTGCGTAGTTTAGCGCGTGCCAGATGTTAAATCATTGATTTTATAATATCTTTTTTAATAATATAAATAATGAATTAAAATAGATAGCATCTAGAATATATAAGAGGAAAATATTATCTGAAGTAAATATTATAGGTTTGATGGCAATGATATCTGCTTGTGAAAAATGTAGATGTGCTTGCTTATTTTATTCGTTGTTTAAGAATACTTTTGTCGTATGTGTCGAAATATTGCGGAATTTGAATTTTAGGTGGTTGAATTCCCAAAAAGAATAAAATAGAGATATGAAAGTTGGATCTGACACATGTATTTCATGGATAAAGCCCAGGCGTTATATATAGTATAGATTAACGTTTCGAATAGTTTGTCGTATGTAATCGAATATTATGGAAGTTGAATTTTGGGTGGTTAATTCTTAAAAAGGTAAAATAGAAATATCAGTTGGTATTATGTAGCATAGGATCAGCCCAGACATTATATATAGTATAAATATAAATTATGATTTAACATTAAATGCCAAATAATAAATAAATGTTTTTGTAGTTTATTAATTTGGTTATTAAAATTTATTGTGACAGTTATATATCTTGTAGAGACGTGTGGGTGGAGTATTTGTGGTAATGTTTTGATATGATGAGCATAGAAAGCGGTTCGTTAATGATAACGGTTTATTATTAACTAAGCTTAATTTTATATGTATCTAATTTGAATGTAAAAATGGTACATGTTACCAAATATGCAGATCACCGTCTAGATAATCTGATTATAAGGTTAAAAAATAGCGAAAGGGTATTACATCTTGACTTAATTAGAATATGTCTGCAAAGTGCGTTGAGCAAAATAGAGTGCATGTGCGCAAGTTAACGGTTTTCTAATATGTGCCTGGCGAGGGCCTGATAAATGGAAATAATAAGGAAATATATTTAACAAATATTTAAAAGTATCGAAGATTAAATATCTGAAATTTTGTATCGAATATTTCGCTAGTGCTTAGCGCTAGCGTGTCATAGAGTTCAAAATAAGCTTATATCGTTGATATTGTGAATTTTTAAAAAAAATTATCGTATTATCTAAAATATCTTAGAAAGAGAAGAAAATATATCATAAAATGATACAATTTATATTTTTGATCATTGTTCATTAATGAACAAAAAGGTTAATGAACCGTAACTTTCCACATGAACATAATACTTCTTCCGTTTTTTATTTTTTATTCTGGTCGTCTAGCATAGATTAAGAAAATAAAAATTAAATCAAAAATATATTGAAAATATAAAATAATAATCGTTTAAGCCCATATCGTTGGTTGGTTGATAATTCGCCAATAAAATATTCAAAAAATACATTAAAAATATAATTTTCTATGCTAGAATATATGACAATTATTTTGAAATAAAAAATTTAAAATAATTACATGCATGAAATTGTTTGAGGCTTTTCAAGATATAGTTTAAATAGTTGATAACAAGTGAATTAGGTTGAATGAATAGCTCAAAAAATGACGTTGAATGAAATTACACTAATAGTTAAAAGTATTTTCATTGAAATTTGTAAAAAGAACAACTTCACGATATGATGACTTTCATACAAACTGCAAGGTGCACGACTGCATGATATGCCGATGATATACTACAAACCGCAAAGTGCACAGGCATGATATCACTGATGTGTCTCGAGATAAATCTTTGATCTTTAATTACTTTTTAATTTTATTATTAAAAATTTTAAAAATTAATATTACGAAATTAATTTAAAAAGCGAATCGATGATATAAATTTTATATTTTTAGAATAATGAATAATTAATAATTGATGGTCAGTTGATTTGGAAAAGTCAGCAATGATATTGTAGATTGGTAGAGTATATTTAATCGATCGTACAAATATTGACGTTATTCATGCCTAAAGTTTTCTCAACTCATTCATATTGGAATAATTCTCCTATTTTAGAATAAAATTGATAAATGTCATTATTAAGATTTAAGACTCACAGAAATACCTCGCAGAGTTTGGCTTGTCGATAAGAAACGAGAATTTAAATGCGAAATTAAACAAACACAAAGATTTATCTGAGTTCATTGATATGAAGAGCGTATATTGTTCTTCTTCTTGAGAATCCTTTATCAGCTTGGAGAAGATGGATTATATTTTCTGTTAGTTATAATCATGTTGAGTATTTTGTTATATACTAAAAATCTCAATATGGCTATATCAGAACACAAAGCTATGAAGCCACTTGGTCGTATACTGAGTTAAGATAAATCACGAATCTTGAACACCAAGGAAGTCGTCGATGGATAGTGATTTACAAGCTTCTTTCTTTGTCAGTTGTATGTTTTATGGGTTTACTTGAGGACAAGTGGGTTTGTAAATTAGTCAAATCCATCAGCTCTGATGTCAGGCTGAACGATGCTGACAAACTATGTTCTTGAACAAAGCCCATGTCTTGATAATATTAAATACCTAATATTGTTAGGATGATTGATACCGATACAGTATTTATGTAATAAATAAAATTCATAGAGAACACCTACATTATAAGTAAAAATAGCTTTTAGTAGAATATTAGATACTGAAAAAGTAAAAAGCTAGCGCCGAAATGCATTCGTAGCGACGCAAATGCGAACAAAGTAGCGGCCCCCAAAAATGCGACGTTACGGGGCACTTCAGTCAGAGAAATTTCGCTTTTATGAACCCTCCGCAAATGGCCCGGCCGGGCGTCCTCATTTGCGGCCATTGCGGGGGGCGTTCGACACGTTTTTCGGTAGAAAAATGTTTCAACGATCCGGCGAAGATATTTTTGGATCGCGCGTCTTGGCCATGCGGCGGCCTTCGCAGGTTCGTCGTCCACGAACTCCCCGAGTTGATCAACCCGGTGCCTTCCTTCCCGATCACCAGAGCGTCCGTGAATGGCCGACTTGACTACCGAAGATCTAGAATAACCATTCACGCCTGCGCATTTGAACTTTTTCCCGTTGAGACAATCGTAAATGCTACTGCGCTCGTAGCGATGTGATCTTGACCCGAGCATCTTGGAAAATCTCAATTTCGATTAATTAAATCGATGAATTCTATTACTGCGCTTCCCGTTCCGTATTGGCGGCTTTCCTTTCATCGGTTTATTGACGCCGGTGTTTGATTAAGCGCCGCCGCATCGTAAGATGAACAATCGTAATTCCAAAACATTCTGCATTACATCATCATGCGTAGTATAAAAGATGCTCGAATCTATTATCCAAAAATCAACGGAAGCATTACGGATAAAATCAAAACATCGAATAAACAGCCGCAACATGGCGTCGCGTTAGGTTCGGTCTTACTCTTACATTATGACGGTCTTTTATGACCCAGCCGCGCGGTCGAGTTACCTCTTCCTTTACTCTGTGATCTCCCGTTATTTCTAAAACATGTCTTTCATTAACTTACTTCTTCCTACTGACAATGTAGGGCACTTTAGCCTTGGCCTGCATGAAGAACTGCATTGCCTCCTCGGACGAATCACATTTCCTGGCCAAAGTTGGCAGCATTGTCTCTCTGAGGGAGGTACTAATAGCCGCCTGTTGGCTCCCAACTCTTAGATATGGCCAATAATCGAGCTAACGTCACCGTCATCGAGTGCGTCTAAATCGGCGGTTGATTGGTATCTTTATTGAAATCGTTCGAAGTGTTTCGTATAAGTGTGTTATACGACTCTTGAGGTGAAATAATTTTCATGAAATCTTATTATTTGAAAAGTTTCTAAATGGGAATCGCATAAATCCTTAAATGACCACTTTGTGGTGGTTTCTTACTTATTACGTTCATGTCAGCGAGTCGTCATGTGAGCATAGCATGCAGTTAAAATCGTTAAATCGTCATAATGCTTACCGAGAACACCACGGTGGTTTATAACCTTGCTACAGATAATCGCCAAATCTGTCTTACGTGTGGAAAATCGGTCAATCGAATTTATTTGATGTCGTAACTCGCCGCCTTGACCATTGATTTGTAAGCTTCAATAGAAATTTAGAACGAACTCGTCTGGGTGTTGGGATTTAAGGCGCATCTATAGGAGTTTGTGTCGATAAGAGCAACGTGAATTTAAGTGGGGAAGTCATGACAGATTTATCTGGGTTCATTGATGTAGAAAAGTACGTCGTATTTCTTTCTGCCAGAACTCAGCTATCGGCTGAGAGAAGATGAATTCTGGCCTCTGTGGTATAATCTATATTTAGTATTTTCTTATATACAGAAATCTACGACCCTGGCCTGTCGAAACATATGTGCTTGATTATTAAAAGGCGCAATATTGTTAAGATGATTATTAACTTTTATTAGTATTTGTGTGATAAATAAAAGCTTCGTGAAACCTTTGTTATAGAAAAAGACAAAATACAGCTCTGATATTCGGAGTCCACAGAAAAAAAGTTACTTAGCACCAAATAACGGCACATGCTTGACCTCGAAATCTCTGCAGCGATAATGGGGCACTTGAGTCAATGAAATTTCTCTTTACGACCCTCACAAGCGGCCGGCAAGCGGCACCGTTGCGGCGGGTGGGATCCCGTTCAACACGTTTAAGTAGAAAAAATGCTTCAACTTTAACAATTATTAATTATTCAAGTTAATAGTGACAAATCGAGGTGTTAGCTCTCTTCCCAATTTTCACCACCGTTATTCAATGTTTATACTACCTCCAATTCCAATTAGATGGTATTTTTTTTTGTGTGTCGAACTTTGGTAATTAATTATTTTTTATTGGTTAGTTCAAAAAATATAAAATTAATATCGATAAATTTATCGTTAAAAATATTTTCACAAAAGTAACTTTTTATAATTTTTCATAATATAATTAACCAGTTATTGATGATCAAAACTGTACACGGAAAAACGAAAAAGTTTTATGTTTTGAATTGAAATGAGTACTTTATATCATTCTCATCGAAATTGGGGCCCACGACTTAAAAAATAAAAAGAAAGAGCTAGAAAAACAGCCAATGTATCATCAAAATATTTGATTTTCATACCTATTACAAGTTTCCTTTTTAGTATTTTAACTAACCATTATATTCCCTTTTAGTTTTTTCAACCTCCCTCATGGATATATAAATGGGATATTGGAAATCTATCCAAACAGATCACATGTGATGTGACTTGTGAGTATGACTAAGTTCAGTGACGATTTTGCTTATCCAAAGGAAAAAAGCTAGTATGATAATAGATGACTTTTCTTTACTTATATGTACTTTTGCATCTTTATAACATATCTAATCTATCAAAATATGTTATCACCGGATGAGGTATTTTGATGCGTGAAAAATTGCAAAAAGTGTATAAGGCAAAACTGGATTGAATGCGTGAAACTTTGATTGAATTTCTTTGGAAATAGGTTTTGGCCATCATAACCATAGGCTAACAAAATGTCACTATCGTTGGAATTGAAAGCAAACACAAAAATAGTTTATGGTTGCCATTAGAACATATCTTTATCTATATCTATCTATATATCTTATAAAAATGTGAATGTGATAGTGGTGTTTCTTCTATTTTTTGTTGAGATTATTTTGCCCCTTTCAATCTACATGTTATTATTAATTAATTATTTGCATATAATTGGTTATTATTAATTATTTATTTATTTCATTAAAAACCCTAGAAATGAAGTTGCCAATTTCAAGGAATGCAATGATGATGAATTAAATAGAATTAGAAGATATCATGGAAGTTATATGAATTTTATCGTTCTTCCGATTTTTTATGTAAGTAACTAAATATAAATTAAAAAGATGCTAGGATTCTGAAATTTTAACATTTTTCATTTTATATAAAGAATTAAATAAAATTAAGAAGGTATAAATATGATTATGAATTTTATGTAAAAATTAAATAGAATTTAGAAAGTATCACGGGAATTACACAAATTTTATCAGTTCTTCAATTTTTATGTGAATGCTTAAATAGAATTAAGAAGTTATCATAGAAGTTACATGAATTTTAACATTTATTCAAATATTATGTAAAGAATTAAATCAAATTAAGAAAATATCATGAGAGTTACATGAATTTTTATGTAAATGATTAAATAGAATTAAGGAGATATCAGGAGAGTTACATAAATATTATACTCTCTCTAATCCATTTTAATTGACTTCTTTACGTATGAGATAAATTTTAATCTTGATTACTCGCTTAATTATATTATTGAAAAATTTAAAAAATTAATATTATAAAAGGTATTTTAAAAGCGAATCACGATGATACAACCTTTATTTATTTTTGCTTAGGATGTTTCTGAGTTGTTGGCTATTTATGAAATATATATAAATTTGACTCTTAAAGTATAATATTGTTCTCTTGGTAAAGCAGAAAGAAAGCTTCCAAATGACATTATTCTAATCTAACTTTCTTGTATTTAAACCATTAATAATTTTTTAGGTAATTTTTCCAAATACCATATTTATTCTTTGGATCCTTTTTTATGGATTAGTTAGCCGGTAAAATTATTTTATCAATCGATTATCATTACATTAGACATTTTAGAGTAAACAAAAATATTGATTATAGTTTGATGTTTACATTTGATTGAAATTTTATACATTATGATTGCGATGAACACCAAAAAGTCGAATACAAATACAAAAAATACATCTTTTAAAATCAATTAAAACAATATTATAATTTAACCATGTATAAGTGATCAAGTTAAACATTATCTTTTACCAAGCACAAATTGATGATAAAATTATTATGAGAAATTCTCTATTTATTTGTTAATATCTTTATGTCTTTGTTATATAACATGAGGGAAGTAAATATAGATATAATATGAAAAAAATACTTATTTGTTACCGACATTCTATCTTTTTCATAAAACATGATAGTAGTAAACGTATCGATATTTATAATTATTTATTAACAAGTATTCAATAAAATAATTATCCAATAAAAATATATAACAATTGTCAACTATTTTCATTTTTTTTAATATCGTCTAACACCAATGATAAATGATACACTACTACTATTTTTATATAATTAAATCTAATAAGATTGTCTTAACTTGCGTCATATAATTCATCTATTATTGATAAATTTAACTATTAAAACTTTCATTGGAAACCGCAAAAACATTTTAGGATGAAATTGAAAAAAATGAAAAAAAAGACTACATGAAAGAACTGCAAATAGGGTGAAGCCTCTTAGAAATTTATTCATATGGCACTGTCATTTTAAATTTGTATCTTACCTATTTTGTGGTTATTTTCCAACATTTTTTGCTCTTTTTCAATTATATAAAAATAAAAATATTTTCATAGTATACAAATGAAATTAAAAGATATTACATTCAAGATCCATATTTAGTATATTATTTTATTTTGAAAAAAAATTAAATTTTATCCTAAATATCTATCGACATATTTGACATATTCAATTTTAAATTTTAGGTGAATAATAGGAAGGCTATTTAAATAATATAAAAACGAATCCTAAAAATAAAAAAAGTGGCCGTTGAGAGTAAATTTTGAAACATATTTGATATGTGACCAACCAACAATAACCATCTATTTTTTACCATCACAATTATAAAATGTATTTTATGTTGTATGTTACAAAAGCTTATAAAATGTAAATCATGTTGTATGTTACAAAAGCTTTTGTAGTTTGAAGTGAAATTCAAACAAACAAAGTGAATAAATAGTGAAACAGTAGTATTAAAATTTTTGAAATAAATTAAAGAAAATATGAAAAATCTAAATTTATATTATTTAATCTTTCTTCTTATTTGAAGAATTCAATGAAAAATAAATAATTGTAAAAATATTCTATTTTTTCGTTTAAAATTATCGCGTCTGATCTGAGTAATATTTTACTAGTGTATTTGAAATTTGTAAGCTAATAAATATAAATATTCCTTTATGTAACAATGACCAGAATATTCCATGTTAAATTTCAAACATATGTCAACATTGGAGATCTTTTATTAATTAGGAATAGGAATAGGAATAGGTGGAAGTTTTGTTACATTAGTGTTGTTTAAATAATTATTTATCGACGTGCAATATTTTAACACACTTATGTTTATTATGTAATATCAAATTGTATAACTATTTCAATATTTCTCAACTATGCACAACTTGTATTTAGTCTTAATATTGTCTCAAAAACATGTGTAATCTTTAATTCAGGGTCCTTAATATTTCCAGACTTTGAACTCCAAGCAATGTGTTCATCAGGCCTCACAAGAATGGCTCCTGTCTCTGACATCTGACAGAGATCCCACCACGATATAGAAGCGCTAGATCTCCTGATCTCGACAACATCTACGAAGTTCTTCCATGGCTGAAGAGCTCCCTCGCTTCTGCCATTAGGATTTGCAGAGTTCTCCGGCCATATCACACATACCTTCAACGAAACTTGCATTCTGGCTGCAACCTTGGATGCTGCCTGAGCTAGCTGATAGGACTCCTCCAATGGTGCTATGATGAGCATAAACTCGACCTTTTCAGCTGAAACAAGATCCAATGTGGAGATTGTCACCTGTAACAATATCATGCTTTAGGTATCGAAAAAATGAGCTTTATTTGGAAAAAGAAAATATGAAGTTAATCGAAGTACATCCCAATGCGATGGCTCTAGGCAGTAGAAGTATATCTCCTGTTCATAACATCATTCAAAGAAAAGAAGCCGAAACTTATCATAACGCAAGCCTCTAAACCATTTGACTTACAGCACAAAGCTGATTATTTAGTTGCAATGTGATGGATTGGACAAGAATATAACATGGAATACCTCGTTTGACATATCTGACAAGAGTCTGATGCTCATGTGGGGCAGCCTTGACCCAGGTTCTGCTGAGGGAACATAGTCCCTCCTACGACCAGTAGGTTCTTTAGCAGCATCTAATGGACTATCACCATCAGAAATCAATGCTCCTTCAAGGTATCTAATAAGGTCAGAATTAAGTCATCAGGGATGACACTAAGGAATCAAGAATAGTTGCTCCAATGAGCATCGTAATTATAGGATGCGACGATACGTTCTGAAGTTCAAAGTGTACTAAAGAACCGAAAGAGGTTGATCCTCTTAATGAATATGAAACACGGAAATCAAAGCACTTCTTTTGTGTTCAAATTCCCTCAATGTCTTGAAACAGTTCAACGAGAAGCTAATATACATTCAAAGAATGCAGGAACTAAAAGTAAAATGACTAGAGGATAACACATACCTGAAACCTAAATCTTCAGCAGGGAACTGAAGTTGAAGGCTCTTCCCACCTTCAAATATCTGTCTTAGTTTAGCAAGCCTTGAAGAACCAAGAGGATTCTTCTCATTCAAGAAAAAATCTGAAACCTGTGCACGGCCAATGCTGAAAATCCCATCTAATACTGTTCTCTGGAGTCCATTCGGCAAGATGGGACCCATGGTATAGTTAATAGCTCGATGAACTGGCACAACGTCAATTATAAGTTAGTGTGCAATATAAAATGATAAAATATGAACTTCAGTAATTTTTCTTTTTATTTTATATCTTACCTGCATTAGCTATGGATGGGTCAAGACCTAGTGCAGCAGGAACCTCCATGGCTGCTTTGAAGTTTTGGACGCTTAGTGCTGTGTTGAAACTGGCAATCTATTGAAGAATACATTAATATGTAGTAATACATCAGGCTTAGTAAGCCAGTCTGAATGGAAAATGTGAGCACTTGAGTAGTTGCTTCAGAAAGAAGCAGGGGAAAGCTGTACCTCCTTGCGTTCCATTTCATAAGTGGAAAGGAAAGATAGCGGTGCAATACCCTGAATAACAGAGGCCAGTTTCCAGGCAAGGTTATGAGCATCCTGAATCCCGGTGTTCATTCCTTCAAATGAAACAGCACACATTAACTTGTTTTGCACTTTTGCCTATCCAGGAGGACTAGTGACAACTTAAAATAATGTGATCATTTAAAGTATAGTGCCCACTGGATAACTATATATCTGGAAGAAGAACATTACTGGGTTGTTTCTCTACGAGTTTCAAAATCTCCAATAAATTATTTTGACATCTTGTGAGTTATGACATCTGCCAAAATTCTATTGATGTTGGAAGTGGAGTAACCTAGTAAATCATTCACAAATTTTTGCATTACTTACGAATTGAGGAGCTATAAGCTAATCCCCAATTTTTTGGAAAATGTCCATGATATGAGGATGAAAGGAAGAAAAGTTGAAACTTTACTATGTTTTAGGGAAAGAGTAGGCATCAAATTTAAATTGGGATGGGAGTTATAAAATGAAGAGCTTAGTGCATTTATAATGCTGCATACCGAATCCACCAGCTGGAGGGAAGCGATGAGCAGCATCTCCAGCAAGTATTACTCTGTTCCCATATGATAAGAACTCCTCAGCAACTTCTGCATGCATCACCCATGGCTTAACATCCATCACATGTATGTCTGCAAGCTCCCGACCAACTAATTTAGAGATTAACCTCTCACACATCTACAACAAGGGGAAACTATCAAGATAATAATAACAATAAAGAAGAACCATCTAAATAGGGTGAATATTGCAGTATCATTTTAGATGAATACATTACAGCATGTATGTATGACACAATTTATTAGTTTCTGTAGAGCCAAATGATGAATAGTCAAACATGCAAAAAATCACTCTATTAAAGAAAAATACCTCAGAAGTGAAGTCCTTGAGCATCTGTTGTGGTGGATAATAGGGAACCTGACAACAATATATATCAGTAACTGAAGAGGATAAGAATACACTTCAGTTAATAGCAAGGATATAAAGTTTAAAAGGAAGAAGCATAGAAATGGTTTACTTGCAAAACAAATTCCCCTTGGTTCAGATCATGAGCAACAAGAACGCCTATAGCTCCCGTATTGAAGATGAAGAAGAGCATCCCTGGTCTGTGATTGACCAAATACTGACCTAAATCATGGCTCAAAAAGTGGACACTAACAAGTTCTTGCAAATTTGTTTCACCTTTCATGTTTACACCCATTAGCTTTCGGATTGAGCTGCTTGCACCATCCGTACCAATAAGAAATTTACAGTTGATATTTTTCATCATTGACATCCCTTCCTTATGATAGAGAGCAGTCAAAGTAACACCATGATCAGCAGCATTGACTGAGATGCACTCATGACCCATTAATATCTCCTTCTCCTGAACCAGCCCATCATCTGAAATGATATTCCCTTTAGAGTGTTTAATTTCAAAGCCTATACCCTCAAGCTTGTCTAGCAGTAGCCTGGTAAGTTTGTACTGTGAGAAGTGCGCAACAGATACTGGGCTGACAATACGATCAAAATCTGCAGCAAAACAACAAAAAGACCCACTTGAACACCAAAATATATAATCCATTTTTTGTACGATAAAAGTAGTAAACTCTTGTAGTCTTGTTCACATTATACTTCTCACCAAAAGGATCTCGTCATGAAGTTAAGCATTGCATTGTTGGTGCGAGACCAGTACGATGAAGTATGAATTATCATTAAATAGAAACGGCAACAACGGAAGTAAATCTTTTTCACCTTATTTACTTAAAATTTGATCTCTCAAACCACACACAAAACACGTACACTAAATTCATAATTTTAATCGACAACTGTAATATAATAAAATATTAATCTGCAGTACATGAAATCCTTGTGTCAACAAGTCTTACGCCGAGATTTGATATTACCTTCAGGTAGCATATGATCAACTGATCCAAGAATGGGACCGGTCAAAGAAGTGCAGTATATAAACTTTCTCCAATAATCCACCGGTGGTTGGGACTTCAATATGTCTTCAGCTAAGCCATCCACTTTTCTGAACAACTGCATACAAATTCTACATCAAAACAAGAGTTTTACTTGACTTAAGAACATCAATTATTGTATTAAATACAAACACATATACACCAAATCATATCAATCTTAAATCTTTAAAATTTAGACAAAACAACCAACCTCCATCGACCTATTGTTGATAAAATGGGCTTGTGGGTGTTTGGAAAAATCCTTGCTTTTCTCTATAACAGCACATTTCACCCCTACATAAAATCACAAAGCACAGAATTTTCCGGATTAGCCTAAACGAATCGTACCATGCAGAACACATGTCACAAGTACCATAAGAACATATTTTGAAATATAATACACATCACATAACTAATACTCCCTCCACTTTAAAAATATTGGCTAGTTTGATTTTCAATGATATAAAAACTAACTTTGCAGCCTTAGTTAACGCAGATAACTTTAATTCCAATCAAAATTTTCATGTTAATAGTAAAACACAATAAAAATACTTTCTTGCAGTTCAAAAGTCAACCATCAAAAAATTTAAAACTGGACAATCTTTTGGGATTGAGGGAGCGATAAACATTCACTTCACATCAACATCAACATGCTCCAATTCCTCCGGAGAGGCTCCCACCTAAGCGAGATAGGGGGATCGGATAGTACGCAGCCTTTCCCCGTGATGACAAGGAGTTTGTTTCCGAACCCAAAAATGAAGTGCTAACACTATCCAGGTAGTGTTATGAGCCATTTTGATATATTCCGTTATATCCAAGAGTCGGAATATAGAATCTTTAACTCCATATAAAACTGGACAATCTTTTTAGGATTTAGTTAGTAATAAACATTCACTTAACAAACATATTTAAATCTTGGAGATGTTTACCTAGCTTGGTCAGAAAGTAGGAGAGAACAAGTCCAACAGGGCCAGCACCAACGATCAATACTGGCAAGATTGGATCATCATGGGCATTGATATTTCTCAAAACTGAAAATGCCCTTGTGTGTAAAACCACATGATTTGATGATATCAAATGTAGTCTCCAAAAACCATTGAATTTCCTTAAACCCAACAACCCCATTAGAGTATACAAACGGAATTGTTTATGTGAATGAGAAAAAATATCAAGAAAACCTTAAAAATGAAAAGCAAAAATGTATGATATTGTTGGTTCATGTATTATATCAAACACCTGATAAACAAGCTAAACTGTAATGAATTACGTTTTTTTGGTTTAGTGATGATTAATCTTGAAGCGTGTAACCTCTATTGGCTAGAGATTTTCTACATGCCATACAATATTGTTTTAGTCGAATTTGATCAAAAATTATTTTTATAGCTTAGTCTAACTAATAATTTTTAAATAAATTTAAAAGATTTTTTATTCATTCTTATTCAAAAATAAATAAATTTATGATAGTTTGCATTTGCATGAACTGATGGTGAAACATAAAAATTAAAATAGAAAATAGAGTAACATAATCATAATAAAGTTTTTAAAAATACCATTTAACTCCATTATTCTATTCAACTTATTTATCTATATGAAATTATTTTTTAAAACCTAAACAAAATGAATAATGTAATAAAGAAAAGAAAAAATGAGGGCCCTCTATTCAATTAAGTTAGGAAAATGTTCTTCCTCTTGAGTCTTGACTAGTGGTGTCCGACTTAACATAGGATCCGACTCGCTTCGGGTAACATAGGATGTCTCCCAGATCGGCGGAAAGCTTATTATGCAGCGAATGATGCTTTTAGCATTGAAATATTTTCTTCGTAAACGTAATTTACGTAGCTACTGGCATTCTGAATAGTCGAAGCAGCCTTGTTTGGGTGTGTGTATAACGATTCGAACCAATAAGCTTCTTCAGGGTAAAATGTTGGATCGTGACTGGAGCTATAGCTTACCCACATGGATATTTAGTTCCGGTTTTTGATGCAGTTTTTGGTAGGTCTCATTTTCATAAAATAAATTGTCGAACTTTGTTTGTTTTGGATAGTTCGGTATGGAGTTTGAGTATTTTAGGCACATCTGAAAATTTTGAATATTGTCAATTACAAATCAGATCTAATATGACTAGAAACAATACCCATCCTTGACGAATTAGATTAGTGAATGTTATTGATGGTTATCCGATGGTTTTAGGTTTGTCCAGGCAAAGAGACTGCTCTTGACACAAAACATCATCATTTTTTCCTTTATTATTAATCTCATAATAATAATATAACCAAGGAGGCGGCGCTCAACCTCCCACCCTCTAGGTTTCCGGCAAGCCTCTTGAGGTATCCATATTATAGAAAGTAACAAATTTTGAATTATATTGTACAATTTGTTTCTTATTACGTATTACATCAAATTTATTGTAGCTTTTTTTTATCTGGGATTGGTCTGAAAACACAGTTCACTTTTTTATTTGTTTCAAGTTATTTTTTGATCTGGGATTGTCTCAAAAAAGTCAAAAAGAAAATAAATGTTACTTTTTTATTTGTTTCAAGCTATTTTTTGATCTGGGATTGTCTCAAAAAATACAAAAAAGTCAAAAAGAAAATAAAGTTTACTTTTTTATTTGTTTCGAGTTATTTATCTGTTTTGAGCTGGAATTGTACTGAAAACATACAAATAAAGTTAAAAAAAAAAAGTTTGCATTTTTATTGTTTTGGGTTGGTTTGTATAAGGTTTTATTTGGGGAGGTTAGGTTTAATTAATTGGGTGTTATATATATGGCTGCTGGAAGGTATCTGAATTATAGAGACAATGAATTGAATGAGGGTAAAGAAAATTTTGGGGTAAAAAGGGAAATTGGGTATAATAAGGAAGGTGTGTTTGATCGAGTTAGGAACGATGATAGGGGCCGAATAGTGGATTGGGGTAGTGGAAGTGGTGGTGACAATGAATTGAATAATGGTAAAGACAATTTTAGGGTAAAGAGGGAAATTGGGTATGATAAGGAAGGCCTGTTTGATCGACTTAGGAATGATGATAGGGGGAGAATAGTCAATCGGGGTAGCGGGAGTGGCGTTGTTGGAGGTAGGATTAGGCAGAAGGATGTTAAAGAGAGGGCAGTGGTCGTGAATGGTCGGGGTTTGAGTGATTCAGGGACTAGTGGTGGGGGTGATAGGCGGAATAGGTGTGGATTTATTGGTGGTTCTGTTGATAGGGAGCCTGGTGAATTGTCTAGTGAGAGTGGTTCGGATGGTGGTATGGAGTCCGAGTCACGTGTTAAAGACGCTGAGAGTATGAATGAGACAAAGAGGATTGAGAATGGGACTCAAAATAATGTAGTAGAGAGTAGAAAGAGGAAGTTTTCACCGATTATTTGGGACATGGATGATAAAGAATCAAGAAAAGGCCTGAAGAGTACCAAGTCCCCTGCTATATCCTCTCAACCACCTCTGCCTCCTATTCCCAAATCTTGTGGAATGCCTAATCTGGTCACAGATGTTGATGTACATATATCTGCCAGTCCTAGTAAAATTAGCAAGCTTCAGGTGGAAGAAGCTTCGCCTGGAAATCCTTATGTTGAGCTTGACGAGGATGTTACTGTTGCAGTTAACTCTCCCGTCGAGCAAACTCCGGCCCGTGAGGAAGTAAAAGTGGTTAATAGTTATCTGGAAGCAGACACTGGGGAAGATGAGGAATCTATCCCCGTGTTGAATATAAGGTCCTCTAGATGGGCCAATGATGCTGATTCTCCTACCGATGAAGGCGAACTACCTGAAGATGAGAATCCCAAGATAAAGAAAAGGAGATCCATACATGATTCAGTTGAAATTAGGGGACATAGGAAGTCGGTGACCCCAAATGTCAGGGATCTCATGCGAAAGTCCTCTGAGTCTGATGAACAATTTTAAAGAGACTGTTAGATTTTGCCATTTCATCACATGATACAGATGAAAATGACCACATGGATATTGATAAGGATCATCATTATTCTGGTGGAAGTGCCAGTCAATCTGATGCAGAATCAGAGGATGGTAGTGTAACACATCGTTTGCTGAGCCTGTTTTGGCTTTCCCGCTAAGGAATGTAAAATACGCCAAGTTGTAGGAGGAGTCATTAATTTAAAATAGATGAAGGAACATATGGTGTTGGGGCCCAGCTCAGGACAAGCAGTGAGGTTGTTTTAGTAGCGGAAATGGAAGAAAGAGAGGGTTTTCCGTTGACTTCTTTGAGAGAGATAAATATACTCCTTTCATTTCATCACCCCTCAATTGTTGATGTGAAAGAAGTTGTTGTTGGAACCAGTCTTGATAGTATTTTCATGGTAATGGAGTACATGGAACATGATCTGAAGGGATTAATGGAGACAATGAAACAGCCCTTCAGTCAAAGTGAAGTTAACACTCAGTTTCAGCTTGAGGGAAAACACATTCACATAACTGGGTACTTCACCGTGATTTGAAGACCTCCAATCTGCTTTTAAATAATCGTGGAGAGTTAAAAATATGTGATTTTGGGTTAGCTCGTCAGTATGGTAGCCCCAAAACCATGAGCATCAGCATCGGTGCAGTAAGCTGAATCCCATTAACATTTTCCTTTTGCAAGAAATTATTTTCCCCTTGTTTCTCTCTCTCTTTGATAGTTTGTTTTCTTTCTGTTGTAACTTTTATCCTTGTATGGTCAATCTTTGACTGGGTTGAAGATGTATGTGCTAACAGGGCACCAGAGCTTCTCTTGGGAAGCAAACAATATTCAACGGCAATTGACATGTGGTCATTAGGGTGTATTATGGCCGAATTTTTAGCGAAGGGACCACTGTTCAATGGAAAATCAGAGATAGATCAAATTGATAAGGTAAATTCCTGATTTCTTCTTTCATCAAGTTATATTAATAGTTTTAATTTACTGTAATCAGATTAAAATTTTGGCAATCTAAACTGACAATATGGCCTGCTTCAACCCTGAGTCAAGGGCTGCTCTCCCAGGCCTCCAGTAGCTTGGGTAGAACCATGGCTATAAGACTTTGAAGAATATGATTCTCACAGAATAACTCAGTGGCACAATTAACTTTCACTAGATGCTGGACGACTTGCTGAATAAGCTTATTAACTTATGACCTGAGAATGCAATGTCCATTAACTTTGTTACATAATTTCAATCTTCACCATGTTTCAGAAATTTAATTAAAGTGGTATGATGCAAGATAACTGTTGAAGCTGCATGAGTGGTTCATGTAGTTCTCTTCCTAAATCGAAGAATTATGTCATTTTTTCTGCCCAGCATGCCCAGAGTGCTAGGTATTGCTGATGCATGCTATTAGTAATGAGTTCATAGAATATTCTTAAATATTGATTTTTATTTGGTGCTTAATTTGTTATAGGCGAATGCGAAGGGTGATGAAGAGTCCAGATCCATTGGAGGAGCAACGTAGGAAGGAGTTGCAACAAGGGAATTTGGGGACAGGCGGTGTCTTTGGCTGATCAGTGTGACCACTAGTTTCTCCGTCTTCTCATTTTTCCTACGCTAACAAATTAATGTGATTGAGGTGAGAGCACAGTTTGGAGGAAGTTAAAGAAATTGTTTGTAGGACTATCATGTGCTTTTTTATCAGGCACCCTTGATGGCATAGGAGGGAATATGATATCTTCCTGTGCATGGGAATTAGATGTGTTGCAGGTTAACAACATTTCGCTGTGGTCGATATATAAAAGAGAATCTGAGACTGATTTGCATACCAAGGTGTGACATAGTGACCTTTTTTTCTATGGAACAGTTTCATTTGGAACTTGTATGTATAACATATTCATCAACTTACTGTAAACAATTTCCTTTTTATTGGTTTTAATTATAAGATTTAGGATCAAATTTCTTCTCAGTTCTTTCATTTTTAATGTTTACGCTGTCTTTGCAAGAGGTGGTCTAAAGCGGAATGGCCATTCTTAGCTTTTCATTGATAAAGAATTTGACAGGAAGTTTGCAACTTAAAGGTAATCAATATTAATGCATAAGCTCGTTACGCATCTGGAATTTGTTTCCATCTGTGGTTATACTGTTTTACATGGTGTAGTGGGGTCTTTTTGTTGAATGTTTTAGTATCTCACTAGTGGTAAATGATTTGTTTTGATTGTATTGGGATACCTCATTAGTGTTTTAGGGATATGTGAGGGTAATGTTTTAAACTTCTGTTTTCACTATCTGATAGGCCTGATTGCAGTTGGGGGAAAAGAAAGTCAAATAGAATTGAAAAAGGAAGTAGAACTGTCTCCAAAGACTATGAGGATCACTCGATTCGTTTAAATCTTACACGTGCTACATGCTGCATTGGAAAATGTCAGTTCACTTCAATTTGGCAGATTGTTCTTAGGTCTATTGCCTAACCTTTACTTTTATCTCAATATATTTTGCTTCCGTCTTACTTATAATTAGATTACCTTGCTGATTATGGTGCCATGAATATATGGTCCACAGTCCACCCTTGCCGTAAGCATCCTCATTTTGCTGGATTTTACTTCTCTATTTGTTATTACGCCCACCATGAATAACATACAGCACCGTACTATAAGCAGGTTGGGGACGTTAACGCCTACAATGGCATATAGAATATTTTTGGCTCTTCAGGTATTCATCTCCTCAAGTTCATTGGACACGTCTTGCTCTCCTCTGCATGAAGTTGTTATTACACTTGGGTGATTGAACTTCCTTCCTGCCTCATGTTTAACTTGCACTTTTTCCGGCTAAGTTTCTCCTAGAATTCACTCAACATGTGTCCTTCTTCCCTCGTGGATTCCCTCATGACATTTCCTCATCATAATGCTGGTGGAGGCTAGTTGTGAACATTTCCCTTCTCTTTCTTCACTTTTTCTTTTCTATTACAGTTATCGGTCAACCACAGGTTTGCATATGGTAATTTTCTACTCTTGTGAGACTCCATCTTCATGATACGATGTTCTACGTGCTTTTTTCTCATATTTTACATGCTGAAAGCTATATTGATGTTTGTATTTCTGAAATTAAAGTAGAATCTGAACTTCCTAGCATAGTAGCATTGAGAAATTAGAAACAAGTGTGCAATGAGCACAGACCTTTGTTTTTTCTTACTTACATTTGTATTACTTTTCCTACATGAACATAATCACACAGTAAATTTGTTGATTACTTTGTATACTTTAATGGTGATCATTTTTCACCAAAACTGCTTTTGAATAACGCTATGAATGTGAGACGACATGAAGTAGCAGCAGGAGGACAAAGACGAGAATGGGGGCAAGTGCCATTAGAACTCAAAACTTGGTCAGATGGATATATAGAGTGGGAGATTGTTGTAGACTCTGTACAAGTGACATTGTAGGAGTAGATCAAAGAATGATGTAACCATATTATTTTTTCATGTTCATTTTGATTACTCTAGAGTAGGAGTGAATAAAATCCAAAACCGAGCCTAACCAACCGAAACCGAACCGAAAATAACCGAATGAACCCAATCATTTCTGGGCTTGATAGGAACCAAACTAATTTAGGTTAGGTCAAAACAACTAACCGAACTCATTTTAATTAATAGATTTTCAATTTTCATTTATTATCCTTTTCGATCATTTATGTTGTTTTAAGGAGGTAGATTTTACTTAACTTTGTTCATTAGTCATATAATGAAAAGAGATATACAAATCTTTCTAAAACTATGGTATTATGTATTGAATGTGTATAAATTGTATAATTAATTTTTAAAATGAGGCTAAATCACACTTATTAAATTAGTCAGGACTTAATTTTGAGCTCAAGGCGATAGTCTCAAAAATTGACTCAAAATCGAACCGTAATCGATAAGATGGAAACCGACAAACCAACCGATGAAAGCCGCTATAATTTGACGAATAGTTCTGCTTCTAGCTTTTGTAATAAAACTGAACCAATTTTTGTACACTTACTCTAGAGCTTATATTAAATTTTGTCTAAATAATATCAACAAATTATATTTACATGATACCAAAGGGGCTGAGATATTGGGGAGATGAGAAGAAATAAACTACTAGAACTAAACCATGTCCTTTGAGGGCGAAAATCAAACTCTTAACATGAGCTCATATGGCATATAACCTACTAGCATAAGACATTCAACTTGCTGCTTTGTGGCATCGACATCGACTTCATATCGACATCTTTGTTCATACCTCCTTGGAGCTGAAGCAGCACTTTTAAGTGGTCATGCAACCATATCCACCATCCTTCCCCTAAAAATCATGGTCACATGAATTTTTGAGTCCTAAAATATTCACTTCTGAATAATCATCTAGAGTTTTAAAATGCAGTTGAATGTCTCTCGTCTCTCTAGAGAGTGGTCATTAATTGGAGTAGGGAACTACAATAGACGGCCCATGAATCCGCACGTGGAACAGTTGTTCATATCTGTGACTGCTCGCAGCAGAAGGCGACCACTTTCAGATTGAAGATGGAAACAACTGATGATGATCGACGATGAATCAAGTATTGCTAAGGATTGGTAAAAATCGCTTGTACTCTGCTATGTGGAACCGAAAACTATGGTCTTTCCAAGCACAAAGAGGACCAAAGATAGTTGTATGAAGAAGATCGTGTTGATAAGACCTCGATCAACTGTCCATCCGAATATAGTAATTCCCCCAGGATTGCTCTGCAGGTATGTCACTGCATGGAAGATTGGCACGCTTATCATGTACAACAAATTGATATACAACTGACAGCACAAACACAAAGTTTTAAGCCTTCATGTATCTAGTGATGAGATAAAAAGTCGATGCTTCATTTGAACTCGTTATTGACAATATTGGCATCTAGTCAATGGTGTATTACACAATGTAATAGTATGGAAACCGTAAGCAAAGCAGGAGATCTCTAGCTATATAAAGGTCGCATAAGGAGGACAGATATGACGAATACTCATTACAATGCATAAGATAATTGCTTACCAAGAGATTGTCTCTTGTGGTAGGAGGACAGATAGGATGCCAATTGAGTATTCCCGAACATTGGAGTGATATCCAGCGACTCCACATCGCTTTCTGAGTTATTTATGTAGCAGGCCTCAAAGTTTGGGATGCTATTGCTGTTGGGCACTCTCGCTTGAGATGTATCACTAGAGCTACACGTCAAATATGCATGCCAAGTACTAGCTAATGAACCAATGCCTTGTGCTCTGTGTGATATTTTAGCAGCAGCATTTAAACAAAGAGTGATTCCCACCACTTGAACAAGAGAGGAGACCTGGAAAATCAGGAGAAAAAATAAAATAAATTTTTGAAACAAATAAAACATTGTTCATCAAGATAAGTTACATGCAATATATCCAATTTTCAACCATTATCTGAATCCCCCCAATAATTGGTTCATAACGTATCAATATTTAAGTTTGCTTTCAGGAAACTTAGTAATTACAATACAAATTATAAAGATTGCTACTTTTTTGTATGTGTGACTGTGTTGGGGAGGGGGGTACTCATCATCAGAAGGCAGAAGCACCAATAAGGAATAAGATAAACCCTTCATTCATCAAGAAAATGCACATATCTGATAGACTGAAAAAAATACCTACAATCTAATAGATTCAGGGAATGAAAATACATATGATGCATGCGGCTAAGATGTTAACTTACAGCAAAATCCCCACTATTTACGAAAGTCACCATCCCTCTATATCCGGTAGTCTGGCATAAAGTCATAAACTGGCTCACAGTGACAATGAAGAACTCCAAAAGGAGAAAAATTCGAAATCTGTGACTTATTTTTGAAAGATAATGCCTTAATCTGACATGCTCTTGTATTAACACCATAGCATCAGATTCTCTTTCCAGTAGTTTCCCATAGTCCTCAAAGTGAATAATCTGTAAAGTGCACACTAGGTGGAACACACAATGGTATGATGGAAGACCTGTAGTAACGTAGTTCAGAAACAAGAAAGTTAATATTGCAGTGCCACCATGACTCATGATGCACATACAATACACGAATGACTTCACGAGTAGTCTTTAGGATTAGACATGGCAGTAGCCATAGTACTAGCAGGCGTAGAGATTCCTGAAAGAAAGAAAATTCACTTAATACTGCAATAATGTTTTCAAATTTCATGAAAACAACTCAATTAATAGAAATTCATACAACTATATTGCTATGAAATTGGGATAGGTCTATCTACAATTTAAAGCTAAGGTGCAAATTATTTTTCTCAAAGTTATACTACATTTATCTATCAGAAAGAGAGTAGATCGTGGTTGCATCACCAATAACTGTGGAAATAGCTTCCTGCTACCTCCCCGTTATTACAAGTGATAAGATCGCGATACTATCCAACTCCCATATCCCGTTTAGGCAGGAACCTCTTCAGAGACATTGAGACATGTTAATGTGAAGTTACACATATAGACTATTACAAGAAAAAAGATAATAAAACATAAAACAATTAATGAAATTGGTTAACTTTTAAGTTGCCCACCATCAAATTGATTTCAACTATACAGAGTTAAATTTTCCAATTCATAATGACTTGCAAGCTAGTATTCCAAATGTCCAATAGAACTAATGACTTCATCATTTCAAGTAGTCTCCACAATGAAAAATTAAGTATACTCTATTATATTTATTAATTACTCCCGCCAAAGGGAGACTTTAGAGGCATTTGGGGCACGCGCTAGGCGATGTATAATACTCACACACCACTGTGGAAGAAACCAAATGAACCATTAGCTTACATTCTTCCAATTTAATTATTAAGATCAACATACAACCATCAAACTTAAAAGTACACAGTGACAACACTCAAATCAACAATTATGTAAGTATTCATGGGGCTACACGCTTAAAATCAATCGGCTTCACCAATGTTCTCTTATCAAATCATCGCGGATCGAAGCCAATACCTCGCACGTGTAACGTGGGTCTACTTGGACCATATAAGATGCGTAAGGGAGCAAGATTGTCTAAATCTCATGATCGATAAATTAACACGGAGGTGATTGTTCAAATCTCCACATTAATAAATTAATATCTTAACTTTAATCCACTTCGATATCAATCCAAGCACTACATCGATAAATTAATATTTTACTAATAACCTCATTCCACTCGTGACCATTATACCACGCGGGACCACATATACCACGGTACTGAGTCCAATCCCACATTGATAAATTAATATCTTACTATTGAATTAATTCACTCCTCCTACCACCAATAAAACCATAGATTTTTAACCATTTCAAATCAACAGATATACCAAAGATTCTAATCAACTCACTTTAATTTTGGCAATATATTGATCACTGACCCTTTCCATACGACCATTGCACCTATCAACAAACAGAAACTTCCTAATACCATACTTCCTCAAATTATGTGAAAGACAAAGCAAAGAAGCAGCACCAAGAAGAGCTTGAGACACCACAATATCAATCTCAAAGCTCTTTATTTGAGCTTTTTCACAACCTTCACAACTAGACAACTCAAGCATCAACACTGGCACCCCAATACTTATACACAAAAAAGCTAACCAAGAAAGCAAAAAGCTCACAACTTTGGATTGATTAAAGCCAAGAAAAGCAAGAAAAGACTCTAGCTTTAAAAGGGCTTTGTCCAAATGAGTATTTTCATCATATTCTTGATTTTGACTTGGTGGGTCTTCTGAATTTTTATGGTTTTGTTGGTCTTTGTTGATTAATGGGGTTGTTTGGTTGGGTGGCTCTAGTGTTTCTTCAACCTGTATCTGGGTTTCAGCCATTGATTTGGGGGGGTGTGGTGGGTGGAGAGGGGGGGGCGTGATCACGATTAGACAAAGATCAATGTTTGAGTTTGTGAAGCATAAAAAGTAGAATCCTTCCTAACTGTAATGGCAACAGCTACTATGGAATACGAATATGTCAAAAGCATCGTCTCATTTACTATTTCGATTAAAATTAAATTTCGATCATGATTTTCATTAGTCGATAAAAATAATATGTATACGCAATAAATCTGTTGTATCTGCTTCAATATATATCACTTTGAAATATCAATTTTGTATACTTTTTACGCCAGATAATTGTAGGCTATTTACGCTAACCGTAAAAATTAAAATCTTGACAATCTTTTTAATGGAGAGAAAGATATATTTCATACGTTGATACGCTTCAACGACCAAGGCCCGCACGGGCCAATACTAACGCGATTATCCAGATGTGCTCTGACGTGGTCCGTAGCCTAATTCCATACACAGCCAAGACAAGATACCTGTGTAACTCCGCTAATTGTCGAGGCACGACTTGATTCAAAGAATTAAATTACTGTCAGCTGCCGTGATCGAATCCACGCCGACACGCAGGGCTGCACCGCAAAGCTACGAATTGACAGTCTGGCTGAGATAAGTGACACATATTTCATACACACATAATAGTTTGTAAATAATAATAAAAATCACCTTGACTTTCTACTCTTTCTCGATACTCCTTCTTTCTTGCGTTTGTATATGATGTTACGAATATCATGCGATATTAAATGTATAAATACAAACACGAGATACATAAGAGGATGTGTAACCGAAAATCTTTATAATTTGGAAAGCCAAATTGAGAAGTGGGTCTATATTATTAACATGATTAAAAAAACATAAAAACATAACATGTAAATCAAATGATTTGATTGTCAGAAAAGACAAGTGATGATAAGTCAGTGGAAGAGTGTATAAACGTTATCAAAGTGGTGTGTTAAAAGGTTTCTTTCTTTAGATGATGATGATGATAAGTAAAGGTTGTTCTGGTCAATCTAACATTTTAGGTTAAAGATGTATATTGTGACAAATTAAATTAATTGTCGCTTTTATTTTGAAATTAAAATTTGTGTCATTAATAGTTTTTTAATTATAATATAAAATTATAAAGAAAATAATATTATAAAATGTTAGCAAAATTATATTTGTTTCAATATGTATTATGAAATGATTTATTGTCACAACTTCGATTCAAGTACCGTTTAATTTGAATAGATCTATATAACTTAGACCATCTCCATTTGATACTTTTAGAGGGAAAATCTACTTTTTGCAACTCCAATAGCTACCTTTTTCTATGTCATTTTTTGAAAAAGTTTTTTTTTTAAATTCATTTTTTTCTCGACAAATGTTTGGGGCGTGGGCGTAGAAATAGCCGCTGATGACATTGCTCAGAGCTGGCCTGCAACCGTTGGGAGTTTAGGGTGTACAAAAAATAGCCGTTTGGGGTATTTCATTATAAATAGCCACCAACATTAATACATTTCAACATAAAAAATTTCAAATTGTGGAGCACATTTGGCAAAAATTTGGCACAACCCAAAATTAGATTTCAAATTGTCCTTACTTTTTAGCAACGCTTTTAGTGTATTTTGTAATGCTTTTAATAATTTGTGTTTGTTTTACCTTTTTTAATAAAATCATGTGTTATTTTTTATTATTGCATAAACATATAAATTTATTAATAAATTATTAAAATAATTTTTTTTAATTATTATGTATCGGTTAATTGATTATTATCATATGTGAAATACAAAAGTAGAGAGAATGAATATTTATGGTGGGGTATATGTTAGTGATGTAGATGAAAGAGAAAATTGAAATATTATTTGAAAACTACTATCGAAGACGTAAAGTTTTTGAAGATATTTGATGATGTGTGATAGGAATAATATGATATGAAAGGGTATTTTTAGTTTTTGAAAAGTGACTATTAGAGATGGTATTATACTTTATATTATTATGCATAAAGAAAATTGAGCAAAACCAAATTTACTTTTAAGTATATGATTAATGTGTGAAATTGAGTTTCTTTAATTGATTAGTCAAGGTTTCTACAATATATATTGGAGTGGTAGAAGTATATAATATCAATATAATCAAAATTAAGTTTTGAATCACGATCGATGCATTGCGCTATCATACAAATGGCGCTTATCAACGCACATTTAAAGAGTAGCCACAAGGATTAATTCAAGAAAAAAATGTTTTTGAGTACCAATATATCTCTCAAATATAGATTTATAGTCCAAGCAAAGAGATGGGGTCAACAGATGATTGCTAAGTTCTACCTACAATTCTACGAACAACTTTCTTCAAGGTTTCTTCTATAGTTGGCTTTGTTTCATGTGAAAAGTCACATGAGAAATCCAACACTTGAATGCAACTTTGAGACATGTAGACACTCTATTTTAATAGTATAATTTTTATTAACTTATGTGATCTCCATTTTATACCAAACTTTGACTAACTAAACGGTGGAGACTGGAGATATCCAAACTAGCATTCTATTTATTTTAAAGATCATTATTGGACAGACTCCTAATATTTCATATTTCGGTTAGAGGATGAAGCATGTTACACTCTTACCAAACCAGCATTCGATTGTTTAAAAATTATTTATATATTTTGAAATTTACAAATATTTATTTATCTTAAGTAAATGATGGGAGCTTGAACATGACATAAAACATTGTAGCCTCAAATTATCTATATGGTTTAAAACATGCTACCATTGCATGTTCTTGTTTAAGAATATGTTTTTTCAGGATCATAAATTAAAAGGAAATTATTTCAAATAGGCACTTGAATTATTCAAACTTTCAAATAGGTATTCAGACTGGGTATTTTGTGATCCGAACTTTTCAAAAATCACGACACCCATACTCTTCGAAACTAAAATCAATTTTTAAAAGGACAATTTAGGCAAACAAATATCCAAATAACTCACCTGCACCCCTCTAACTAACCTAACTACACATAATTATTAACTAACTACCTAATTTAATTAATTAAATAAAATAAAATAAACGTGATCACCTTTAATATTATAATTCCATCCTTACCCAACCCCTAACATCACAAACCAACAACACCCTTCCATAAAAAGAATGAAAATCAACGATTGTACAATAAAAATCATATCTTTAATGTTTAACCAAAAAAGGTCAAACACCAAAATCCCTTCTATTTCCATCACAATTCAAAATAATAATAAAAATCCAAATCATTCTTGATTCATAAAGGTACTATGCAAATACCCAATTCAAGAAAGTCAACAATTTTGAGAATAAATAAAGAAAGGAGCAACTTATGGGAACCCACCATCACAAAACTTGTTGAATTGGAGAAAAGTGAAGATCAATGTCAATTTATTGGCGGTTTAATTTGACTTAATTTTCACATTCTTAAATTTTGAAGTTCTGGGCTCTTTACGGTGTATCCGAAAAAATCATGAATGAAAAATAGACACATAAACTCAACCAATCAATTGTTAAATGTGCACATCATAATAAAATGATGTGTTTTATTTATTTATTAAATTAATTAAAATTGAGCGGTTGAAGCATTAATTATGTGTGCGGGTTAGTTGTATATAATGATTTAATTATTTGGACGTTGCTTGCCTAATTGTCTTTTTAAAAATTGATTTTGGCTTCAAAAGTATAAGTGCCATCATTTTGAAAAGTCTGACAAAATGTACTGGTACCTATTTGAAAGGTCAATAATTCGCGATTCATTTAAAATGATTTAGTCGAGACGCTCCTGTGAAATTTAGCCAATTATCTATATGGTTTAAAACATGACACAATTGCATGTTCTTGTTTAAGAATATGTTTTTTCAGGGATCATAAATTAGAAGGAAATTATTTACTCAAATGAAAGATGTACTTACTAAGAGGCCATTTGGCTAAGCTTATTTTTTTTTTTTAATTTATAAGTCACCAACTTATAAGTAAAAATGCAAGTTCTTAAATTTGTTTTGACTTATTTTTCTAATATAATTTATAATGAGATTTTTTTCTACATGTTTGAATAACAATAACTTATAAGTTGTAGAAAGGGTAAAATGACTTATAAGGATATCTCATTTATATATTATTTTTTTATCTTTATGATATTAATTTATTTATAATTTAATATTTAAAAGAATAAAAAATAATTATAACTAAAAAATTGTATTTTGTGACTAAAAATATAATACTTTTTTTTCAAAAGTAAAATATTGAAATGATATAACTAAAAAAATCAGATTCTTTACGAATTATTTAATTAATGGTAAATAAGGTATAATGTTGAATATCGAGGAATAAATGGCGTAAATTATTTGGTCAAGCCAACTTATAAGTTGAAAAAATTAAGATTTGCTACTTCTTTTTGTTTCAACTTATAAGTTGAAAGTTACATATCTTTAAAAATGTTTGAAATAAACAATTATTTTTACCAAATCAAATTTAGAAGTTAATTTGACAAAAAAAATAAGCTTAGCCAAATACCCTCTAAGTTGAGTCAAAACTTAATCTCATATATGGAATAGCTTATAGTATAATCATTACCATGTGAGTTATTTGTTGGTCAAGCATCGGAAGTTATCATGATTTATATCATTATTGATAAATTATAGTATTCAAATATTACTAATAAATATTATTCTTAATAAATTATTATAATATTTCAATACTGTTGGGAAATGCAATACGTAATCACTCAAGAATATAATTATTATACTAATATTTTAGAACTACTACATCATTAAGTAAAGCAGGCCACTTACAAAAAAATTGTAACCAGCTAGTGTTTTCTTGAGCGAAGAAGTTAACTGGTTTTGAACATAGATATTAGTATAAGGCCATCGTTGTGGATGTTTGTTACAATTCTAAGTCTCTGTAAAACATGACAACCTAATGCCCTCACTACCAAGGTAGTGGATGTATACAATGGAGGTACAAATGGTTATTTACAGTACTAAAGTTGTGAGGCATTACATCATAAAACTCTTGGTCTTTGAAAATAATCTCCATGGCTTCTTAGGAAGTCTTCTTGATGTAGATTTTGATAGAGGTCTTGAATCTTCATCAGGGGTTATATTAATTTCATGTAGCACCTGGGGGCGAATCTGTGGTGGTGGTGGCGATGGTTCACGTTGCCGTTGTTCTCTGAACAACATCAGAAGCTTTTGAGCTTTCTGTTTAGCTCTCATAGTCCCATTGACAGATATCGACACCAGAGAAGGTATTACTCCTTCTTGAAGGACAATTTGACTGCATTTCTCGTTGCCATTGCACAACAAAAGAAGGCATACAACGGCTTGCTCCTGCTCAACAGGTTCATCGGAGTCCAACACAGCTGCGAGTGCACTGATTATGCTAGGAGTTGCTGCAATCTTGCCTCGTGCTGCTCCACTTGAGGATAAGTTTATGAGAACCGGTATGCAATTCTGTGTCCAACCATTGTGGCGTGGATTAGTAATCAGGACTCGGAGAGTGTCAATAATTCCAGCTGAAAGAAGGCAACGTATAATGGCTGGTTGGGTGGAGAGATTGAAAAGCGCATGAAGAGCATCAAGCTTGCACTGCAGCTCATTTTCCTGTTGAAGGACCTGGACTAAAAATGGAACAGCTGCACTTGCACCGATAGTATGCTTTGCTTCTTCAAGACATGAAAGGTTCATGTAAAGGGCTGCTACTGCTCCAACAGAGCTGGAAGTGGACATCATACTCCCCAACACTGATAGCACTCCAGCCGACAGCATCATTTCTTTGTTTCTGGAATGAAAACGATAATTAGACCTTAATTCATGAGCTTAAGACACCTAAAATCCAACTACAATTGTTCTAGTATTGTACGATATCATCATTGAAAGAAAGTTCCGACACCTTCGGACATCCTGGAAAAAAGACCAGCACAGAGCCTGGATGACTTACCTATTATTATTTACTGCAAGGTTAAAGAGGGCCATGGCTCCAGTTTCCTGCGCTGTGTGATTTTCTTTTTCGACAGAAGATGCCAGAAACTGTATTAACGGCTCAACAAAGCCGTTGTCTCCCATGTAAATTCTAGCTTCCTCGTCATCCTTTAATAAGCACCTTATCTGTTCAACAACTTTGCACTTTGACTTCAAGTCTTCCTCGCTGTCCAAAACAACCAAAAAGTCCTCATATCTAACTAGTGAAGTAACATCAGAGTCCTCGTGTGTACATGCTTCTTCTTCTCTTTCATTTTCTTCGACTTCCTCAATAATGACACTTTCCTCCAATGGAACAACCTTTGCACCGCTATTGCAGGACATGGGACTCTCCATCAGTCTAGAGTTCGATTCTCTTTCTGACAGTGCCAACCTCCAGTAGTTAAAATCAAGAGATTCTGGCGGACCATCTGGAACAGGAACCCCATTTTGCTCACACCAAATAGCTACCAGACCCTTTACACAATAATTTGGGGTCAGACAAAGATGAGATAGTTGTTGCTGAGTCTTTGGGCAGGTGTCATGTCCATCACTGAACCATTTCTCTATGCATATTCTCTCATATGTTTGACCGGAAGCAATAATCACAGGATCGTACATTAGCTGCAACGATATTGGACATCTCAACTCTTCAGGAGGCACGTGAATCCGCTCTGACCTCCGAAAGTTTGGTTTGAAATTGAAAGAGCCAATCTTTGAAATTTGCCGGTCAATGTCATAGATGTAAACTCCCTCTGAAGAACCTAGAACAGTGGGAGAACAAGGTGTTGAACCCTGTGAATCATTGTCGTCAGAAAACTCCCTCTTGAGCACCTTCGAATATTTTCTCATGAGATGCAAAAGATAAGCTACGACTGACTCCTTTCGATTGTCTTCATCAGCTCGCGCTCTTTCTATAAGCTTCTTCAAGGCCCTTCTTTCTCTCAATGCTGCTCTTGAAGATGTAATAGAAAGCTTAGAAGCAGCTTCATGGAAAGACTCGAGTTCGTTGTTGTCACTACAATTGCTGTCAAATTTTCTTCCCTGCTGGAGCAATGCAATTATCTCATCCCCAACCTGCTTTTCCACTGGGTCGATTGAAAATTCTACGTCATGGAGTTCCCTTAGAATCTCAGAATTCTGCGACGAAGTAGGTAATTCTTAATAAGTGGAATGTAACGTTTCCAGACACTAATCACACGAGACAGAAATATATATTGAGTAGACACTATGATCCATTTATTACATCTATTAGACTAAAAGAGAAAAAAGAGAGCAAATGAACAACAAATAGTCCATAATATTGCATAAACATTCATCACTTAAACGAATCGAGTTCAGCAACAGATTTGACCAAGATATTATGCAGCCCATGATCCTGTTGAACCATTTGTTCTTACCATTCATCATAGATGGAATAGAGAATTGTCACACGATTCACATGTTACTAGCAACCAAACAATAAGCGAAAATACACAGTAACTTGCAGTCTCTGAGTATTTACACACATTAAACTTTGAAACACCAAGATGAATTACCTGGCAACCAATACTTTCTGGAACAATGTCTTCAACGAGCTTTAAACTATCTACGAGAACAGTTCTTGCTTTCTCAAATTTGAGAACAATAGAATCCCCTGTTATAGCCTGAGAAGTTGTAATCATCAACAACCCCAATAAGAAGCACCAAACAGCTCCTAAATTCTAGATTTCAGGTACTCATAACACGCATACCAAATAAAGTTTGCTACATTCTGCACAATGTTGAAGAATGGTCTTGGTCTTCTCAAGTGCTATATGCAAAGTGCATAGTGCCTGAATACCAGACACGCTTCTTGGCCTAGTTGCTTCCACGTCAGGAAATATCGCCAACACTTTGGCATACATAGCAGATGCAGTCTTGCACATCCCTCCATGTAACTGCACTAACAACCACATATTTCACAATGTTAAGCACTTCTACAGTAACAAATGAGAACAATCACAACCAGGTGATACAAATGCCTTCCATATCAGAATCAAGAACCGGACATTAGGCATACACATCATACAGCAGAACATTTTTAAGCAATTAAATTCCAAAAATCTAACAAAATATTTTGCAATATAAAGATAATGGTTGTTTTAAATTTAACATTACATTTTGAAATGAATTATCATTACGCTCAGCTCAAGCAGTGGCGGAACCATGATATTTATGTAAGGGTGGCAAAGGAATTGACGCAATAAACTGACAAAAAATATTTAAAAACAATAGGGGCAAACCGAGTAACAAAATATTAGGGGCAAGGACTGCCCCCTACGCCCCCTAGTTCCACGACTGAGCTCGAGATAAAAACATAAACTTTTATTTATAAGTACCTTGGGCTCTCCAAGGGATTTTAGATGCTCTTCAACCTCTGAAACATCCATGACTACCAACATGAAAAAATATAGCCACACCTCTATATAACCTGAATATATAAGCAGTCAGCAAAAATATCAAAATTACTAGTCATAGCTAATATAATGCATTGTAAATAAACCCAACCATATCTTTGAATATAATTTATATTTACGGTTAGCTAATAACTAAAATAAAGCCAAAAAGATCAAGAACCAAATCACAAACTTCAACAAATGCTTATACATACAACCCAACAATAAATATAAAACAAAAAATATAAAAATTGAAGCTTTAAATTCAGAAAATAATTTTTTGTCATCATTCATAAAATGTTCAATTAACTACTAAAAGAAAGCTCAAACAATTACTCCATAAACTATTAATTAAGAAAAAGCAAAAATGAATGTTAAGAGGTACTCCATACTAAAACCAATTAGTTATAAATGCAATATGAACGGTCTCCTTCAATACCCCGCATGTTAAATCCGATTTACTCGTGATCACGTGGATGAAATCGAGGTGGACCATGTTTATTTTGCTTATATAGCTTTCAAAGAAAATGTAATGCCACTATGTTTTTTTATGACAGAATTATATATAAAGTATGTTGCAAATTCTATAATATTATGAAACTTACCATAAAAACTGAAAAAACGATCAAGGATGCTTCATTCATTACACAATAAACAACAAAATGGCAATGGTCAAAATCAAGAAAAGGGAAAAAAATTAACAACTTTGCAATGATTTAGTAATAATTAATTCAAAGAAGCTTAAAAATGGGGGAAAATGTGAAACATAAATATTTGGATGGTTGGGCATGAACATAGGAAATAATATATGGTTAGGTGTTAGTGTTCGGTAAAAACCGAAATCAACTGAAAACCGAACCAGTTTTATTCTTAGTATTATAAGTTAACGGTCGGAACGGATATTATTTTTTAACCGACTCATAGATCCTGACGGTGAATTCGGAGCAATGTCAAAAGTTTCCAAACCAAAATATTAAAAATTTGGACCATAACACACAAATTTTTATCATATTGATACTTTCTCCATTTTGCTTAATCGACATTTTACTGTTGTCAAGACTTTTTCACCATTAAATTACTTTTTATTCACTAATCCGAAAAATATAAAATTTGATATCATTGAATTTGGTTTTAAAAAATATTTTCATGTAATATTATTTTTATAAACTTTCAATGTATATAAAAAAGTGAATTAAATGACAAAGCCAGAATGGAAAAGCCGAGAAAAGCTCAATTAATTTCAATGAAAATAGTATTATGTTACGTTTTGTTTTGTGTTAATTCACTAACCATAAGGTCGTGGGTTTATCACATGATATTTTCAAAAATTACATTACGGTTTGATCAAATCCACCCCACCTCAGATTTCTTCAGATCTGTTAAAGATGGGAAATCAATGACAAAAATAATTACTCACAGTTTGATGGTTTTTAATACCAACCAAAGTCTATGAAAAGCTTCTATTCATACCCTTCTTCTTAAAAAATGATTTGGCTCGGGTTAGAGCTGGAACATATGGATGGATTAGCATAGGAGATTGTTTAGATCTTAATCTTGATGTTGGACTCAACAATTGTAAAGGTCATGAGGAATCATCAGGATGCAAATTTGGGTCAAGACCCACTTCTTATTGACTCATCCAGCAATACAGATAAACTTATATCCCTTAAGTTTACCAACATTAAGGATCGTTCATTATATATTCGTAATTGCATGTCCAATTATTTCTTTTCATCAAAATGGATTTGGGTGGTTGTTTCTCAACAACCCCAAATACCATCAGCTTTTAAAATTATTGAGAATCAGAGGCCCAAGCCTTTACGATTCAATTTGTAACGCTCGTGTTTATAAGTCCTATATTTTGTTTTCTCCTAACCTCTTTGTTCTGCTTTCTTCATGAATTCCATCCTCTCCCGACTCATGTTCCCTAAATGTTTTGACGTTGAAGCAATGGGCTTATGTTTTGTGGACCCTTGGGTGGGTTTTTCTTTTAATATTTTTGCAATTCACTTCGCAATTCACTAAAATATCATGATTTTTTAAATTTTCTCGAGATTAATCTCCTTGGACTGATGGTTTATGGGCATCCTCAATTGCAAAATAGAAAAGATACTAGATTCGCTTTTCTCTTAAGCAACCACCGGAAAACACTTCAATTCTTCTTTAAGTGGGGACTTTAAATCCAAATTTAACTGCTAGCCCATATGATGTCCTTAGGGGGTGAATAATATACTTCAAGAGGTCGCTGACCGCCGACTTATATACAAACTTTAATTCAAGTTTCACCGTTAATACGATTTTAGCAATTTGTAAAACAAATGAGGAATAGGCTAAAGTAGTATTAACACCCTCAAATGAATGCTAGATAAAAGATGAAACAATAAAACGATCTAGCAATCATTATGTGCAATAAAAACATTCCAAAACTCATTTTGACTAATATTAACATTAAGTTCATCATGACAATACGATCAAGTCTAAGTCTTCCATGACTATTGATCAATCCTAGCAATCTATTAAACAAAACCACAATTCAATACATAGATATACTAGGTGAGTTTTAGCATATTCTCTCTTGATAGCAAGTTTAATTTTATGATTTGATCGGGTGCGCATTATAACAATTAAGTCTATTGATCAAATCAAACTATCATAATCATGAATATTGAATTAAGATCAACATAGGATATTCTATTTTAGCTCGATTAAACTTGACATATCAATTTAACACAATAATTCAATTATATGTCGACATATTCAATAAGCGTATAAACTAGCATATAATCGAATCCTAGCAATTCTAGCATATATATAATCGAATCCCAGCAATTCTAGCATATATATAAACTCGACACGGTGTTTTCTTCACGAGGTTCGCTAATCTACATCCTCACCCAAGACCTCTACCCAGGCTTTCACTGTAATCCACTAGATGGCTTCTTCTCAAATGTTGGTGAAGTTCAAACCAACTTACAACCTTAGCTCATAACTTCTCGTTAATAATCCACTAAGAACCCAATGACACACCCCTGTGATTTCAACTCCAATCAAGTCGGGGAGCAACCCTCTACCGAAAGCACTCTATGTCCTATTGCTTGAGCACTAGCCTCAACACTTACCATTAATCTACTCGATTCCTACCGAGTAAGCCTCACAAACACCTCGGGACCTCAAACCTCTAGTGTACGGCTAGAACAAATCCTAACTTAATGGGACATCTCTTTATAGAATGTAGATCGTTGTTTTATCCAATTCAAATGCTCCTCAATGAGTTACTGATGATTACAATTTTGGCACAATTCTATAACTCCTTACATTGGAGTAGATAATACATTGAATCTGTTCAACTCCCTGTTGAGGTGATATATCTTTGAAGCTCTGAACTCCCCCATTTGAGCATTTCTCATTAAAACAATCTTTGAATGCTCTTCGCTTTATTTCTATTTCAAAGTTTAAAGCACAAACTAAAATCTCACTTTGATAAATCACAAATTAAAGCTCATGTGTTTGAGAGATTTGGTGTTTTAAAGATGAGAAATGAGTATAACAATATTTAGAATTATTTGGGGAAAAGTCAAAGAGCTTCAAAGATTTGGTATTTTGTCAACGAGAGGTCTCGATGAAATAGCAAAACTTAAAATCGCATTTCCCGTCACAGACCCCATTTTGAGGATTCAAAAAGCGCTGGAAAGCTCCTTTCAAACCCTAGTTTTATACACATTAAGATTTTCAAAAATATTTAGTTTCTTTTGACAAACATTCTTAAAAATATTTAAACGAAGTTAAGATCTTTTAGTCAAAATGATTTGAAAATATTTCCCAAATAAGAACTTCAATCAAGATCAAGAAAGTAGCAAAGATTCAAGCCATAACTTTTACCTAATCTTCGCTTTTGCATCCAAGACTCGCTCTCTTCCGATCTTGATTCTTCGTGAACTTTTCTTCTTGGTCCTTTCATGACCGGGGTATCGACAATCTTTCTCTTCATCGCCATTCTTCACTTCTGCCTTGTGGTTGATTCTTCTTCTATCTCACCATACTCATATTTGCATTGGGTAAAAACGTACCTCTTAGAAGCTCATGACATTTTCTTCATTGTCTTCACTGCCTTGATATTGTGCTTGTTTGATATCAATGTCACCAGGTCCGACAAGCACCTTTCTAACATACCTATGAAATAACTCACTTAAGCACATATGTTAGATAGTAAATTAATGTTTAAGTCATCATTAAACAAAATGTACGGACTCGTAGTCCAACACTAACGCCCTTTGACAAACACCCCACACCCTCAAAACCCACTCTCCTGCCCTCGCCTTCCTCAATTTCATTACCACTTTTGGATTGGAAGACATCCACCACCTTGGTTGTCACTATACTTGGTCAGGTATTCGTAACAGTCGCAGTATCTATGAAAAATTAGATCGTGTTATGAACAACTATGAATAGTCAGACCATTTCCCCCAAGCATCCTGTAGCACCTTACCAATTCAAAGGTCTGATAATAGCCCCCTCATCATTTCAACCAAATCCCCTTCTACCCACACCCCAAGACCATTTAAACTTGAATCTTTTATTTCCTCTCTTCCCGACTTCCACCAAGAGTATCACCTTTTGGAATCAGAAGACTCGCCCTAAATTCATCCTCTGCCTGTTCTTTCATTTCAAATCTTAAAAAAAAAACAAAAGAAAAAATCAAAACCTGGAATAAAACTCGCATTGGAAATATTTTCAAAGAAATAAAAGACATAAATCCAATTCTTTCTTTTGAAACTGTTCAATCTGTTGGAAATTTATGCAAAACTTGTTCATAAACATAAAAAAATAGCATACGGGATCATTCAAAATGTATATAATCAAATTAATGTAAATATACGGTATATATATATATTTTCGTAATTTGATTATATATATTTATATATGAAATAAGCACTTTACAGCCGCATGAATTCACTTAGTCTTTCTCCAAGCCTCCTTTGATCTCCTTAGCTTTTAGCACCACAAATGGTAGATGCCTCCAATTGGTTCGCACGAGTAGCGGTTGAATCACCTGATTGGATTTGCTAGAATCACAAGAGTTAACGGAGAACAAAAAATCAAGCCAAAACCTGACTTGATTTCGACTATGGAGCAGGGGGGAGGCGGCTAGATGCTAGCGGCAGAGAATAAGATGATTAGGTTTTCATCTTATAAAACTCATTTATATAGCCCATTCCCTTTTAATGCGAATAGCTCGACTCGTTAACTAATAAGTCAACTCGTTAAAACCGTTAACTAACTAAATGCTAACGAAAGTAAGCAACCGGCTGTCACTAATGAGCTTTACTAGTTAAACTGCCAATTTAAACTAACAAGTTAATTAGGTTGGTCTCGTCTAATTTATATTTTACATTATCAAGGTAAAACTCTCGATTGAGTATCTCGTTGATTTCAATCAACTCTCAATTTAGAAATCACGAATTAATTTCATACATGAAATAAAATTCAATGTCACTCTATGTGTGTGACCTGCCGATTTAGAGTGGAATACAAGCTGTATAATAATATACTGACCACACATATTATAACGATTATGCATGAGAACTAGGAATCTGACATAACCCCTGATATTATCATGAGTGCCTATTTAATAATTTACAAGTACTATTATTGAACACTTAGTTTGAGTAATCTCATTTAGCTAAAACTAGTAAATGAATTGTTACAACAATTGTCGCAATGGGCATAATTAAAGAAATCAATATAAACTGATTTCCAACACTCCCACTTGCCCTTGGACGATTACTTTACAATTCATTTTTTCACGATCTCTAGTCACAAGCTAACCATAAGAAGTGTGTCATGAAATACCCACGACTTTCTTTACTCGAAATAATTAACTCGGTACTATGACATCCCATAAACCAATCAATCCCAAACTCATTAAGAGGACTGAGATCTACCTTGTATATCAAGGATGGATAAATCCCTTATAATATATCAACATCTACTGCTATACTCACTGTGTTACCTAACATATGCCGTTATGATCCCGCCATGCACGCTTTTGGTATAATCAAAGCAGATCTTATATAACATAGATAGTTATATATGCGTGTCTAAGAATCGCTAAACTTAACAGCTTCTAAAGCAAATATCATAGATTACGTATATATATATATTTTCTATGATTTTATAAAGCAGAATCCAAAATTTCATCGGGTTATGCAAACTGACAACTCCATAAGATTGATTAGACTTACAACCTCCTGCTTATCCAAACGACGATCAGTTCTAATTTATTCAACATCACCAATCATCTCAATCCTGCGTGATCGACCGTCTCGCCTTCCTTCACCCCTGAAGAAATTAAGACAACCTTGTTCCAAATGCGGCACCTCAAATCTCCTGGGTTCTAATGGTTTTCCGCAAAATTTATAAAAAAATTGGAATATTATAGGTGATTGTCTTACCAAAGCTACTATTGACTTCCTTAATAATGGCCACATACTCAAAGAACTCAATAACACGTTCATTACTCTTATCCCTAAAATACATAATCCCAAAATATCAATAATTTCTGCACTCATTAGTCTATGCAATATCTCATATAAAAATTGCATCCATAAAAATCCTTGTCAAATGTGTTAAAAACCCCACCTTAACACTCTTCTATCTCCTTATCAAAATGGTTTCATTCAAGGCAGAGGTGCACAAGACAATATTATTCTTGCTCAAGAAATCACTCACACCATAAAACATTCAAAATGTAAAAAAAAAATCGAATGACCGCCATCAAAATTGATATGAGTAAAGCCTTTGATCGAATCAATTGGGACTTTGTTCTTGCCATCTTGGTCAAGCTCAGATTTCCCCTTCACTGGGTCAATCTTATCAAATAATGCATCACTACAAATTCAATACTCAATTCTAAATGATTTGTCATACCACCAATTCTCTTCAAACCATCTTGTGGTCTTCGCCAAGGTGATCCTCTTTCCCTTATCATTTTTGTCCTTTGCTCGGAAGCCCTTTCGTCATCTCTCATAAATCATCAAAATCAAAAAAATATCAATGGTATCTCAATTGGTAGAAATAGTCCCAAATCTCTCATCTTCTTTTTGCGGATGACAGTTTCTTCTTCATTCATCTGAATAAAAAAAGTATTGACTCATTCTGTACTATCAAAGAGTTTTGCTCAGATTCTGGTAAAAATCATCAATTTCAATAAATCTACGATCATATTTAGTCTATTTATCCCATTTCATTTAAAAAACAAAATTTCAAGTAGCCTTAACATCAACACCTCTTTATGATTTTGCAGCTTATTTAGGTGTCTCCCTGGATATCTCCACAAAAAGAAAACTTTTTTTTTCTCAAATTGTCAGATAAAATCAAAAATAAAATTATTAGTTGGAAATCCAAATTACTCAATTTTACTAGAAAAACTACTCTTATCAAGTCTGTTCTTCAATCCATCCTTGTGTATCCTATGGGTATTTATAAATTTCCGCTTTTCCACCCCTTCACGAATCACATGATTTTTGCAAAAATCACACCCCAATATTATTCTCACCCACTGACAAATCTAAAATATTATCCTACCACCTCCCCTTTAAATTCATCCTTAAAAAATAATCCCTCCCTGACATGGAGAACATGTTCATTCTTGCCCAAATAAATCAAATATTTGCCCTCGACAATGGGTAATGGTGAAAAAATCAATATCCGGCTTGGTTCTTGATTCCCAAGACCTCCCCAAAGCCCCTCTCTGTTTCCCTTAACCCAAACCAAGACTTCACCATCCTAATAAAGTTTCTGAACTTCTTATCAATGACAACAACTGGAACATACCCCTTTATTCGCTCTCTCTTCCCCTCATATCAAGTTGATAAAATTATCAAAACTGCACTCCATTGGTAATGGAGATGAATATCATGGCCCAAGACATCTTCGCACTAAAGAAATTTATTAGTCTCATTCATTTAAACAACCAAGATTCCATCAAATCCCCTTCTCACCCACAGCCATCATACCTCAGAAAGTCTGGAAAAATTATGAAGCTCAAAAAATAAAAATTTTCCTTTGGAAACTTCTTCTTGATCGTATTCCAACCAAATTCAATCTCATCAATAAAACAAACAAAATTTTCTCCACCCAATGCACCTTTTGTCCCGAACACATCGAAACCTCTAACCACCTCTTCCTTCAATGTCCCTTCTCAAATGATTTTTGGAACCATCTTAACCTCTTTTTTCACATACAAAACAAATAAGATTTCATCTTTACTCAATATCTTATCCTAATGGAACCACAATAACCTCTTCTATGACTTGTAGTGTTCTATGGATAATTTGGACTACCGAAATGATCTATTTTCAACAACGGGTACTTTTGAATCGGACTCTACATCCTCAAAAAATAATGACTCCCCGCTTAACTTACGGAGAAACTTACACCGGTCACTACCCTTCTCCACACTCCAAATAAAAAATTCCCCCCATGCATTGCTTTCAACCAAAGCCATAATCTAATAACCAAGAATTGCATCTGAAATTACAAAAAAAGAGACTCCAAAATCTGTATTGGTATTTCAAGTGACTACAACCCCATTTGGACTATCACAATGTATCATAAAGGAAGTTGAATAACTATTGATGGAAACCCTATTTTCTATCAAAAAGACTCACTAAAAGAAAGGACACTCGGGAATAACATCAACTCTCGATTCTCCTTTGTCGGTTTAATCATCACAGCCTCCCTCTAACTGAAAGACTACAATAGACATTCCATATATTTTATTACTGATGGTTTTATTTCACAAGTTTGGTCCATACATTTTCAAAACGGACGAAAGATCAAGTTTTAATGGAAGAAGATGATGGAGGAAGTTATGGAACACAATTGCAAGTTTTTTTGGTTTCCAACCAATATAGGTTGTTCGTTGAATTTGCTCGATGTTTCAATTAGTACTTTTAATTCAATTGATTGTTGTAATATTAAAAGCATTCCAAACGAAAGACGGATGTACACATCCTGATCAATTAAATGTTTTGAATGACAAAAAAACACAACCAAGTTGTCATTTGATTGTCCTAGTTCATAAACTAACTAATCAAAAAGTACGGACCAAAAACCAAACCGATTAACTACCCAAATTCAAACATCAACTTATCAAAAAGTATGGACCAAAAACCAAGCCTATTATGCCCGAAGTTCAAACATCAACTTATCAGGCATGGACTAAAAACCATGCCTGTCCGAGGTCAAACATCAACGTATCTATGGATCATAACGAGCCAATTAACTACTCTAATTCAAACATTAACTTATCAAAAAATACAAACCATAATCAAGACTAAAACACTACATTATCAAAAAAATATGGACCCAAAACCAAGTTCATTACCTATCCTAGTTCAAACATCAACTTATCAAAAAGAATAAATCAAAACCGAACCAATTAAATCTCCGAATTCAAAGAGTAACTTATCTAAAAATAATCGATCGCGAATCAACTACAGAAATAACAGTCCAAAAGTCCAATCGGACTCAATATATCAACCGACTCAGGGATTTCCTCTCTGATAGCTAGTTTGGTATATAACAAAAAAATCAAAAAATCTCATAATTATTATTTACATAAACAAAATCTTATTTATCAAATCATCAAATTTATTAAAATCAATTACTAATTTATTAAGGTACCTAACTCACAGCTCAATTAAATCTCGATTTTATTATTATATATTTCGTATTTTTTGTAGCTAATTTTTAAAACCAATTTATTGTATTTTTACAGGTATTTTTATTATTTTATCAATATAAAATGGAGGTTAGTATATATATACTATATAATATGTATTTCACAATTAAATTATTGAATTGTTTCATAATTTTTATTAATTAATTGTTAATTTATTATTATTATTATTATCAGAAGCAAGGATTTGATGATATTAATCAGATTAAAGCTACATTAGAGCCTGAAGCAGCTTCAAGTGGAGGATTAGTTGTTCCTGGAAAAGATAGGGTTTTATTTAAACCATCAGAGAGGAAATCACTTTTGGGTATGTATATTTATGTCCCAAAAGATTGTCCAGTTTTGAATTTTTGTATTTTAATTTTTTAATTTTGAAATAATACGTTTTTTTTAATTTTATTATTAGCGATGATGTGAGTTTCGAATGACCATGTTCAGGTGACTAGCAAGAGCCTTTTCTACTAGGATGTTCGATTAACTCATATATTGTGTAATACCTTTGGAGTAAAAGATTTTGTGTTCTCGGTTCTTGGATATAATGGAGTAAATTAAAATGGCTCATTAGTAATGCTTCTTGTATGTTGTGAGGTATTCCTCTATCTCAAAATACATGATCATCTAGAAAAAATTTATTTTTTCAAAATAGTTGATTGTTTGCATTTTTAATATACCTTTTTATAATTTCAATGTAGCTTTTTACATTTTCAATGTATATTTTACAATCCCAATATAGCTTTTCACTATACTTAATAAAGTACTTTTCATCTAAACAATCATCTATTTTGAAATTTTGAAATGGAGGGAGTAGTAGATAGTGGTTGCACTTCACTCTTTGATTAATTCGGAAATGCCCTCCTTGTTATTGTAAGGTTGCGTATTATCCCCTACCCGTTTAGACGGGAGCCTCTTAGGCATTGGGACATGTTAATATTAGTGTAATGTAAATATTGTATAATGTTTGGTGAAACATTTATCAAAAATTGGATTTTTAGTGTGTTTTACTACTAAAGTGATAATTTTGATTAAAGACAAAGTTACGTGTGTTAATTGAGGGTATGTAGTTTGGTAATTTTGACCATTGGAAGTTAAACTGGACAATCTTTTTGGTATGGAGGGAGTTTTGAATTTTGGTAGTTGACTTTTTTAAATTTTGAAAGCAAGTATTTTTATGTATGTTGTATTTGGTGAAAAATATATCAATAGATTGTATTTTTAGTGCGTTTTACTACTGAAGTGATATAATTTTGATTCAAGATGAAGTTATATGTGTCAATTGAGGCTATAAAGTTTGGTAATTTTGATTATTGAAAATCAAATTAGACAAAGTTTTTTGGATGAGCGAGTATTTTTTTACTTGTATTTTGATATGATGCGTTTTTCTATGTATGGGTGTTGGATTTTTAAGGTTATGTATTGTGATTTGATTGGAGTTGAGATTCTTGTTTATGTATTAGGGGTGATACTGAAAGTTTGTGCATGAATGTAGATAGAGAATATGATTTCTTCTTTGCCACTTCGTATGGTTATTTAAGGTAATCTTTTGTCTGAACAGGTTTAGATGTTCTCGCGAATGCAAAAAGACAAAGGTCTAGTAGTGATGGTACATTTAAAGTCCCACGCGAGAGAGTTGCTTCAGTTGTTGCTTCTTTAGATGAAGACGAGGCAAGGTCTGGTTCATCAGAAATCGATGAAGTAGGCATTGAAGCTTCTGGCACTGCACGGAGCCATTCAAGTAGACGATACCGTGAATCTGTTTCCAGTGCTTCTAATTCTGGTAAGTTGTGTTTCTTTGTAACGAAATAAAATTCATGATAGTTGCGAGTGTTGTAATCTTGTGGCGGTGCTGACGTTTAATGCATAACTGCTTAAAATGTTTTATGCCAACAAACTATTTTGGATGTCACAATAACCTGCATCCACTCTAATCTAATATTTTAATTGGTGGTATGGAGTGTCTAGATTTGTTGTTGGTTTGTATATGCAGTTTCATTGGGTCATGGTTTAATAATTCATTAATGCAAATACAGGAAGTATTGTAACAGAAGAGAGTCAAGTTGCAGAAGCTCGTCAGTTACGTGGCTCAGATGAACACAAGCAGGTACGTTGATATTTTATGTGATTAGTATGATAAAATTCGATGTTCTAAGTTGAATAATTTATGAGGTCTTAATTGGTATATATGTATAACTTTGAATTGAGTGAAAATTATTATCTAAATAAGAAAACCACATTTAGAATCTCATTCATCAATGTATATTACGTTGAGTATTATACAACATAAATATTTTTGTACAATTTAATTGATCAAACCATTTAAGTTTAAAATTAGATAATCTTTTACCAATGTATGGGGTTATATGTCCCAATTCTTTTGAATAAGTTTCCTCTTAGGAGGATAAAAAAAACATCTTAACGAAATTAATTCTTTAATCGATCGGATTGAGAATTCCGCCCATTTTAAATATTAAAATGTAAACTTGTAGACTCGAAACAAGACCATTATGAATATCATTAGTCAGGTCCCTCCAAATCTACAATGTTACGTTTGATTTTATTTCGATGAGTTTAATGTTTGAATCGGGTTCTAGTTCATAACTTTTGTATCAGTTTCTGTACTAACACATTGACACACAGTAATATATGGTCAAGTGACACACGAGAAAGACTTATATCAATTTTGTATTACGAGATAAACTCGTATATTCAAGTCATAAATTGTGTCATGATTCAATATAGACGAAGCTGTTTATCCAATTTCTTTAATTCCAATCTAAATCTGTTACTCCCGCCTCTTCAATTCTTTGATCTTGTTTGGTAGTTTTCTATTTTAATATAAATTAGCAATCTTTTGTTAGTATAAATGTGTATATAGACAAATTATTTATATTAATGCAATACCAATGTTTTTTTTTTCAATGATTATGATTATTTTATGAATTTGTTAGATTTTTGAAGTTGGGTTTGTTTGTTATAGCTTAAAGTTCACAACTTTATAAATCTTTTTCTGTGTTTGGAACTTTTTCATTTTATTTGAGATATCTATTTAAGATGCTATTTTCATTTTGTATGCTATTTTCATTTTGTTCTCTTGAACACTTCACAGAGAGCAAAGCTCTCAAATAGATTAAAAGTAAAAATGTAATTTTAATTTCTATAATTTTTAATTTCTGTAATTTTTAATAATTTCAATTATTTTTTTAATAATTTCAATTTCTTTATTGTAATTTCTATAATTTTAGTTTAGGATTTTGAACAATTAATTGTTTCTGCAATTTTAATTTTAGTTTAGGGGTTTTGTGCAATTTAGTTTCAATTTTTTCTGTAATTTCTTTTAATTCAATGTTAGTTTAGGGTTTTGTGCAATTTCTATAATTTTTTTTATTGTCGTTGCCTTAATCATCATTTTATTTACATACCTGGTCTACTATTTGTGATGTATTCCATATATGAGTGGAGCAACTTATATCTTTTACTTACTTGATTGAAGGACCTACGTACATCTACTGGAAGTTCACGTTTGAGAAGTCCAAGGTGTGACTCTACTGAGAGGAGTAGAAGCAGGAGTAGAAACAGCTCTTTGGATGACCCGAGAAGTGAAAGGGAGATGAGAAGATACAGTGAGGATCGTGAAGAGAGAAGGCATAGAGAGTCACCACTTGGTGATGAAAGAGACTACAATGGGGAGTATGACAGAAAACGAAGTAGATATGGAGGTTCCCGGCAAACCCCTGGTATGTGACATGTTTTAGTTATATTGTTTCATGAATTTCTTTAGGTTTCAATTGATCTGATTTTATTTCTAATATTGATTCTATGATCATTTTACATATGCTAGAATGAGCTTTTCATTTGATTTCGATGCATGAGAATCATTGGTTTTCTTCTTGCTCATACTTTAGTTCATCATAGCTATTTAATTTTCAATAGTGGGAAAGGTGAAAATTCATCAGAAATATCAAACAACTATCAATTTTGGTCATCATGCAGGGAGATCTGACTGGGATGATGGAAGATGGGAATGGGAAGATACACCACGGGGAGATAGTCACTCCAACAGCAGCCGACATCAACAGCCTTCACGATCCCCGATGTTCATAGGTGCTTCTCCTGATGCACGACTTGTCTCCCCATGGCTGGGTGGACATTCTCCCCATCCATCTGGTATGTTGGTTAGATATATATCTTTCACTTTGCACTATACTGCTCTCATATTAGGATAACAAACATATGTATTTAAACTTCACATGAATGTTTGGCCCACAGGAGGTGCTTCTCCATGGGACAGTGTTGCTCCTTCTCCAACTCCAATTCGTGCATCTGGATCATCATTTAGAACTGCAGGTTCTAGATATGGTGCTAGGCCCAGTTCAGTAGCATATTCTTCTAATGGTGCAGAGTTGGCGGAGGTATTCTAAATTAACCTTTACATGTATATCCTGCATATATATTGAACAGTAGATGGGTCATAGTAATTCCAAGGTTAATTTTACTCCATAAGTAATTGTCTGTGCTCAGCTCTTCCTATGAGAGTTTATATTCTGTTTGCTTCTTATTTAACTCTTTTCTGTTGTTCCATTGTAGGATGAACAGAATGATGCATATTCCTCTAAAGATCACAATCAGGAGATCTCAGAAAGTATGCGTATGGAGATGGAGTACAATTCAGATCGGGCCTGGTAACATTTCTTTTTTATATACTAAGATGTGGGGAAGGATGATATATCAGAATGTGAATAAGTTCTAAAAAGAGAACACCAGTGAAGTAATTCTATTAAATTATGGAATAGAAGGTCTTGCCAAATGATATTTGTTATTTCCCCAGAATAACCGCAAGTTTAAGTAGTGTTGCAGTAATGTCACTAATTATCATGTTATACTTACTGGTTACCTCTTGAAGCACTGGTGTGTGTTATTTTCTTTTCAACACTCATGATATGATTGCCATTTGTGTAGGTATGATAGAGAAGAAGGAAACACTATGTTTGACGCTGATAGCTCCTCATTTTTCTTTGGGGATGAGGCTGCTTTGCAAAAAAAGGAAGCTGAGCTAGCAAAAAAACTGGTAAGTGCGAGGTACTAAAATTTTGTTTCCTGTTTTTTGAAACCTTTATTAGAATCATAGAGATGCCATGACACCTGAAGGAAAGCTACTTTCTAATCTGAAATCAAATATTGCCATCTCTATGTAAAAGTTTTGTTGGCATTTGCAAATATATCATTACATAGGGTCATATGTAAAAGGAAGCAGGAAATTCTCAATCACTAGATCATATGTATTCATCATGATAACAAACTGGAATGTCTTAATCTTTCCGTCCTAAAACCAATGGGTGATAGGAGTGGCCCATGGCCTTATTAATTAACCTGGAATGTCTTAATCTTTCCATGTCTTACTGGGTTCCTTCACATAATTGAATAATCTGAACCCTTCTGATAGCATGTTCTCTGAATGCAGGTTCGCAGAGATGGAAGCAAAATGTCTCTTGCTCAGAGCAAAAAGTTATCTCAACTCACTGCAGATAATGCTCAGTGGGAGGACCGCCAACTCCTTAGGTCTGGTGCTGTTAGAAGTACTGAGGTCCAGACAGAATTTGATGATGAAGATGAGAGGAAAGTTATTCTTCTTGTTCATGATAATGGTTTTGTCTTTACTTTTATGAATAAACAATGATGCAATCCTTATGCACAATACAGGCAAATATTTATGCTTGCTCTAACTTAGTAATATGATCTCATGGCAGATACAAAACCTCCTTTCTTGGATGGGAAGACTGTTTTCACTAGGCAGGCTGAGCCAATCATGCCTTTAAAAGACCCCACATCAGACATGGCTATAATATCACGGAAAGGTTCCGCCCTTGTTAGGGAAATTCGTGAGAAACAAAGCATGAACAAATCAAGGCAAAAGTTCTGGGAGCTAGCGGGCTCAAAACTTGGTGATATCCTCGGTGTTGAGAAGTCAGCAGAACAGGTATGCCTCCTCTCAAAGAATCTAGTTACCTTAGTAATTGATAATCAACAGATAGCAGCATAACGTTTTCAGCTGTTTGATTCTAGATTGATGCGGATACCGCAGTGGTGGGAGAAGAAGGTGAAGTTGACTTCAAAAATGATGCCAAGTTTTCACAACATTTGAAGAAGGGGGGGGAAGCAGTAAGTGACTTTGCAAAGTCAAAGACGTTAGCACAACAAAGACAGTATCTACCCATCTTCTCCGTGCGTGAGGAATTACTGCAGGTTGATTCTCTTCCTTCTCCTTTTAGCCATGTTTTACTTCTGCACAATCTTCAGATTGGATGATGTTCTATGAAGTTTTTTCCTACGTGAGATACGTCTTGCTTCTAGATAGTTTTGTTCACTTGGAAAAAACAGTTAGGGTGCTTGTGGGATTGCAGTTTTAGATTTTACATAACACAAATGAGCAATGGTCTTCCTGTGCATTTCTTGGGTGATTTAGATTAAATTCGCATACTGCTTTCTGTGGCTGCTTAAATATACTTGTGGAGCCTGATAAAAATAGCAATACTAGTTCTCTGTTGATTGTTGTACTACCTGCTTCCTTGTCGAGATTTCCCTGTTAGCCCATCTTTCTCTTGCCAATTAGCACAATAGATAATAAGGAGGAAGGGTACAAGTTTTTATCACATTGATTCAAACTATATTTCCATGGAATAGGTTGTTCGTGAAAATCAAGTTGTGGTGGTTGTCGGAGAAACTGGTTCAGGGAAGACCACACAACTTACACAGGTAAGTTTGTAACACTTTTTTCCTTTATTGGTGTTGTTTTGATATCAGATGTGTGATATATGGGCGTTGTTGACCATTATAGTATCTGCATGAAGATGGTTATACAATTAATGGCATTGTTGGCTGTACACAACCAAGGCGTGTGGCTGCAATGAGTGTTGCCAAAAGAGTCAGCGAGGAGATGGAAACGGAGCTTGGTGATAAAGTTGGGTATGCTATCCGGTTTGAAGATGTAACAGGGCCAGGTACAGTAATCAAGGTAATGTCCATCAGTCTACTAACATTCTATTTCAATGGCTTGCTTTTTTCTGCCCGTCATTGGTGGGTAGTATTGTCTTCCTTGATGAGGAACTGATTTATTCTGGTATTTGTGCCTCATAAAATGTTACTAATAGTTGTGCTATCAAGAAAATCAGAATTTTGTATTTTATAATTTAATGATATTCTTTAGTAGATTGGGAACTGATCAAGGTGACATATCTGATCTCCAATGTGTAATTCTTCCACCAACCACCACTATCAAAGTGAAATATTTTTTTTGTCAGATTGGCTTAGTATTTATTGACTGGTTCATTGCAGTACATGACTGATGGTGTGCTTTTACGAGAAACATTGAAGGATTCTGATCTCGAAAAGTATCGGTACGAACTTATGTTCTTAGTTCTCTCTCTTATCTTTCCTGTGTTCATTATATTACACCGTTAAGGGTCATTACATTGCACTTTACTGCTCATTAAACTAAAGTTCCTTATCTTGCTTGTGTAGTATCGTTGTAATGGACGAGGCGCATGAGAGATCTCTAAACACTGATGTTCTGTTTGGAATACTTAAGAAGGTTGTGGCTCGGCGTCGTGATTTTAAGCTTATTGTAACATCTGCGACTCTTAATGCTGAGAAATTCTCACATTTCTTTGGCAGGCAAGTGTTATTCGGCATATTTATTTCATGTTATTTTCTTCTTTTATCTCCCTCATTAATTAGTGTCCAACTGCAGTGTCCCTATATTTCACATCCCTGGAAGAACATTCCCGGTTAAAACCTATTATAGTAAGTCACCTTGTGAAGATTATGTTGAAGCTGCTGTTAAGCAGGCGATGACCATCCATATCACAAGTGAACCAGGCGACATACTTATCTTCATGACCGGTCAGGATGAGATTGAGGCAACTTGTTTTGCCCTTTCTGAACGTATGGAACAGCTTGTGTCTTCGGCTAATAAATCAGTACCGAAGCTCCTAATTCTCCCCATCTACTCTCAGCTTCCAGCCGACTTGCAAGCCAAAATTTTTCAGAAGGCTGAAGAGGGTGCACGAAAGTGCATAGTTGCTACTAACATTGCTGAGACATCTTTAACAGTTGATGGAATATTTTATGTTATCGACACTGGATATGGTAAGATGAAGGTCTATAACCCGCGTATGGGTATGGATGCTCTGCAAGTTTTTCCCGTCAGTCGTGCTGCTGCTGACCAGCGTTCTGGACGAGCTGGTAGAACTGGGCCTGGTACCTGTTACCGGCTTTACACTGAGAATGCGTACTCGGATGAAATGTTACCCAGTCCTGTGCCTGAAATTCAGAGGACAAACTTGGGCAATGTGGTTCTGCTACTGAAGTCTCTCAAAATTGAGAATCTGCTAGATTTTGATTTCATGGATCCGCCACCCCAAGATAATATTCTAAATTCGATGTACCAGTTGTGGGTACTGGGGGCACTTAGCAACGTAGGGAATCTAACTGATCTTGGGTGGAAAATGGTAGAGTTTCCTCTGGATCCTCCGCTTGCTAAAATGTTGTTGATGGGTGAGCAGCTAGAGTGTCTTAACGAGGTTTTGACAGTTGTGTCGATGCTCTCTGTCCCCTCGGTTTTCTTTAGACCCAAGGACAGGGAGGAGGAGAGTGATGCTGCAAGGGAAAAGTTTTTTGTGCCCGAATCAGATCACCTCACTCTTCTTAATGTCTATCAGCAATGGAAAGCTAATCAGTATAGAGGTGATTGGTGTAATGATCATTTCCTCCAAGTTAAGGGTCTACGCAAAGCTCGAGAAGTGAGATCCCAGCTGCTAGACATCTTGAAGACATTGAAAATTCCTCTTACCTCTTGTGGTCCAGATTGGGATATTGTCAGAAAAGCAATCTGTTCAGCATATTTTCATAATTCAGCAAGACTCAAAGGAATCGGTGAATACGTCAACTGTAGAAGTGGCATGCCATGCCACTTGCATCCGAGCAGTGCATTATATGGTTTGGGCTACACCCCCGATTACGTGGTGTACCACGAGTTGCTTTTAACGACGAAGGAGTATATGCAGTGCGTGACATCAGTTGAACCACACTGGCTGGCGGAACTTGGTCCGATGTTTTTCTCAGTGAAGGATTCAGATACCTCCATGCAAGAGCACAGAAAGAAGCAGAAGCAAGAGAAAACAGCAATGGAGGAAGAAATGGAGAACTTGAGGAAGGTTCAAATTGAGATGGAAAAGCAACAAAGGGAGAAAGAGAGAAAGAAGAGAGCCAAGAAGCAGCAACAAGTTTCAATGCCTGGGTTGAAGAAAGGCTCTTCTACCTATCTTAGACCTAAGAGGCTTGGTCTATAGACTGTTTCATACTGTATAATCAATGTTACATATTTAAAGTGGCATGAATTTTTTTGTGCCACTGTAAATTTCTTCATATTGCATGTAACATGCTTGGTTTGTTTTTTTGGAAGAGATAAAACAGGTTGATTTGGAGAAAAGGAAAAAAAAACATCCTACTTCAGATGGAATATCTATATTTGGTTTATGCTAAACTTATGATGATCTATGGCACTTAGAATTTTTGTATATTGCCTTATATTTCTAAAAAAAATTGTCAAGTTTCGTTTTCAATTATCAAACTTAATAATTTATGAGGTCTTAATTCCAATATAAACATTTGAATTGAGTGAAAATTATGATCTAAATAAGAAAATCACATTGAGAATCTCATTCATCAATGTATATTTCGTCGAGTATTATACAACATAAATTCTTTTTTTTATACAATTAAATCTTGATTCAAACCATTTAATGCGTTAAAATTGATAAATCCTTACCAATGTAGGGGCATCATGCCCCAATTCTTTGAATAAGCCTGGGCCTTTAGGAGGATAAGAAAAACATCTTAACGAAATTAAATATTTAATCAATCGGATTGAGAATTCAACCCATTTTAAATATTAAAATGTAAACCGGTAGACTCGAAACAAGACCATTACTAATATCATTAGTAAGGTTCCTCCGAGTCTATAATGTTAGGTTCGATTTTATTTAGATGAGTTTAAGGTTCAATCGGTCTCATGCAACTTTGATTTGTGTTTTCTTTTATTGGTTCATAATTTTTGTATCAGATACTAATACATCGACACACCTTAATATGTGGTCAAGGACAATTTAAAAAGACTTATATTAATTTTATATGATAAGATAAACTCGAGTCATAAATTGTGTCATGATTTGATTGAGACGATGCTATTTATCCAATTTCTTTAATTCCAATCTAAATCTGTTACTCCCACCTCTTCAAATCTTTGATCTTGTGGGGTAATTCTCTATTTTAATATAAATTAGCAATCTATACAAATGTATATAGACAAAATTATATACATAAATGCAATACCAATGATTTTTTTTTCAACGATTATGATTATTTATGAATTTGTTAGATTTTTGAAGTGGGGTTTGTTTGTTATAGCTTAAAGTTCACAACTTTATTAATCTTTTCTGTATTTGGACCTTTTTCATTTTAGGATATATATTTAAGATGCCATTTTCATTTTGTAATTGTGTATAAGTAACTGTGTTTTTTTTTCAATGATTATGATTATATTATGAATTTGTTAGATTTTTGAAACTTGGGTTTGTTTTTGTTATGAAATAAAGTCTACAACTCATTCTATCCTTTCATTTTAAGATGGCAAAAAAAGAAAATTACGGAGTATTAAAGATGGCAATTTTATTTTGTAATTGTGTATAAGTAATTGGAAGGAGTTAGTTGAAGTATTTTGTGGTTTGGTATAAAGTGGAAATGGTATTTGGAGTTGAAGATTTCGGGTTTCGAATTCGAAGATTAGTAACAATATAGGATTTATGATAGCCATTGTAGAGGATTTTAGGTTGTGAGGATTAGTATACAATATTGTGTAATGGAAAGTAGTATTTGTTTAATGTGGCAATTCATTGTCCTTGTTAGTTGTTATTGAGGATGATTTAGTTAGTTTCGATGTTGGATCATATTGTGGATAGTGCTTGAAACATTATACAAGTGACACATTTCGCTTAGTTGTATCTTTAGGGGAAAGACGATCCTTTTGATTACATGACTATTTTTTTTGTAACCGAGTTCTGATTTGTTGAGTTAATGAACCTTGCTTTTGGTAGCATTCGATGATAAATCATTCTAAGAGGTATATGTTAAAGGGAATGCAGTGTCATAGCTAATGTACAGAGTTCTAAAGTTGATATATTTCTTATTATGTTATGAAATTATGATCTTTTTTGGAAAATGTAGTACCGAACTCTTCGTTTCAAACTTTTGAATGACAATATTTTTTACCGTTTTATTCAAATATGAACATTAACTAGTTAAAGGAAGTTAATCCTTGTTTCATGTGTTTGTAGGCTTTAAGGAGATTGTAACTAGGTTCGCTAGAGGAGAACCTTAATATGGTAAGAAGCTTTTCGGCATCTTATAATTGTAATATTCATTGATTGAATCATTTGAACCATATAAGTACTTACTCAACTTATTGGATTTCAGTCTGCGCTGTTCAATTTCCATTCGTTCCTTACAGTTGTCCTGTTAGGAATTTGTGCGTGCACCTACTTGAAAATGCACTTCCCAGCATTTCTTGAACAAAAAACTGGGTAACTATTCAATCATCTTTATTTGATCTTATAGCTGACTTTCCATCAACGAACAATTGGCTGGTCAACAGAACCTTTGCGTTGCTTTTCTCTTGCATTTAGGTTTCTGTCAGTACTTTATCTTTACCAATTTTACATTCCCAAAATTCGTACATGAATTGATGCTTTAGAAGGTAACTGAGCCTGAAAATAAGTGGGTTATATAATTAATTTGTTCTAAAGTAACTTATTTTAGAAGTGATAATGTATAAGTTATGTGGCTTTACTTGAGAAGTACTGGTAATATTTTCTTCTGGCAGCTGGGATTTTACTGAAATACTGCAAATATTAATGTAATCATACCATTCGAGCGGGGGAGAATCCGAAATTGGTTAGAGCCACTTTATGTGTGAATTATTAACATAACTAATTGGCCTAAAGTCATCAAATTCAGCTTACTCTCAGTAACAGTCAAGTGCAGTTGGTGTGGTATAGCCTAATTGGTCTGTTAGATTCAAAACTACTTCAATAATTTTTTTTTTATTTTGTTCGAGTCAGTAACATGTTATATGGTTTCCAGGTTTCGTGGTTTCTTTTGGAAAGCTGCTAGAATAGGTATGTTCATTGAAAATGTATCACTACTTGTGTGTAGCTGTATTGCTCTGATTAGAAGAAAACCATTTACCATAGGATACTGTGAAACATATTTTATACATTTAACTGCCAGTTATACTATTATGTCATTTATAATCTAGAAATAGAATGTTGCATATCCTGTCGGAAGACATCATAATTGTAAAAGGTGCATCAAGTTCCCATGTCAAAGGCAATGGCGACTCATCTCTTGACGTTTTACAAACTATGGTACAATCCATAAAGTAGTGAGTCGCCCAAACTCTCGTAGCAACACCATGGCTTTGTTGCTCTATTTGTCTTTGCTGCATTTGATTCTTATATTCACTTCAAATTATGGACACTTAGTGATGGTTAATGTTTAAGATGAGAAATGTCATTATAAGTCTATAACCCCCTCCACCCTTGCGAGATGATATGTTGTCCTACTTTTGGAGTATCTTGAAGTATCACTTATCCATGCAAGTACCTTCTTTGAGGTATTAAGGAGGTTATGCTAACTTCATTATTTCTCGAAACAGGTGAACGAATGAGCCCTTGGGTAGCAGCGGGATGCTTTTCGATGGGTGTTTCCATAATCTTTTTTTGATGAGTGCATCAAATTTCATTTGAAGCCAAGCTTGTGGTCCATTGTTTCCCTTTTAGACCAAGTGTGTTAATATACCATAGAAATCATATGTTTTGTGCAATTCCTTGGAGGTTTTTATACACCCTTGGCTTGTTTGTGAACCCCTTGTCTCTTTCATACATTGATCCACCCAGGTGTTTCTTACTCCTGTTGTGAGACAGCAAGCACTAGTAAGCTTATGCATTAATATTATACGAGTACAATTTTAGTCGAGGTAGCTGTTTTCTTCAACATCAGTCGTGGAAACGAAAGACAATCCTACCATGTTCTTATTTCATAACATTCTTTATTCAGTTGCATATGGACTATGGTACACAACGGATACAAATATAAGAGATGACGAGTTGTGAAATCGAAATGTTAGTACTAAATGGAAAGCAAACCAGTTGGCACTTCGAAGCCAACAGGAAGACAGGTAATGACATACAATTGAACTTTATTCTTCAGCCTTCTGAACACTATGATCTTCTCACCTTTCCATTCAAGAATTGCTAGAATTATCTTCTTCATCAATTTTCTTCTATTTCTTGAGACTTCTGTGGTAGTCGCCTCATCCTTATTTCCTCCATCTTCATCTGCCCTGTGAAGAGGATAGCTCCTCAAGAAAGCTCTTCTATTGCTATAGTCTTCATAGCGAAAACTCTTTGTTGTCCACTGAGTTCTCTCCACACCTTGGGAATCCATGTTACAAGTAGCACATTGTGAAGCCAGCTCTAAGATACTATTATAGTGGTGGTTAAGAAAAGACCAAAAATTTAACAAGAGGGTGAACAATACTAGGAAATTATGTTAGGTATATACTCCCTTCATCTCAATTTACTCCATCTTAATTTACTCGACTGTTTAGCAGGCCATTTCTTTATTTTAATTCTCTACTCGACTACATAAGTAGAATTTAATACAATTTTATTCTCGATCTTTCATTTTTAACCCTTAATAAAGTACTTTTTGTTTTCATGATTAATTAAAATATTTTTGATAAAATATCTTTTAGGGTATATTAGTAAAATATTAATTTTGTCACACAAAATATTTTATCTAATGATTAAGTAAATTGAGACTTGAGGGAGTAATATTTTGGGTATGTACTTTTGTAGTGGTTATAGATGTTACCAATGTATGGTTTAATAGATACACCATGGAGTATGCCAAATTAGTAGCTTGGTTATCTTTGTATATTCTTAAGGCGGCATATATTTGTCCCAAACCGTTGCTCGTATGCTGTCCAGTATTTCTAAGGTTGATTATTTATGGTTACTGGTAGTAGCTGAAACAATTTTTTTTTTGATAGATATATTTCTAGACAAATGGCAATAGTAACATAGTGATATTCTAATCTTGAGCTCATGCACGAGGTCTCATTTGATATTCTACCCAGCCTATGCAAGAGGTCTCATATTATAATGTCCTTGAGAAAATATTTTATGATTTGCAGGTTTGAACCCCACCTAAAGGTTTTCAGCATCTTGTGGTAAATTATATTGTTGAATGAACAGTAAATGGAATGGAATAAGTATATGAGCAGCCCTCAAGCTCACTTCTTTCAAACTCTAGGTTGCATATGCAGGGACTATCTAATTTATTCTTACAAGAAAGATTATACTACCTCACAAATCAAGAATTTTGCAACATTTCTAAAGGCACTTGTTTGGATAAACCTAGCACTTGGACTGAACCACTTGAATGCCCTCTTTCACGATCAAACTATGCAATGGACAGTTTTACATGGACAAACAATCATATATTGCACTAATACTATTGTAGTGAGCAATGAGATTAAATACTCAAATTTCCCCACTCTGAAAACAAGATGATAGTCGATTTAATGCTAACAAGTACAACAAAGAGTTAATGATACTCTCCATGTAGCCTGTTTCTTTCTCGCTTGCAGTCTGCTTGGGGCGGTGAAAATGTCTGAACCGAACAAGCCCCTCAAATGCATACAAATTGAAAGTTAGATATCTTAGCCAGACAATCTTCTGAGAAGTTAAAACTGGTGAAGATAGGAGGTGCAATCACTGACCATAACATTGCGGTTTGAAATTGTTGAACTTCCTGAAATGCAGAGGCATGAAAAGATAAAGGAAGCGTTCTGAAGTTCAACAACTTACTACCAGCCTGCCTCTTGCATAAACTTGCCTCGCCCTCTGTAGGTGCCACAATTAGTTAAATTCTTTCTTCCAAAGTTCACTCAAGGTGCCAAGTATCAGTAACTCTCCAAAATTTTGCATGTCCGCTGCACTATTTAAGATCAAACTGGCTTCCCTGATTATCATTTTTCTCGTCAATGCATGCATATTTCAATATATATTTATATGCTAGACAAGGTGAATTTATCTGAATTTTCAGTTGTAAGATCAAAGCTTAACATTTTATTCTGGCAAACATACCCAGAAACAGATCAACATAAAATAGAAAAAAGAAATAAAATAAGAGAAAACCACTGCATTTTTATGAGTAATAATCAAACCAATCAGCTCCTTACATAAACAAGGATTTGTCCTCAGCATCTGAATAGTTTATTACAAGCACATGGAAATGTGACATTAACTGGAACAATAAATTAAAACAAAAAAGTTTCAGATTTTGATCAGATTGGTTTCATTCTGGTTTTCTATTCTAAAATTAATATCACTGGACAAGAATTATAATTAATGGCTAATGGAAGGAAAAACCACAAGTATGAACTCAACAGGTGTTTCTCAGCGTATCTTCATACCTCTTTTAAGATCGAGAAGCTTTGATACAAAAGCACTAAGAAATTTGTCAGCTTCACCAATAGTCACGGCACGAACACAAGCCGTCTTTGAAATGATGGAATCTTTTAGCATCTCTGATAATGAGTTCCCGGCCAACCAATTTCGAGACAATTTTCATTGTATTATGGCAATCGACACAAATACGAAGATTCTTGATTATTCGAATAGGGTACCGAGCTGGGCTTGTCATGAGACCTTGAGCAACCGCGAGTCGTTCACTATGTGCCATAAGAGCTTCTTCCTTACCTTCTTGGTCAATGTCATGAAGCACGAACTTAACTTCTGGGATATAACCAGCCTCTTTTAATTGCTGCTTCATTCCTCTAAGCAAGTCGTACAATTCAGGCTGAGATTTATCCCCGGCTCTATATTCGTGTACCCTGCTTCTACCCTCTGGAAAGCTCTGTCCAGATTTCTTTTTTTCCTTATCTTTTGCTGGGTCAGAAGGTTTCAGAGGTAGATAGCCTGCTCTTGACTGCTCATCCAAGCGAGAAGGATCAAGAACTTCAACAAGTTCAGCGCAACGATCCCCCAATTCCAAATTTCCATGCATTCTGCATAAGTTCATTAACACTTCCCAAACTTCAATACTGGGTTCTAGAGGCATTTTTTCAATGAACTCTAAAGCTTCATCAAGATTTCCTGCAGTTCCGAGCATGTCTATCACACTGATATAATGCTCCATGGAGGGAACAATGGAATAATCTTTCTTCATTGATTCAAAATGCAACAATCCCTCAACTGTATCACCTAACATACCGCATGCTGAGAAGATACCCGAAAACATTGCCCCATCAGGTCTAAGTCCTGTTTCCTTGAATTGTGTGAACAATTCTACAGCCTCTTCTCCATGCCCATTCTTAGCAAGCCAAGAAATCATGGTATCCCAAGTTGTCAGATTGCGCATTGGCATCTTATCAAAAACATCAAATGCATCGTCCAAGGAACCACAGCTACAATACATCTCAAGTATCTTATTGTGGGTTTTGACTTCAAGATGTAGCCCTGATCTCAGAAGATGCTTGTGGATTGATTTGCCCTGTTCTAGAGCATTCTCCTCACCACATGCCTTGAACAAAAGCAGATACCGTGGCAAGTCAACTGATATATGTTGCCCCTCTAATATTCCTAAAACATCAACTGCTTCCTTCAGCTTGCCCTCCTGATAAAATTTATCAAGCTCGTCTATAGTACCTTTCACTTGATCCACTGTGATAGCTTCAGACACCTCATTAGGTTTCGCACTACTATCTCCCAGAGTACCCACATAACCACTTTCAAACTGATTTGAGGTATGTGGAAGAAAACCAGCATCAGACTGGAGACTGCCACCTGTGATTTGCTGATACTCTCCAATATTGCCCTGATTATTCGAAAGTCCAGTATTCCCGTGGTAAGCTCCGATATTTCCTGCATTGTGATTACCTTGGGGAAACTGTAAGTTTCCACCGTTCCCTGTATAATTGGCATGAGAGGTTTTTTGATGCATGCCCGCAATTTGAGCAGAATCTTCATTCCAGTTCTGGTGGGGACGCCCATTACTCCCGTCAGAATAACCAACACCCCAACTTTGCTGCAAATTCAAAGAGTTCTGACCAGAAGTATCAGCAGTCCAACTTCGCTGCAAATTCCCAGGACTCGCACCTGAATAACCAGAATTCCCGCTTCGCTGAGAACTCCCAAAGTCCCCACCAGAATAGCCCGCATTACAACTTTGCTGCAAATTCCCCTGGTTCACACCAGAATGCTGAGCAATTTCATAGTTCCCACTATAATTCCCCCTATCCCACCTCTGCTGCAAATTTCCACTGTTCCCACCAGAATAACCACCATTGGAGCTCTGATTAGATCCCCCACTCACCTCTTGATACTGTTGGCTACTATTCCCAGCTGATGCAAATTCGCTCTGAACATAATTGTTTCCATATCCATTTTGCTGAAAACCACCAGCATACTCTCTTTTAGACTCATATCTGCTTTGTTGCCACATAGCCTTCCCGTCTGACCCATTGTAGACTCCAAAGTTCCCATTTTTCTGGTTATGATCAACATATCCATCCAACAATCTTCCATTTCTGCCATCCCGATTCTCTAATAACTCATTTCTTGGACCATTTTCGATATATGCAGGAGCAAAGTTAAGATCTTGATTTTGCTGAAATTGATTATTCGGGTTTTGACCAAAAACCCCATTAGCATTTTGCTCACTCCTACCCAAGTTCCCATTTTTCTGGTTAAGATCAACATATCCACCCGAAAATCTTCCATTTTTGTTACCCTGGTGCTCTACAAACTCATTTCTTTGACCATTTTCGATAAACCGAGTATCAAAGCTACGATCTTGACTATACTGAAATTGATTGTCAAGATTTTGAACATAAACCCTATTAACACTTTGCTCATTCCTACCCAAATTCCCATTTTGCTGAAAATTACTGGTACCACTTTCACTATTCGATTCATTTCTGCTATAAATACTAGGATTTTGACTATAAATCCTCTTAACATTTTGCTCATTCCTACTCAAATCCCCATTTTTCTTGAAATTACTGGTACCACTTACACTATTTAATTCATTTCTGCTATAGATATCAGGATTTCGACCATAAACCCTATTACCATTTTGCTCATTCCTACCAAAATCCCCATTTTTCTTAAAATCACTGGTACCATTTTCAGTATTCGATTCATTTCTGCTATAAATACTAGCATTTTGACTATAAACCCTATTACCATTTAGCTCATTCCCATTCAAATCCCCATTTTTCTTGAAATTATTTGTACCATTTTCACTATTTAATTCATTTCTACTATAACTACTAGTATTTTGACCATAAACCCTATTACGATTTTGCTCATTCCTACTCAAATCCTCATTTTTTTTGAAATTATAGGTACCCTTTTCACTATTTGATTCATTTATGCTATAAAAATCTGGTCTTTCAATAGCAGTACTAAAAAATCTACACAACTGAAATTTGTTCACAAAAAGCAATGAAGAGTTTGTTGGTCTACTACATACCTTAGTCAACGCTCTGAGAGAGTGGAGGTTGACTAGAGTAGCTCTTCTTCTGTACATAGTTAACGCTATAAATTGAAATGGTCAACGGTGAGGGGGAACGGTTGACTATGTAGGTTTGATTGGTTTGGTGGAGTGGTGGAGGAAGAAAGGGGGTTTTGGCTTAAACCCTACAAAAATATAAGGTTAACTTGTTAGAATATATGGGGCGAAATTGATCGGATATTTTTCTTAACAATAAGAATTATTATAAAGATATAAAATTTTAATCTAAATTGTGGGATTGTGACATAATATAGGGCAACACTATACACACACTAGAATAGTAAATTTTTTAGTGAAATGATAATTTTGCCTTAATGAAACTTCCTAACTACTACACTTGCAAATAAGAAGAGGGCAAAATAGTCATTTCACACCCAAACCCAACACTATTTGGGTGTGTGTATAACAACTCAGCATAATATATGTTGGTCTTTAGTGTGACGGTTGTATCAAATATTTTCGTTTGAAGACAACTCTAATCCCGCCTCACTATTAAAACCTAACAAATGTGATATGAAATTTCATAAAATGGTCCTTGAAACATGCATAACAGAATATGAAAATCTCACAAAAGAAGTATGAAATACTCCTCTATCCAAAGCTCCGATCTGATACTACTAGCCTATTAAATCATCGGTGAAATTGACCTCGCTAATGTGTAATTTCTAGTCCAGTTTTTTTGCTAGTACTGCATTCGCTAATGTTTAATTTCTAGTCCAGTTTTTTTTGCTAGTACTGCATTCAACCTTACAAATCTGACATATTATAATATATGTGTAATTGCATTATAATTATCTCACAATATTCATAAAAAATAATGTATGAATACATGAAACATGTGATAGATAATAAAACATTGAAAATAGATATAAAATTCGAAGTCGAAATTAACCAAACATCAATCATGTTTCTTAAAATTTTGTTTTTGATTACATCCGTTCCAAAATGACACATTTATTTAATCCACCTTGTTTAACTCTGTAGAATACATTTCAATAATCATGATTTTTAATTGAAGCGATAAATTAGATATTTGGGTTTGATTTTCATAATGTAAGGAACGGATAATTTTTTTTAAAAAAAGAAAAAGATCTATGCTAATGTTGAAACGGGCTTGAAATTGATAATGGGTTCCTAGATGGGCAAATGAGTCCACTATACTTGTTTGTTGGTGTCAAACTGTCAAATTGTTGTGAGTAGATCAGTAGATGTGTCCAACACGGGCAATCAAGAGCGGTGACTAGTTTATTACACCATTTCAGACCGTTTGTGTAGTTAAATTTCATAATATACAATACACGTTACACGATCATTGTTAATTAAAAATAATAAGATAAAATTGTTCATATACGAAATAAGAAATTGTTTAAATACGAAATACAACAACATCGTTCAAGATCGACCGAATACAATAAAACAACACAAGTAAAAAATGTTGTCGATCTTCTTTATTGATGGAATTACTGTTAAAGGTGGTACTGATCATGATCCAAACATGTAAGCCCTTATGCTTGATGTTCTTTACAAGAGCATACTCAATAGTCTTATGGATTCTCAAAACATCCAACATTCAATATAGGAAGCAAAATACTGCATTAAATTCAACACGCCAATAATCATATGTGAATACATGCTTCTCTTTTCCACCAAGTTTCATTATTTTAAAGGAAAGAGACTCTCCACTTGGTGAATTGATGAAGGGATATTTCAAAACGTGAAGGCAAAATAGAGAAAATATGGACCACGGCATTGACAAATTGGTTCAAGTGTTTTCTATTTACTAAGGCACTCATGTCCCATTTAGCCTAACAAACATTCTAGCCCCCAGGTTCTATAAATATTTTGACGAAAATTGATTGTTGCCTTTCTAATCATTCCTACTTCTTAAAACTTATTGGACCAAAATTGAGAAAAATAATAATAATTGAACATTGAAGAACATACAAAAGAAAGAAAATACAATATATGATAGTCTAGAACATCTAAGACGACGAATCTAATTTAAGAATAATATTTTTTGACGAACTTATGATATGATATTTTGATTTTCAATAATTTTTTGACCAAATTGTTCATAATTTTCAGCTGATTTATGTTGTCTTCACAATCTTTCTATATTCAAATATACTTAGATTTTTTATAAACTTGTTTTTCTGTAGTAATATAAAAAAATTGTTTTAAGGACATAATATTTTGTCCAAATTGAAACACCCCTTGTGATTATATTCATGCACGCAGCAAGCTGAGGTAACAATTTATTCAAAGAAATGATTTAGCCTATCAAATCAAGTATTATTACTGGATTATATTAACATCTGTAATGTGATAAGAATGCCAAGTTTTGCATTAGGTGAAAAAGGATATAGCTTGTTTTTATAGAAGTCTACCCCTCTTTAATCATCTTAATAATGTTACTGAATAAACTAAGCAACAAACTATAATGATCCAGCCGAAAAGACTACATTCAATAAAAGTAAAACACATACGATGATGTCTTGGGTTAATTTCTTCTTAGTTATAAAAGTCTCATTTTATGTCTTTTCTTTTCTCCTTTATAACTTTCTTGGAGATTGAATTATTTCAAAGCTCTCAGTGTCACATCCTCAATAGATGCAGGATGGACATAGGAGAAGCATATATATGAATATTTTAAATTTGGTGATTACCCTTTTATTCACGAAACCAACCTACTAATGCCACTCAATGTTTTTATAAATTACTTTATGGCCTACATTGGCTACATTTATTCTATTCTATTTTCATTAATTGAACTTGTTCTCCATAACTAATAACTGCATACCCAACAGTCTAATTAAAACTATGATTGTGCTTAATATGTGATGATTATAATATTAAATCTATTATCTGATACGGAGTAGGCAATATGACTATTTTTCTAAGGAATTGTTTGATTTAAGAAAATACAGGGCCGGAACAATATACATGCATGTATGTATTTAGTTATATGTCTGTAATACATACAACGATGATCTGATGCCACTATGGACGCCAACCATTTAAGAGGTTCAACAACCATTGAGACGTGTTATCAAATTTTAAAATGTTCACAATTTAATATGACCGGTATTCATAAATGGACGTCAAATATATTGATGTTTTTTCAAGGACGCTAATTATTCATTTTGGTGACATGTATGTGAGCAAAGTTTAATCAAGAAATTAAAATGTGACACTTCCAACGTATATATAATCTTAATCGGAATTAAGAGGTAGAATTGTGCAGATACCATCTTTGTTGTCAGGTAAGTAAAATCCGAATACAAGTTTCCTAAAGAAGAGAGTGATTTCATACGATTGAAGTTAAGTATGGCACTGGAAGAGTACATCAAGATCCTTTCGTGTCATTAAGTTCAGAACAATAATTGTAGGGGTGAAAAATAGTATTGGAGTTGCCTACCGCAAATCATCCCCAAGTTCAGCTGATCATCTCTCACAATCGTCATTGCCCTAAACACAAAGATAGTAGTCCCTAGTTCATATCAAGAGGCAAATTAAATAGTGGAATTTCATCTCTCCACACAATTTCCTAAAATAAAGACAACCCACTATGGCACTATTGATCTGAATTATGTTTCTAGGCAAATAATGTTGGTTCTTTTTTAACCCCACCAAATATTTTACATAAAAGAAGTACAAAAAATGAGTCATTATTCCATAAGCTGCAAAATGCAGAGTCCAAAAGGAAGCTCAAATGCCTCTCAAAATTGCTTGCGATATCTATGACTTTTTCATTGTTGGTAACAGCTTGACACTACAAGCAAAGTAAGTACCTAGTAACATTAATAGTAGTGGATACATATACTGGTATACGCACCATCAAGTTGTACAATTGGGAGAGAGGTTTGTACCAATTGTTGCTTGGAGATAAGAGTACAAAATCTCAACGCATCAACATTGAGAGATTTGATTCTTTCACAAAAGAAGAAATTCCCAACCTAGTTAGAAATGAGGCATTGTTATGATGTTGCACCTTCTTTAGATTGGTGTCCTCAAATTTTCAACCACATTTAGGTGTAGCTCCAAAAAACAATAATGGCCTTAAATTGGCCATTTTTCTTGGACCACCTATGTTTTTTTTCCTAAATCTTGGATTCCAATTTTTGGTTTTAGGCAAAAAAGGTAAACTTCTTTTGTGTTCCAAGATGTTGATAAATTGTAAATTGTGAGCACTCAACCATTAGATGACCTTTTGCGCCCAATCTTGTCTTGTTAATAATAATTATAACACATAATTTTAATCTTGAGCTTTAAAATATAATAACATAAAAATGATCGTTATAGAATAAATATCATTTTATTATATCAATTAAATAAATGAGTTTTTGTGTATCGAGTCAATTATATCACTAATTAATTTCTTACTTTTACATCCTTTTTGGATTATATAAATCTTTACCCTAAAGTTAAGGGAAATCTCACATTCATTGGTATGGTTGGTTATTCATCCCAATCGCATTAGCTAATATTCATGTACCTTCTAAGAAATCATTAAATACCAAAAATAAAAAATTGAAAGAAATTAAAAGTACCACACACACAATTAAAATTGAATCTGTGGGTATTGAAATGTCCCACATTCACGTGAATTCTAACTATAATGTCAAATTTGGGGGGTTGAGAAAGCCCCAACAAATGAAGAATCGTATGAGTTGGTGAAGAAGCAATCCAAAAGATTCTAGTTTTATCATTTTATAAAATTAAAAATCTTCTTTAAAAGAACATAAATATAGTAATAAAAATAATTTATTATATTTATCTCATTGGTAAAAGAGAAGTGCAAAACCACAAATTTACAATTATCTACATTATTTTATATGACAATCATGATATTAAGCAAATAGTTGATGTAAGTCACAATTATATTGCATTCGAAATTGATGGTTATGGTATATAAATTAGCTCAAAGTTTTGAGTTAAATTAAGTATTTATACAAAAAAGGGAAAATATACCCATCTTAATATCAAACGACCATAACAAGCATAAATTAAAATTAGAACCCCAAAATCTGGCCGTGCCTTTCTTCAATATTTTCACAATCTCACGTTTCAACTATCTACAACAATTAAATCCTCATTACCATTAAATTCTCCACCAGCATTATCGTCTACTAGCCACCTCTCCACTGCCACACACTCAGCTTTATGCCGCATTTTCCAATCAAGCGCTTGACAAGCGCGTGAGCAATAATTTACGGCCCTAGGCTAGACATCTCCGGAAACTCGTGTTTTCGTGTCTCGGGCCTCCCACACCCCATATGAGAACACTGTCTCAGACTCGAACCTCGAACCTCGAACCATTCTGTTAAAAACCGATTAGCCGGGTGTGCTTCAGGAACGGGCACATTACATCCAAAATCCGTATACAATATCCCTCCAGCGTCGCGTGGTGTGGCGGTGCCGATAAATCCAGGTTTGATCACCAGCAAATTGGCCCAACTCCAGGCAATTAGCTTAGACGAGAATCACCCTCCGAAATTCTCTTCCACTCCCTGTCCTGGGCAATGACCCTAGCTCACGTAGGGCATCAATGTGGCCGAGAAAGGCGGCTCTGGCGCAAAGGGCTACTCCGGCACGGAGGTCCTTGTCGCACTTTTGACCACCACTGCCATTGAACTGAATCACTGCTAGTGAGTATAACGCCGGAGCGTGTGAACCAATCGCCGCCTTCGCCATTAAAGATGCTCCACTCCCTCTGTTTTCTAAACAGTAAAATCGAATCTGTATCACACAAAATACACCCTTTTAATTAAGATTCATTTCAATATATAAAATCCATAAAAAAAAATCATGTAATTTTTTATAGAGTACCCTTTTTTATATGATTATCAAATATGATTTTTTTTTATATGATGTATAATATTTAGTTAAAAATATATCGAGGGACTATATTTAATATAATTTATTACGGAGTAATTAATACGTAATGTTGATTTAAATCAAAGTGATATGTATCAATTACCATGCCGAGAATGTAACAGGCTTCAATATTTCCGGCATCGGCACAAAATTTCAAGAACTGGTGAGCAGATTCAGACCAGCTTTTAGCCTTGATGGACAACATTTTGGTTGAAGCTTTAGATAACACCATAGAACGAAGAGCCAATCCATTGAATCTCTTACATCTGAAAACCAAAATACAAAAACAAGAAAACGTTAATTTTAATTTTTAAAACGAAAAATTTAATTAAAATGAAAATATTAATAACGAAAGTAAAATTATATTAATTCCAACCGACAGAAACGTACGTTGATAAAACATTAACAAAATCCGCAGGACAAGAAGCTGAGGAGCTCAGCTTGCATAAAATAGTCACCACAAGATCATCATGCAAACTATCAAAAAAATCAATATTCCCTCCGTCGTACTCCGCCGGTTTTAACTTTTTCGCCGCCGGTTTTCCTCCGCCGCCACCATCTCTCCTCCTCTTCTCCACCCTATTATCATCTCTAGGATAAACCAACCCTGCCCTTGTCCTCATATTATACACACACCAACTCTATAATTATATATTGAGATATTATATGTGTATGAAAATGTTATAAACTGGACAATAATTTTGGGAAACTACGAACAAAGTTATGGAGGCTTAAAAAGGCTACATATATATAGGAGATTTAGGGGTTAAGTAAATTACGAAAATGCCCTTTTTGTCGTTTTATGTGTCGTGAAAATATAGAGAATGGTCAAACGGCGTTGACCAGATCCGCACGCGAATCGACATTGCTTTTTATTGTATGTTTTCCGTATAATTGTACGTATAGGAATACTAAAAAAGGTGTAGAATGAAAAATGAAATGAATGATAAAGGGATAGATAAGAGTAAAGAGATAAAGAGATAAGAATAAATATGGAAATGTAATGTCATCTCTCAACCACTATAGTAGAATTTGTTGTTGTTATTAGTTTATGCATTACAAAGAATTTTAAAATATCGATAAAGTAGATTTTAATTATAATGTATTATGAATTTACAACAAGATAGATATAAAATAATTCGGTTGAAAAATTTGGATTGAAATTTTTTAAACCGAAATAACTTTGGAGCTCAAATTAAAATATCAAAGATAACCCCTCGAACAGAACTTTTCAAATATAATTTTTTGAATAACTTGAGTTAGAACATTTTTGTGGCATAACTAACTACGATACCTTTAATTCATTTTATTATTCATCCGTCTTTATTATTTGATGCTCAATCAATATTTTTTTTGGATATTTTTAATTTTCATAATGTCTAGACAACTTATTATTTATAAAACAATTAATTTTTTAAACGAAACAATTACATGTTATAATGAGTAATTCCTAAATCTCTATATGCATATAAATTTATTTTGTAATTAGTTATTTTTTTATTCTTCTTTTGGCATAAAAAAGAGGATACGTACAAATATGGTCAATAACGATGATAATTAATGATCTCATATCATATTATGATGATATATACGAAATGTAACGCAAGTGTATTCTTTTTTAATAGGTTTAATATAAATGCAAAAAGATATAAGGTCGACGAGGGTTGCGAACATAATATAAATCCTTTCATTCTAATCTAGTTGATAAGTTTTTATTCAATCAACTATCAATATATTTTTCAAGTCATAATCATTTTCTTTTTTATATTATAACAAAAGATTAATAAACTATGTTACTATGTTGAACGTTAATAACAATGCTCCCTCACTTATCCTTGTATAAGTGGTTTATATTTTTCTTTGTTTTTAAGATAGTGCATTAGATAATTTTGGGCATCATTTAATATTAATTATTGATTAAAAAGTTCATTTCTATTTTTATAATTTTACCTTTTATAGTGGAGAGTAAATGATTGTCTAGCGAAATTTTGATAGCATAGAAGTATTTGATTAAATTAATTAAGGATATATTTAAACATAGTATAAGCGATTAAAGTGACTTTTATTATGAATAAAATGAAATTGATTAAGCGACTTATATTAAAGATTTCGTTTGTAATAAATTTAGAATAAACAATGGAAAGTATCTTCTGTGACATGTGTGAATAATAAATACGGACGGAGTAACTAAATATGTCAAAATTAGTGTTCAAAAAAAAAAACTTTTTATTGCAAGCTTAGCATCAACATCTTTATATAGAATATATCGAAGAAACATAAACTATTCACATGATTATTCAAAATTTTGAAATAAGGCTATAATACAAATTTAAAAATATCGTAGAACAAGTAATGTTCGAGAAAACATACATTTGACTATGTAAAAGAAGAGGGAAATACGTATGTTTGTTTTCAAGCTTCGTATTTTTGGGTTGAAGGTCAAATTGGTGATTCATTGTTAGCTTTTTTCAGTTGTGCTTATTTTTGCTCGACCATTTTGGTACAATATGTTTGCTCCTTTCTTGTATTTATTGAGTTGGATGGGTTTTTATATTTTCATATTTTCAAAATTAATCCATATTGTATTTTATTATAATCAATTTAAATTAATTAGCTTTTCGATTTCGAGAGCACTTAAAATTTAATAATCAATTATTTTTTATGTACATTATGAAAAAATTACAAAAATAGTATGAATTTAAATAAAATAAATTTAATGATAAGTAATTTTATATTTTGGATTAGTAAAATAAAAATAATTTATAATCAAAGACTTAACATGATTAAAATGTTAATGCTTTAAAATATAAAGAAAATACCATCCTCCCTGATGTTTTAATATTGGGGACGGGATGGGATGGAACAATGCAATAATTGAATTTTCAGATCTTTCAACAATCAATATCTTTCAAATTTCAAAATTAGAATTTTATCTTTCACACGGAAATAATGAAAAGAGCATCACTGGAGTAACAAAAGGTCCATCGTTGTATTTTCTTCATCCCCTCTTCATCAACATACCAATTACCATAGATTTTCATATTTAAAGAAAGGAAAAATAATGTTTGTCAACTGAATTTTATTATACTCCATATGTTAAATTGGTACCTCGAATTGATGATAAATTATTTCATAAATGGTTAAACTATATATACAATTGTTTGATGGACATAATTTTATGAGACATATTAAAGTTAAAGCAATATTGAGCCAAGACGAAGCAAGTGAACATGCATATGACTCGCTTTTAAGAATGTGAGCTGAACAAAAATATAATTTGTTCAGCTCAAGATCCTTTCGACTTATATATAAGTATAAACTCTATTGACACGTTATGTACCTCTATATTTCCGTTCATTCCTTAAATCACAACTTTTAAAGAGAGCATAGGTGCTACGAATTGAAGACATCAGAGTGGATATGTGCAAATTATAAAAGCAATTAACAATTCAGAGAGACGTAGAAGTGCAGAATAAATCCTATAAAAAAAACTTCTCAATATTTCAACATTAAATTGACGAACATAATAGCCTTAGCGTACATGAAAAAATTATTGAAGCCGGCAGTGAGTCACGTCGCCGTAAAACAAAAAAATATTAGTCTCCATCAACTGGTTTACTTAGATGGTGGACACTCGACAATATCACGTTTGTTATTTTGTTTTCTTGTTTCAATAAAATATTAGAAGAAAAGAAAAATGGAGTTCGTCATCGAACTCAAAATAATCGATTTATTTATTACAATTTAAATAATCAATTAATTAATAGGTATTCTCAATTCACAGAGATTAGGTATATTCTTTCAAATTCATGGCATGTTTGTTTTGTTAATAATTTTTTAAAATATATATAATATATATATATATATATCTGATTTTAATGAAGGATAAGAGAAAAATACGGATTAAGAGAATAATAGGTTGATTACAGGCTGTCTTGCCTCTTTAGTATGTTTGATTCGGTGGACATGATTAAGTAAGCAATGTCTAGAGAAGATCCGTAAAGAGAACAACTACAAACTAATGAAACTATCTTAATTAATTAGATTAGTGGAATGAAATTAATTAAGATCTACTAATCTATTTTTTAAACATAAGGGACGACAAATAACTATAACAATGCATAATTAGTACGCTTTCTTATTCTAGCTCTTAATGATTATGTCATACGGAGAATATACAATCGATCATTTTGGGTTTAGATATTTCGCTTAACACATAAACGTATTTAACAGCAAACTTAATGATAGTGACCACATATCATTTTTTACTGTTAAGTAAAAATGCTTTCCTTGCCATTGATAAGTCATAAGGAGTATATTATTTCCTTGAAAAATAAAACTTTTTAAGTTATTTATTTTACATTTAGATAGTGAATTGAAAGGATAGGTGAATAATCATGTGATGACACGTGGAGAATTGGTGACAACTAAAATGCTATCCCAGTAAGATAGAGAGGTAACTTTTGGAATTGGAAGCAATGGTGAAGCATAGTGTCAAGTAGCTTTCAATTGGATACCATTCTCCCTCTCTGGATAAAGGCAAATTAGGCTAAGTGAAGGAAGATCTTTCCTTTTTTTACAAAAGAACCACATTTTATCTTCACTTTGTTAGCTGTTGTGGATAGGATTCTTAGCCTTTCAATGCCTCTAATATCATACACAATTTATCCATTAGGAGTATGGATGGTGTAATATCTGACAATCTTATATTATTTAGGCGAGAGACTCTTCAGAGACATTAATATTGATATTTGAATGTTAATTTGAGCATTGTCTCAAATTAGGATGTAAACATCGCGAAGTTATATGTACAAATGAACGAAAACAAAAGCATATAAACTTCTATTATTACTCTTAAGTTAGGTAAATTAAGTTGGTCTTACAATATGCTAATACCTTTTACTTGAAGTACAATTCAAAGATGGAGAAAAATCACATGGTTTTTGTCCTTTTAACTATAACTTCACAGAAATGCTAATGTTCTTTCAAGTTTGTTGGATTCATACGTTTCAAATTCAATTGGAAACCAAGCCAACACGTTTATTTCAGTACAAACGCATATGATATTGGTGATGAAACCCATCAAAATATCAATGAGCTGTTTACAGATACAAATCACTCATCAAGAACTGGTGGAACAACTTCAAATTGGAGTACTAAATCAGTAATTAACGTTCAAGTAATGTAATACTTACTATCTTACTAGAACCATTTGAACTAAGGAGCTATAGATCAACTCTACAGTCTCATTTTATGTCACAATTACATATGATATATTCTCATAATTAATTAATTGAGAAGTTAATTCACAAAAATTGTGAAACTTTTATATTGATCAAAACACTTGTCATCCTTCGTTCTGATATTACGGTATAGATAGATGCACATTTATTGGGCACACAATTGTCGGATAGTGGACCTGAGTTTTCGTTTGGTATCCCAATAATGGTGATGTAGTATTTTTAGTCTTGATAATTGGCCTTAATCCGTAGCAGCAGTCACTTGATGGTAACATAATTTTACTTTAAATTTAGATAGAGATGTTAGTTTGAGCCAAAATCACGATAATTATGTCATTATCCCAAAACCAAAGTCTTCGTTCTTGGCTATTGGGGGCCAAAATCTTTAAATATCCACTATTTACAACCATTTTAGCAATTAGCTCTTGAATACATGATTCAATCCGAACTAAGGAATTTGCGGATCTAGGCTAATCTCGTCTGATTTTATTTAAGTGATTTGATTAATCATTTAAAAATTCAATTTTGAACTTACAAAATGAACTTAAACTAGAATGGACTATGTGCATATCTGTTATAGAACACCCGAAATTAGCGATTGTAATTGCGTATATGCAATTTAGCATATATTTCCATAACAATGAATTGTATTGACTGATTTGTTCACAATAAAAATTCAAATAAAGTTTTCATTATAAGCTTAAGCATTAAAGAATTAAGTCAGGAAATCTTAACATCAACTGCCTCTTTATCTGATAGGGTTCAGCTTCGTAGGGAGGCAATCTTGTATTGAGGTGGTTAAAAAGAAGTAAATCCTCTAAGCAGCTTGATAAAATTCAAAACCATTTCGCAATTAGTACTACATAGTATTTTAAAGCGAGGAATACCATTTCAGTACAGTTAATATGATGGTTTAATTTTACGATAAAAATTTAAGTAATAGTGATAAATAAATACCCAAAGGTTTGTGGAAATTTTCATAATTTGGACTGTTTGTTAAAGGTGAGGCATTAGAGGACCCACATTTTGTTGGGAGGTTCGGAGGCAGGTAAAGAACTAAAGATTGTTCCCTTCCCAATACTACACGTCTCCTTTTCGTTACTCCACGTGGCAGATAATGTGCAATGTCAGCATAATCTAGCAGTGATGTTGTGGCACCTGCAAAAGAATGCCACGTAAGCTACTCTTCCATCCATGTGGATGGTGATAATACTCGTCACTCGATTTCAATTTAATTGTAACATACTCCGTATTATTTCAACAGATATTCAACTCACTTTTAAATCAATAACGATTTATTAAACTTGTAAATAATATTCAAATGACTAATATATTCACATATTACATACATATACATTAAAATATTATACAATATGAATAATTACTTAAAATAATACGGAGTAATTTAAAGTCAAAGTTGAATAATCTTAAATGTTAAATAGAACATCCTACTTATTTGAAATGGATGTACTAATATACACCAAACAGGGGAATTAAGGAAATTGAAAAAAGAAAGTCATATGTACGTTTAGTAAAAGAAAAAGTTGTGTTTCAATTTCACTTTGCTTTTGGGTGCATTTTTGGCGAAACCAAGACAACATTATATTGGCTCCTGTGATGAATTAGATATATGTTCATCAAAACTCTATTTTTTGGCGAAACCAAGAAAACATTATATTGCTCCGGCCATAGCTCAAGTGATAAAGAACTTGAATACTAAATATCATTACTCTAGTCTCTTCATGCGGTGTAGGTTCGAGTCACGTAAGTAACAAAATCTCGTATTGAAGTGGTTTAAAGGGAAGTTCAAGTTCCCTGACCAATTGAGGCACATTCCATAATTTACCTCCTACATATAGTTCAAGGACATGAATATCATAAATATCATAAATTCTTAGGTTTAGGTTGAGGTTTAACCTTTTTGTGCTTGTTTCAACTTCATGGCATACTTTCAACTTTCACTTTCTTTAACTTTGGGTTAAGTGAGGATGAAGTAAATGTTAAAATCTAAGAAGATTGATTGTTCTTGAAGACTTTTCAATTCGAATCACTTGATACGTTAATTCACTTCATAAAAGACCTAATCTAAGTTTCCTACTCCACAGTTGGAAGGAATTTTCTCGAACTTTGTATAGCCTGCTGATGAGAATTGAGATGTCAAGTAGAAGCAAGCTTAGCCATACTTAAGAAGTGGTGGTCGATCTTGAACCTATAATAAAGAAGAGCAAGAAATATTAAATCAATTTGAAGATTTAATTAATTCATTATTGTGAGAACATAATACATACGGAGTATATTTTTGAAATCACTGGAAAGAAAGTTAATTTGTGAGAACATAATTCTTGATCCACTTATAAGCTGTATCACTCGAAAGAAAGTTAATTTGTCAATTTGATCTAATTAAGTGTTTATTTTTATAAGGGATAAACAAAATGAAAATGTATACATGGGACAAACACATACCAAGTCATAAGTGGTTGCAAGCATTACGTATAAGCCGAAGTAGTAGTTAAAACTAATTTTCCCATTCATCAAGATTGTGAAGAAGTGTTCATCATATATAACAACTAACATGAATTCCCGGAGAAACCTTGTATGAATTAATTAATATGAGTCAAACTTGAGTATGTATTACAAATGTAATTCAATTGTGTAGCTAACGTGAAAAGGAATCAACAGTACGTATCTCATTGTTTGCATAAACCTTATGTAGTAATATGCACGTACTCATCAAAGATATTTAGCTTAACGATATCTAGACAGAATTTCTTGATATAAATGTAATTTATAGATTTTAAGACAAAAATAATGTCCATTAAAAGCCCATTTAATGTTACACCCAAAAGCCTCTATTTAGGAAAAAAGGACTTGTCTGTCAAGGAGATATTGACACTTGTCATCATCTCCTCCACCAAGGTCCTTGGATTTCCCCTATAAATATCGATCATTCTCAACATTTGAGAGGTAATGCTTAACCCTATTTCCCTAAGTTATTCCCTTGGACAATTACTGACTTTACCATCGGAGTGACTGCGATCGACTTCGCTCGTGGTCTAGATACACGGAGCTCGTCGACCCCAAGCGATGGACAAGGAACATAATCCTCAAGACACACCTGGAGTCACCACCAGAGCCTGTAGTGCACTCGCCCCTTTGGACAAGCGAGGGGCACCTATAGCACCCAATAAAGAACCAATCAAGACACCCAAACTCCCTCGTATGGTACCTACTCAGCAGGCGAGGGCCTTGCCCTTCACCAGGAATGCTTCACCCTCGAGAAAGAGATGTGGCACGAGGGCAAGGCGAGGTCCGCGCTCCAATAGGCCCTCGTGAAAATCCCCCACATCAATTGGCACCGTTTGTGGGGACCCATAATCCCCCAATACAAATATCAAAACATGCGAGTGAATCTCAACGATCACCCAATCGTCGCCGACGGATAGATCATGGTAAGGATAAAGTCCACGACGACGAGGTCCTTCCGGACCATCAATCGAGTAATAGCAACTATGCTCCACCTAGAACAGGGGGCAAAGGCAAGCATACTCGCCGTCTCCGTGAGCGAAGCCTTTCTGAAGACTCTCATACCAGAGAACCCAGCTATCATCATGGTATGACCTCACACCATCCGATAGCTCACCCGAAAGGTCCCCTGTAAGGGAAAACCGACCGGTACACAAAGGCAAGGTGACAAGCCAATCTATCTCTAACCATCGAGATAAACACACAAAAGGCCAACGCGGAGATAAGCGACGAAGCAAAGTCCATATGGCACTAGACCACTCGACCAGGCGTGATGCCGGGGCAATAGTAATGCCGACTTGCAGAAACAAGTCGATGAATTGAAGGCACTTCTCAAAGACATCACCCCTGGTCGAGGGCCAGTGAAGCATAACACTTTGTTGCCATTCTCGGATAGGCTAAGGCATGCAGAGATGCCTAGGGGATTTAGGATGCCTAAATTCAAAACATTCAGTGGAATTGGCGACCCCAGCAATCACCTCAAGTCCTTTGACTCCCAACTCTCTTTTTGGGCCAGTGACGATGAGGTATACGCAAAGGCATTCCCCAACCGCCTTTCAGGTCAAGCATTAAACTGGTTTCACAAATTGCCACCCAATTCCATAGACTGTTGGCAAGATGCAGTGGATTTATTCATGGACAATTTTGGGGCATCGATCGTCGCTGATGCCGATGAGAGGACCCTGATGGAAATACAGCAAAAGCCCGGAGAAACTTTGAGGAGTTATGCTACTCGGTTTGAGGAAGTAGCTACCAACATACCAACAGCCAACGAAAAGGTGACGATGATCTCATTCTTCCACGGATTGAGATACGGGCCGTTAAAGGAGAAGTTAGTATTGGAACCACCAGGAACAAGAAACGAGTTGTCAAAATTGGTCATTCAATACATCAAACTGGAAGAAGTGAAACTATTATTCGAAGAAATGGCTGATGCAAGAGCTAGGGGGAAGAAATCCACCGATGACTGGCATGGAGAGTCCCCTAAAAAAGGTTGAGTTTGGGATAGGTTGCAAAAATTCAAAGATAACTTATCCCTTAAAAGGCCACGCCTAAGGTCACCTCGACAAGATGACACGAAGGCCCCAAGAAGACATCCAAATCCGATTGGCAATTACTATACCCCTCTCAAAGTCCCGGTAGGGAGTATTTATGCCCAAATAGAAGACAAGAAGTTTCTCCCAAGACCACAGAAAATTAAGGCCCCTCCTCATCACAAGGACCTCAAAAAATATTATGAGTATCACAAAAACCATGGCCATGACACCGACGATTGCCGACTCTTGAAGGCGGAGATTGAGAAACTGATAAAGAGGGGTCAATTGCGTGAGTTTGTGAAAAAGGATCAAGTGGGGTCCCCTCGGAGATATAGGAAACCCTCTCCTCGGAAATACACTAATGATCGAAGAGGCGATGACCATTCCCCACGTGTGACAAGAAGAGTGGACACCATTTCCGGAGGAATAGCAGGCGGAGGGGATACCTCCAATGCAAGAAAAAAATACTCCCGAGGGGCTGTCTATGCCCTGGGTTCCCCCGTTGTCACCTACGACGTAGGGGAAATAAGCTTCTCAAACAAGGAGCTCGCATGATTGCAATTACCTCATGATGATCATTTGGATGTTATTATATCTAACTTTGTAGTAGCGAGGATGCTGGTAGATACGGAAGCTCGACAAACATCCTATATTTGCAAGCATATCATAAGCTGGGACTCTCCAGGAAACATTTGAAGCCGATCGCGACACCACTAACCGGCTTTACGGGGCATTCTATTCACCCAGTGGGTATATCAGAGTTGGATGTCATAACAGGAAATGGCTCCCGATAGGTCACGGTGCGAGCCTCTTTCACCGTCGTGGATATTACTGACCTATCCATCTTATAATGGTCTCATAGGAAGACCACTACTCACTACACTAAGAGCGATCGTCTCCCCTTTACATCTCAAAATGAAGTTTCCCACGCAGGGGGGAGTAGGAGAGATGTCGGGAGATCAAAAGAGAGGACGCGAATGTTACAAGTTGTCCATTCAAAGAGGCTTGTCGAAGAGGGATCCCCCGAAGAGGAAAATATACTATGAGAAGCATCCATGGGTAATGAACGTTGGATAGCCGACCATATCCGAACGCCAGGACAATGATCCCAGGGAACTCGAAAGCCATAAGCGAGGGGTACCCCACGAAGAGTTGGAAATGGTGGTATTCTATGATAGAAAACCCGATCCAGTTTTCAGGATAGGCACTCGGTTGGGTAAAGAGCACAGGAAGGAACTCATAGCCTTAGTAAAGAAGTATGAGGAAGTGTTTGCTTGGCGGACCGAAAATATGCCAGGTGTGGACAAAGAGATAGCACTCCATAGGCTGCATGTAGACCCATCGTTCAAACCAGTCAAGCAGAAGAAAAGAAACTTCTCGGATGACAAAAACCGGGCGATACAGAAAGAGGTTGAAGAATTGGTAGCTACGAAAGCAATCAGGGAACTCCAATTCCCTGAATGGATAGCGAACGTGGTCATGGTAAAAAAGTCCAATAACAAGTGGAGGATGTGTACGGATTTCACGAATTTGAATAAAGCTTGCCCAAAGGATTATTATCCCTTACAATGTTTGGGAAGGTTTTTGGACGGGAGCGCCGGCCATGAGGTCTTTGACTTGCTCAATGCGTTGAGAGGAAATCAACAGATCCTCCTCGACACAGATGACCATGAAAAAACCGGCCTTCATCACAGAGTATGGCCTATATTGTTGGAGAGTCATGCCGTTTGGCTTGAAGAATGCCGGGGCTACGTACCAAAGAATGGTGAATACTATTTTAAAAAGTCAGATTGGAAAAAACATGGAGATATACGTGGATGATATGGTCGTCAAAAGCAAGAAATGAGGGGACCACCTTAGAAATTTGGAGGAGTCGCTAGGGAGATTGAAGGAATGCAAGCTTCGCATCAATCCAGAAAAGTGTTCGTTTGGGGTAACCTCAGGGAAATTCCTCGATTTCATGATCAGTGAGCGAGGAATAGAGCCAAACCCTGACAAGATCGAAGCACTTCTGTCAATGGAACCTCCGAGATCCTACAAGGATGTTCAGAAGTTGACTGGTCGATTGGCTGCACTGAGTCGGTTCATTTCCAAATCAGGCGACCAAAATTTGTTGTTTTTCAAGAAACTCCGTCAAGCTGCCAAAGAAGAATTTGTTTGGGATTCTCAATGCGACGCAACGTTCAAAGAATTGAAGTAATACTTGGGATCCCCTAAGTTGTTGACAAGAGCGGAAGAGGGCGAGGAACTCCAGTTGTATCTCGCAGTTTCAGAGGGTGCCGTTAGTAGTGTACTGCTACGAGAAGAGCGAGGAGTTCAGAAACCTATATATTATGTGAGCCACGTTCTCCATGGACCTGAAGAAAATTATCCGCTCATTGATAAGTTCGTCCTCGCCCTTGTCATTTCGGCGAGGAAACTGAAAGCCTACTTTGAATCCCATCACATTTAAGTAATGACAGATCAACCCATAAAGCGAGTCGTGTCCAACCCAGCACAGTCCGGGATTTTCACCACTTGGGCCATTGAATTAAGAGATTTTGAGATCAACTACACCCGTCGCGCAGGAGTTAAAGAACGAGTTTTGGCTGATTTTATTATGGAGAATAGAACCCGTTCGGCCGACGAGGCTCCAAGACAGGAAAAAACACCCGAAGAAGTCCCTAAGTGGATACTGTATGTTGATGGGGAAAGTAATGATAAAGGGGTTGGAGCAGGGATTCTGATTCAGGGGGCAGACGGAGAGCAATTTGAGTATGCCCTACGATTCTCATTCAAAGCGACCAACAACGAAGCGGAATATGAAGCGATGGTAACGGGACTGCAAATGGCAAAGGCCTTGGATATCAACCGCTTGATAGTTCGAGGAGATTCAAAATTGGTTATTGAACATGTGCGAGGAGATTATGGGGTCAAGAAGGACACCTTGAAAAATTATCATGCCAAGGCTATTCTGTTAGCACAAAACTTTGAATATGTTATCTTTGAGCACATCCCTCGCACACAGAATGAACATGCCGACCATCTCTCATGCCTAGTGACCACATATTTTGATGAAATACCAAGCCATGTGAAGATAGAAGTCAGAAATGCCCCAGCATACGAAGAGGTGGCGATTATGAGAATCATGGAAGAAGAAGAGGATTGGAGGAGCCCCATCGCACGGTTCATCCTCACGGGCGAATTGCCAAATGATGAGGTAGAAGCCCGAAAAATCAAAAGCTAGAGCTATAAGTTTCAAATGATACAAGGAGAACTGTACAAGCGCTCACATCAAGGACCCCTCCTATTCTGCATAGCTTAGAGGAACGTCGACCAAGTCCTTTATGAGGTGCACGAGGGAGAACTCTGTGGGCGTCACATGGGAGGACAATCACTAGCACTCAAAATCACTCGGGCTGGATACTTTTGGGCCACACTAATGAATGATGATGCGAAATATGTAAAAAGGTGTGATTCGTGTCAAAAGATGCAAGCACTCCCACGCCAGCCTGTGAGGAGTTGACTCATGTTCTATGCCCAGTCCCGTTCGCTATGTGGGGTAATGACCTGGTAGGACAATTCTTGAAGCCACTGGTTAAATACAAAGATGCAATAGTTGCGGTCGACTACTTCAACAAGTGGGTAGAAGTGGTGCCTATGAGAAACACGAGGGCCAAAGATGTGGAAGACTTCATTTGGAAGAACATTATCATCCGCTTTGGGATTCCAAAGATAATTGTTTCCGATAATGGTCTTCAGTTCGATGTTGCAATCATACGCGAAATATGTTAGCGATTGGGGATTGAACACAGATTTGCTCCAGTTTGTTATCCTCAATACAATGGTCAGGTGGAAGTCATGAACAGAACCATTTCCCCGGGAATCAAGAAAAACTTGCTGGAGTCAGGGCCGAAGTGCTATGAAGAACTTGATCGCGTGTTGTGGTCTTATCGAACCACACCTTCAAGCGCTACCGGCGAGACACCGTTTAGCTTAGTCTACTACACGGAAACCGTGTTACCTTTAGAGGTGTGCCTCCCAAACATCAGGCAAATTGGCTTCGAGGAGGATCAGAATAACACACGGATGAGGGAACTGTTATATTTTGGCGACGAAGAAAGAGACCGAGCCATTGCCAAAATGCAGAAGTACAAGCAGACGATGACTAAGTTTTACAATCGAAGGGTAAAAACCAGATAGTTTGTCGCTGGAGACCTGGTGCTAAGAAAGTTTAAGGCTAGTAGGGCTAAGGATGTCAACAAGCTGAACCCATAATGGGAAGGACCCTACCGAGTTAAGAAAGTTGTAGGGCCAGGAACCTATATATTGGAAGAGCTATCAGGAAAGAACATCGAGCATACTTGGCATGGAATCTGCCTCAAAAAATATTATGTTTAGAATGATCATGTCCGTACACAATTTTCAAAATTAAGTGAAGGCCCAACCTTTTGTATTTTGAATTCCATGATGATTTGAATCTAATGTTCATTCTAACTGTTTTTATTGTAGCAAGGGTTAAAATTTTGTCAACCGAGGACAAAGAAAATAGCGTCATTCCCTTTGCCACAATGAAGGAAGAGTAATAGAGCAATAGCGTTACCCTTCGCCATAGCGAAGGAAGAGTTACGGGCCACTAGCCCCCCAAAACACTATGGTCGAACGACTGATAAATCAACGCCTTTCACATCAGCGAACGAAGAGTAACAGGGGCCAATGGACCCCTAAAAACTATATTTAAGCGATTATTAAATCGTTTCCCCTCTACTTAAACGAGGCAGTAGTTAAAAATGACCAAGTCATTTCAAACTAAACTCAAACGTGAGAAATAGAGCGATCATGAAAAAGTATCCCTTTGGGCGGTTGGGAGATCCTTAAATCGGATCTTTCCTTCACAAACGAAGAAGTAGTTCAAAATCAGGCATTTTAAAACTAAGTCATAAAACTATAAAAGTCATGATGATCATCGCGAGTAGTGTAAAACTTGATTTAAGCATACTTTACACATACTCGCAAGGGGGCAAAGGATATATGATAAACGTCGAAGACATATTGATACAATAAAGAATGATAATTGAAAGAAGAGAGAAAAAGATTATAAAAAAAATATAAAGACATGCGACCAAAGATAGTGCGCTCCCACTAGAAACAAAAAATTGTGCAAACTAATGGCTAGCAATACAAAAACGACCCAAACTATTACAAAAAGAAAGTTATAAAACCTAAGGACCTAAGACTCATAACCGGTGTCATCTTCGCTGACATCACTTACAGAGTCGTCGTTGTCAACAGGTTCTTCCTCAGGCAGTTCATAAAAAAGACTAACCATGTAGTCTTCTCCCAAAGGCGTGACGAAGTTGGTAAAATAAGAGGACATACCAGGGAAATCGACGGCCAATTTTTGACAAAAGTTGCGAAGGAGGGTTGCAGTGTCACATTTGAGCAGGGTGCGATATTCCTCGCTTTGCTTTAATTTCTTGATGGAGGTATCTAGTGCTCGATGAAGTTCTTTGATCTGAGCCTCCATCCCGTAAGCTTTGTCGTAATACCCCTTCAGCATCTTTTGGGCCTTGGACATATGGATCACATGGTCCTCGTTGACCGCTTGGAGTTCTCGGCTGGTCTTCTTGAGCCTCTCCACCTCGCTCTTATAAATTTCAGAGGTCTCCCTAGCGCTCGCCAAAATAACCTCACGCTCTGAGCGTTGCTTCTGGCATAAATCGGCCAACTCATCTCTTTTGGAAAGAGCTTCATCTTTCTCCTTCTCTGCGGAGGTCAGAGCGGTCTTCAAGCGAGTCACTTCATCATCACGATGGAAGAAGTCTCTGAACCGGAGAGTAAGGCATAAGCCCCTTCGGCCGCTTCAGAAAGGAAGGAGAAAAAGGAATGAGCAGGAGAAAATGAAAAACCAAAAGGGAAACGGAAAGATATCTAAAAGATACCTTGATCTGGTGGAAGGCGAAGCGGTCAAAGAGGCTTGAGGGCTGAGTTCTAAGAACCCCCAAAACAGACTGCCGCAACATGCAATTCTTCATCATTTCGGTAGCGATGGAGGTAGTCGGTTTGGACACGGTATCCTGAGTAACTTGTAACCCCGAGAGGAGAGTGTAGGGCAAGTCAACGAAAAATGGGTGATTATTTTCAAAACCCTTCTCTTGACTTGCCTATGAAACAAGACCCTCGGCACCCCTCGAGGACCCCTCAATAACGTCCCATGTAGGAGTCCGATGGGAAAGATTGGGGGAGAGGGGTGTTTCGCAAGGAGGCCTAGGTTCAGGGTAAAGTACCTCAAGGTTTATCGCCGGTGGGAGTAGGAAGGAGGGGCAAGGATCTTCTTCCGGGACCCATTGATTGACTGCTTATCCCTACAACAGGGGTTGGAACGACGAAAGAGGAAGGAGCCTCGAGGGACAGCATCTCGATGAGGAGTTGATTCCCCAGTATAACCTCCAAATAACTCACTTGATTGGGGATGTCGGCTTTCACATCCTTCGCCCTTAGAAGGGTTGCTGAAAAACAAACAAGAAAGTTAGAAACACGAAAAATAAAAACAATAGGGATTGAATCGAATAGGAGAAATAAAGTACATAAGTCAATATCAGGGAAGTTGTGAATGCCCTTCGATAGCCCAGCTTTGATAAGGACATCTGGGTCGCAGAAGATGTCTAACTCATTCAGATGGCCCTCGCCCTTCACCAGGAATCCTTCACCCTCGAGAAAGAGATGTGGCACGAGGGCAAGGCGAAGTCCCCGCTCCAATAAACCTCGTCAAAATCCCCCACATCACTTCTATTTAAGAGGTCTCTCGTTCGATTCCTCTTAGAGGATTAATTTCCTCCTTTGCAGGTTTCAGCAGCCACTCAGTGGTTTCAGCAATTTACGTGGAGCTGGTGCAATATCCAAGCGAAGCGAAGACGGTGTTCACGCAGCAGACTTCAGAGAGAAGACAAGTTGTTTCTATGGAGTCTAGCCTCCCATTACTTAATTTAGAATTTAATTGTTGTATGATATCGTATGTAATTTCTAATTCCTATAGTTTGGTAAAAAAAATGCAAGTACTCAAATTATGAAAAAAAAAAGTGTCAAATTTTTAATTTAGATGATCTATTTTTCAAAATTTTGTTGTTAGATAGTTGAACTTTGAAAATATTTGTGTGAAATATATCTTAAAAAATAATATTTCTAGATGTACTTAATTGTGATGAATAAGATTATCTTGATTCAAATCAAAGTTGTTTGAATTATGACAACTTACTTTAAATAAATTGATTATTGAAAATAAAAACAGACAATTGTCTTAGGATTTATCTTGATATTTTTTTCACTAACATAAAATTACAAAAATGATGTGCAAAGGAGTTTTATAAATACTCGTATTTCTTGGATATTGAATCTCGCGTATATTGAAATCGATGGCCAGGAATTGAAAATTTACATGCCAACTTATTTTCACTTAGTATCTAATTAATTACGTATGATGCTCGAAACTTTGCTAAAGTCGTACTATCTTGAGCGGAACCAAGATGGCGAGGGCAAAGTTTAAAAAAATAAATATAGGGGAGGGGGGCAAAACCCAAAAAAAAAAATTATAAAGAAAAGAATGGAACAATCATAACAAAATAACATTAGAAATTGGTGGCCAAAGGACTCAAACCTACGTTTCCACTGTGTTAGGAGACTTTTTCCACCAACTGCGCTAGTGCTCTACTTGTTCTTTACATAGGATATATTCATCAATCGCATTAAGATTGTCAAACTTTTTTATAATTGTAAGCACTGGCTTTGGCCTTAAATATATTTATTTGTGTTATATAATATTTTATAAAAAATATATCAATGGAAAGAGTTTGAAATGTAGTTCTCACTCATATAGTTTTCATCAATTATTATACTATAAAAATAAAAATATCTACGTTCAAATTTCAAGAGATGAACAAAAAGTCAAAAATGGACAATCTTTGTGGGATGAAGGGAGTATATTATTTACTCTAACATGCAAAATACTAGGCCCCCTAGTTCGGTCCTTAACTATTTTCGCTTGGATATGATACCAAATCGCTTGGATATGATCTACAGAATCAGCTTTTGAAATAGCATGGAATAGATGTTTAAACTACAAAATTTAGGAATGAAAAATCAGTTAAGCGGGCAAAACCTATATAATGCATGACATAATTATCAACATGATTCGAACCAGAGACCTTTTATCATAAAGACGAGCAGTGGCTCGACATTCCATGATGTAAGGGACCCTCGTGAGTCGAGTCAGATACGCTCGCACGCCTTGTCATGTGATGGGTAGGGTGGGTACGGTGCACCCTCCGATTCCGTATGCTCCAAGTCTCTTCTACATTATGTCTAAATTCATCACCATACATTATACATGCAATAGTTTGTTTAATTTATGCTTAATTTGATTAAATAACTGTGTTTAACCCTTATCTTTTTGGAAGACACCAATTTTCATATCATTCCATCTTTTTTTGTTTGCAGCATTTGATCATACATACAATTTTTCATGTAAATTGAAATTTTTTAGTGTCTCTCAATTAAGTAATATTATATTTTTCATACTTAACATACATTACTTACTACTTCCATACATAAAGGGTTTGACTCGTCAAATAATGATGACTTTCATCTATATTATGTATATAAATTTATAAATGGGTGCTTCCATAATAACACTTCATATGATATTTTTGAAGACATAAATAAGTGTTCCCAATAAATAATTATTGATTAAAAAATAGATCAAAACTTATTGCTTTTAAGACTTTGAACATGGACAATCCTGAAAAATATCATACCATTTTCTCAATATGTGAATGTTTCAAAATATATATTAATTGTTATAATCTCTCTAATTAATAATCTAGATAATATAATCTATGCCTAAAAGCGTATTCAGTAATAAAGGCCGAGTGCTAAATGTAGGCATGGCCTCGGCCTGCGATTAATGAGTTGGTCATGAGTGGCGAGAATCTCGTATTCAGAGTGATGGTTTAAAGGAAAGTACCGTCCCGCAGCCAGGATTGAGGCAACATCCTATGATTATTTCAGCCCCGTAAAATTCGAGGCGAGGGGCCTCGAGGGGCCGTAGTGTAACCAGTTTCACACTTTTTGATAATATAATCTATCGTAGGTAACTTACTATAATTTTATCGATCGCAATAATATTAAATAACAATCATATCTCTTAGCATATACGGAGTATAATAATATCAATACAATATCTAATTAATATCTCAAAGATTGATTTCCTTCTTGTGGGTGCATGATCTGAGACGTCCATTTACTTTTAATCCAACGACTACCTATATGTGTTGGGGCCGCCTTACTTTTAAGTTAGACTAGTCACCAGTGCAAGCCATTGGTTTGAGGTTGCCTAGTCATTGCAATTTGCAAGAGGAGGAGGATTATTTTCTCATGAAAGAAGCTTTGACATACATGTGCCAATATTTAGTCCAACGCATGCCAGTATAAGACTAGATAATTGTTTCATGTATTCACCAAAAGTTCCATGCATGGGAATCAAATATCTTTGTCACATCTTAATCCATCTGACGAAGCCAAGTAGCTTAAAATGTTGAACCCTAATTCTATTTGATGTGTAATACGAATTGAATAAACGAAAACCATATGTAAATTGAGATATCGTGAGTTAATTTACATGGTTACAAACACAAGAAGAAACCAAATAAAGCTATATTTACTGCTTTAGCATGCATTAAGTAAATGAAACACCTACATTTTTTTTACCGTTGACCTTCTCAATTTTGATAAATCTTACACTAGCTAGTACTTAGGGGGCGTTTAAGCAAGTCTAAAGGTTGCTTTTTGCCTCCTCCTTGTGAGACAAATATTTAGCCTAGCTTTACGTGCATGGTAAGGGAGCTCGCTCCAATAATATTATTGACCAAAAACAATTATAGTAAGTATTCTATCTTCAATATTCAACTTATTTAGATTGTTAAAGTTGCAATCATTACCGCAAGAGGAGAACAATAATAGAGTAGTTTTCAATCCTGTCATCGTCGTTAGGTGAAAATGTTCATTCTTAAAACAAATTATGCAAGCAAAGATGGGGATGATGAAGATAAGATCAATATTATTTGAGGTGGGTGGAATACAAATCTCCTAAATACTTGAAGTCGCTAGAGATGTGCATTAAGTCTAATCTTCGATCCGAGTCCAATACTTATCTAAGTTATCATTAATCATCAATTGACTACCAATGGGTACTAAAAAAAGTAAGATATATACAAATATGAAACCACTTATTCCCTCTTATATATAATAGCGTAACTATCATGTATTGATGAGCGGTTATATACTAACTACACATGATTTTTCATACAACATGGTATGCTTATATTATTAATCGGAGGGCATGATAATGAATGGGTATAAGGAGATGGATGATCTTCTCCAATAGTTAAGTTCATCGGATGCGATGATATTTTCTTTTTGTACCTCATTATCATGGATTCAATGTATTTATCCTGCTTTGCTCTAGTAATTATATTCGCCTTAGTGTTTGCGCTGTAAGCGCCGGCCTTTACCTATTGCTCTCTCCGATTTTTTTTACTGGACATTTTAATATTTTTTATGTTAATTAAGAAGTAATTAAGAATGTAGTATATTTATCTATATATTCCTAATCAACTAACTAAAATAATAATAGCATTAAAAATAAAGTAAAACTTATATATTCACTATGTAACTTTTAAATACATTAAGTAGAAGACTTAAAAGGAAAAATTAATGAATATTGTATTAAAATTTCAAAACAAAAAATTTACTAGGATGTAAAAACCGGAGAGAGTACTACTTATTATTCAGTACTCCACTACCCCGTATATGTTTGAACATAAATCTACATTAAGTTTGATAGGTCCCCTATTCTCTTTGTTTCATCATTTCATTTAAAATTCTATTAATATCATCTTGGGTGCATTTTCCATAAAAATTGAACTTATAATAATGTGGCATATCTCCAATCAAGGATAAATCCATCATCCATTTTTCAGGACAAAATCATTTCTGAAATATTCTTTCCACGACCTAGCCCCACTAGAATTTATTGCATTTTCCTTTTCTAAATCCTTATTTTAAAGAATACTGTATTAAATACTTTCCTTTTCTACGTTTGACATTGGGGAAAAAGCATTGATTAATATGCCTATTTTGACTTTTCGGTGAAACGAAAGCACTGATGAGTGAGATTACTTTCTTGCCACAGAGTGCAATTGGTGGTGCTAACGAAGTGGTAAGATTGAAAATTACAGCATCAAAATCAATTAACATCACGGAACTTCTGGGATATTATTACTTGGACGGCGGGGAATTCATCTAGGGCCCTTCATTATTGTAAATATTATTGCAAAATATTATTGCACATTTGTTTGGTAGTGATCGGTTTAATTATCGATTTGATTCCAAAAAATATAATTGAATTATAGATTGATCTCTGATAATAATAATGTCATATTTGAGTCCCCAATTATATAAAACAAGTTATATTTAAACGATTTTTCTAATGTGTCCATAGAGGAAAAGTTAAGACCGATATTTAATTAAATTAATTGACTCTATCTCCAATTGATTTGAAAATCTAAAATTCACTTATTAGGAAAACTGGACAATTTTTATGAAATAGAGGGAGTAGAACATATTCAAAATTGATGGATTACGAATCGAGTGATATCTAATTAGAACATCTATTAGAGAGGTCGATCACTCCTTCGTTCAACTCTTGTTGGAAGAATATTTTGTACTTTATTTACAGGGTTCAAGAGAACACTCGATGAAATTTCCATGGTCTGCTATGTTTTGTGAGTTCCAAATACTCACTATGAAAGATTTCATACCCCAATTGTTAGATTTCAGCAGTTTAGTGAAATCATGCCTTTACCGTTTGTAAATACTATGATTGAAAAAAAAAACATATTAAAAAATACTTAACTTATCAAAATTTAAAATTGTACAACTTTTTATGGAGGGATGGATTATTAATAAATAAAAGTCAAAGGTAAGGTGCTACTTTTACTCTTAAGCAAACCACATTCATAAGAACGAGTCAATCATATAAGAACAAAATAAAGGTACAATCAAGAAATTGATTAAATTAATGTGAGACACAAGTCCTCCAAACTAAGATACTCCCTCCAGTGAAGTTCGTGTACATAAATTTTTTGTATCTGCAATCGTCCTAGGTAACGTAATTCCCTCATTCTCATTCCTCAAAATTTCAGGAATTATCAGCTCCCATTAATTGGAACAGTGGTTAATAAATTAGGGATTTGTGAGGATTTAACGTAACGAATAACCATAAATGTGATTAGGGGGAGTAGATTAATTAATAAGGATGTTGCTTAACGCATTCGAAATCTTTGTTACGCTCTACATCGTATGTCGTGTACTATATAATCTCAGTGATTTAGCTCACGTGATAGCTTGATTAAAAGGGAAAAGATATGGATTGAGTGATTTACAAGCCACTTTAACATCCTTTATCCTTACTTATTCTTTTGATAATTTCCATAAAAAAGGGAATTTTGCATAGTAAAAGTTCATAATATCTTGTGACTGGTGGCAGTCATGTGACAAACAAAGTCAAGTGAGAACAGATATCTTTTTAATTTTTCGAAAGAGAAGTTGGATAGTGATTTAGGATGGACTGACCTGATAAATCTGATATTCCTTTAATACTGGATTTGAAAAATATGATTCGAGTATATAATATTGTTCTAGTTAAGTAGTTATAAATTGGTAATCATAAGATTCGCTAAAGTGTATTAATTCAATAACCGTTAAATCCCAATACATTAGTATCCTAAAAAGATTTCGATGTTCAAATTAATGAGCCAAAATGAAGTGTGCCCGTGAAAATCTCAACTTGACTTCCAGACTTCCAGGACATTCGGATTAGATTGAGTATATCTTTTATTATTCGATATTCGAAAAATTCATATAATTATTCTTAAAAATACTTCTATCCGATCAAATTATTTGATATTCATACGAACCTAACTCGATAATACCATTATTCCATATCAAGGCAGGCAAACATATTTATATTTGTTAGAACTTTGACAAGAAAAGAAACACTCGAAGGAAGACATTTTGTTAAGGCTCCAGTTATGTACAAACGCCGTACCGTATCACAAATTTGTATTTCAATCATTTTGTGTCCTTAAAGGTGAAAAATATACCCAAGCAATATTATTACATTGTACTGTATTTACCAAAAAAAATACTTGAATTCAAAATCATGTACTAAACTAAATATGTCAATCACACGTATACTTTCCGGAGAGTATGTATGCTGATTAGTAGCTTGCTTCAAATACTTAAAATTTCTACTTAGCTTGGTATCTACTCATGAATCAATTCAAGAAATTGAGTTGATCAAGAACATAATTTTTCTTTGTACTTTCTTTTTCATTTACAAACTCACTTTACAAGTAATTATCCCAATTGCATGTGAAACACATAATTGAGTTACTTAATACATAAACACAATCAAATGACCAACATGATAGTACACAAATGGGGCCATCAATAATATAGCATCTTGAATGTCATAATAATGAGCCATCTTTGTAGAAGAAAGAAGTTTTTGCAATCCTGCATTAGTCATCATCATATCAAATACCAAACCAATGCTACATGCATTATTGTATTTTCTTCGTCATTCCAAAACCATGTTAAGTTTTGAATTTTGATGGTTAAATTGTTAAGAATTAAATATAAATATTTTTATATATGTTTGTATATATAACGTATGGTGAAATATGGATAATGCATTATTGTATTTTCTTCGTCATTTCAAAACGATGTTAAGTTTTGAATTTTGATGATTGAATTGTTAAGAATTGAACATAAATATTTTTATATATGTTTGTATATATAACATATGGTGAAATGTGTAACGAAAAATAATATTTGCAACGTATTTTACTATTAATTTAATAATTTTAATTCATATCAAATATATGGAGTGGTTATGATTCTTTTAAGTCATTTTTTCTTCTAAGTTTTATTTAGCCATAAAAAAAGCTCTATGATATTGATTTAACATTCTAAATTGAACATCATTCATTAGCATGCCCTCTAGGATACATTATGATACATGAATTGCAAATTAACAGTAAAAAATTTCAATAAGTTGAGAAGTTTTAATAGTAGATACTCATGAATTATAGAAATATGAGAATCCTCAATTACTTAGGTGCTTAAACTACGTAAGAGTCTTGCACTCTCAAGTTATCAATTAAATTAATAAATTAACAAAGAAATCATGTGTTCAAATGTGTATATGAAATTAAGAAAATTAATTAATATAAGATACTTATAAAATATAGTAATAAAAATATTATTTTGTGGTTCAAAAAAAGGTTAAAAGATGAAAAATATTACTCGTAATAGAATCCTAACTTTCCACCTATCTATATATGTCAATTAAGACCACAAACTTTATTAATTTTGATTATTGAAAATTAAAATTTGATAAATTTTTTTGGATGAAGATAGTAATTCTTTTAGTACTCTCAAAACAAAGATGATCATGACTAATGAGGAGTGTCTATATTCTTTCCCACACATATCCAATCATGTCAAGCACTGTTCCTTCGCTTAGCTTGTTGACCCCGCAACTATGGAAAAGAGAGGGAGGGCCTCTTTGTACAAACAATAGGGTGAAAACTCCATTGACTTCTGTAAAAAGTTTGAAAATCTACAAAAAATCATGTTCTTTTGCCATGTAAACTTATAGAGGGTAATGTTGAGTGCAAATATATGTTTCGGTGTAAAAAAACATGTTCTTGCTTTTATTTGGTTTTCCACTTGAAACAATCTCGAATGTATGTTGTAACGAAGGTAAAATTGTTTATTATCATCCCACCCCATTTAGGCGGAAACCTTTTTCACGGCAGGTCCTAACATTCTGGGATCAAGAATAAAATTAGAAAATAGAAATTTCCACTTATATCCTAATTACAATATTAGACCGACTAATTCATATCTTGTAGAAAAAGATGGATAAAGAAAAACTCGTTTTGCAAAAAAAATTCTCTCTAGCAAGTTTCTAACACTTGCTATTCATCCTAGACATCTTAAAACAAAAGCATGTATCTTCTCAAACGGAAGACAAAATTTGCTCTTATCTTGCTTCTTCAATCATTTTTATTTTCCTGTGTTGATTGTTTACATGTTATTTGGTCCATCATAGCAGATCAGTTCGTATGGATGCCAACAATCCGAGAAACAATCCAATAATAACAAAAGGACTCAAAAGAAAAAGAATATATCAAGATAAGATCCCTGATGAGCCTTTTGGTAAGAGAATGACTATAGTCATTAGAAATGTTTCAATAGTGGGGAACTCCTGGGAATATATTGCTCAGGTTGATTCTGTCAGAAGAAGCAGTGTAATTGAATATCAGGTGAGAAAGAAAATGTTGTAGAAATAAGATACAGAACTTAAAGATGATGAGTCTAGAAGCATCAATGGACTTGATGATGAGGAATCAGGTCATGTTAAATCTCACTCTCATAAGTCTTGCAGCCCGGATAACCATCTAGTCCCTAAGCTTTCCTTTATTAAAGGTTGCTCAAATTATGTTCATAGTTATATATTCAAATTTGTTTAGTAAAGACATATAAACTTAATATTTTGCTTTTTTAAATTTAAACTATTTCCATTCCTTCCGTGTTACCCACACCTAGATCAGAAATTATTTTTTTCCTTTTTCCTTTTGCCTTGATGCCGAAATAAGGAGAGTGTCTTGACGGCTCCCTCTAACACTTTTAATACTCATGTCCCTCCAACACCCCATTTTCAATTAATTTACAGAACTCAATACATCCTAAGCAAGATTGCTTGTATTTGTAGGGGTATCCCCACCTCCAATATCATACAGACAAGACACTTGGAATTCAATTTTAACCCAGCTTAAGCCCTTCTCCTACCTACCAATCCTATTATGTGGTGACTTCAATCGTGTTGAAGAGAATGTCCGTCAACAATTTTGGGGATCAGATAACCCATTTAATTATTCGTTATATATATATATATATATATATATATATATATATATATATATATATATATATATAGCAAGCTCAATATATATTAATTGTTTAGACAATTAGTACTTTAGGATTATGGGTAAACGTATTGACATTAGGGGTTACGATAGCTTTTCATCGGAGTCCGGCTGTAATCTATATATTAAATATAATATTCGGTTAATAATATTTAATATATTAATTTTTCTTGTCAATCGGCCCTTAAGAGGTCACACACATACGACATAAACCTAACTACTAATAAAATGTATTATAAACTTCCGAAAAAGTATGAAGTGTAAATTGAAGCGAAACATTCTATTTAAAATTGCTGAGGCCAGGTCACACTGGCCTTAATCGAGCGGTGGCGCTTTGTGATGATGGGAATGAGTCGAGCTTCTGATAAGGATTTGTCTCCTTAAAACCCTGGGAAATGTTTGCCTATTTAAGTTGGCATGGATCAAACACAAATTAAAAAATGCTCATATATTTTGATTTTGCAAATCAATACTCTCTCCATCATCCTCACACAAAATAGCCAAAATATCTGGGCGAAGAAACCCTTGTTTTTCTTTCATCTTTTGTTCCGAATTTTATACCGTAATCGCTCTAGTAATTTACTTCTTAAAGTAGTTCACAATTTATCGGCGTGATGATTCTTCCGGATACCTCTCTTGGTATCAAGTGGATCAATCTCAATTCCGCTAACTCATTGATTTACTCTGACCAAAAAGGTACACACTCAGAGCGCAAATTTTGTTTATTATTTTTGTACAATCCTTAGCATTCTCGGATTCGTATCCATTCAGTTTAGAACTTATAATATGATTAAGAACACCAATAGTGGCCTAGAGCTCGTGTTTCAGATAACATGCATGAAAAAAAGTTTTTGCAAATTGGATCAAGTTTATGTTTAATTTGGTTTTATGATGTTTTTAATTCTTGTTATTGAATTATGTTGATAAAATAATTAAATAAGATTAAAATTTAATAATTTTCGAAATCTTTTAATCTTCAAATAATAATTCTCGATTCTTAAGAAATTTTCATTTTCCTAATTCAAATTTATATCGGGCCATTTAATTGAAACGAGTAAAAACCATCGATTCTCGCACCGAATCGTGATCGACATAAAAGCCAAAACACCGGCCATGTCACCCTACCGCTTGGAAGTCAACTGCTGACTCCGGTCAAACGAGTCAACTCGCTGACCTAAAACTCGCTGACTCCAGTCAACTCCATCTCGACCTCAAGCACCCGACCTAGTTTTGAAAAGTGGACACGTAGCACACACGCCAAGCCAACTCCCTATGTGCCACTTAAGCATCACTCTAAAGGTCGACACGTGTCCAATCATGCCTTAAGGGGCTGACCTCGTGGCCTCGGGTCAATTCGATTTGGCTCGATTCGATCCGCTTGATTTATTAAATCTGATCTACTGAATTTTTGGAGCCATCCACCAAATTCCCTCGATGTATTTTTACCAAAATTCCATTTATCGGACATTAATTAAATCAATTTAATTTAATTTCTCTTACGAATCAATTTTAATCAATTATTTTAATTACATTAAAAATTAGTTCTAATTAGATTAGACTAAATATTAATTATTTTAAGAATCAATTAAGGCTAATGGACTTAGGCCAATTAAATTCTAATTTTGATTAGATTTAATAATGACATTCCGAATTAGATTCATTTAGGATCGAGATCTAATATTTAGATAAGTAGAGTTTCGATTTATGACATATTTTAAGAATTAATCATCGTAAGTGTAAAATTGAGTATTTTAGAAAATGCTAAATAAATTTAATATCGGATATTAAAACTAACACTAGATTAGATTACTAATGAGATTACACTTGAAACAAATTAAATAGTTTATTTCATTTGATGATTATTCTCGACATTTAACGCCACAAGTGTTTATTTCATGTTTCCATCCATGCTATGTATGTTTTAAATATAATATTGATATTTTATCATGCATAATGTAATATGTTTTATATTTGAAGGATGTCATGAACTCAGGATATATATTATTATATTATATACATAATATGACTTATAAATACTATTTAGTTAAGTGCGTTTAGTCTTGTATTTAATAGAGCGATTTATTAAAATCTTAAGATAATTAATTGTAATTAAGTTATAATTAATTATAAGATATTTATCCACCTTAAAGGATCGGGTCAACAGTAAAAATGATTTATGGAACTAAAAAGTCAAAATATTTTCCACTAATAATTGATACACCTAACATAGTAATAAGAATTAATAAAATATAATAAATCTCACCTAGTCAGTCAAGCAATTAATGTCATGTCAATCGTAGTCGAATAGGATCATTTATGTGCGCGACCGCTTAGTATGGCGACGGTCATATCCGGGATGCCATTTCAATGACAATCTTGCAAGCTGCTCTCTGGTGAAACCAAAAGTTTATGTTTCTTCTTTTCATTCGACTGGCTCGCTTGCATAAAGCTTTACCGTGATTTCTAATGTACGGCCGGCCCGCTGACACAGAAATTGCCAATACAATCTAAGTTAAATTTTGGTAACCCCAAGATTGGCGATGACGTAATAACGTGACGGGTACGCTATGTGATTTAAACAAAATGTTGCGCGTGTTGCCGCTCGCTGCTTTAGGTCAGACATAAGTTCTGGCATACTTTGTGTGTTCAATGTAAACACTAATATAATAACAATTCTATTATCGTGATTATAGAATACATTTATGACATATAGATTAAGTCGTTCTTTATGAACTTTCTACTGTAGCTATTATGAAAGTCTCCAACGCCGTGACCCTCCCTACCTTTTATCCCTATATGAGAACCCCTATAATGGTACCAACTTCATAGAATGGAGCATCGACGAAAAATAATCTCGGGGGGACAGAGAACAAAGGATATGTATTGGAAAGGGAAGTCCCAAAGATTCCCAAGGATGGGTATCCCCTTCATCTGAAGCAGGAATACCTGAAGCATTTGAAAGATGCGAATGACGTCAAGTACGTGATGCAAGTGTGCTTGGATGACAATCTCAAGGAGAGATTTGAGTTTTCTGAACCCAAGGACATGTTCGAGTAGTTGAAGCTTGACTTCACCCAGAGGCTGAAATCAAGACACGCTTTTACAAGTGTTTTGTAGACCTTTTTCATTAACCCGAATGTTCATAATTCTCACATGTCCGACGAGTGAAGCTCGACAGTTACTCCTAATCGGAAATTTCACTGTGAGTGATGGCGAAGGATATCATTCAGGGTATATATCCCGATGACTCTCCCCGGATTCGATCCACATAGTATCCAAGGAGTGCCAAATTTACGCTTTTGTCTCTGATATATGAGAGTATCATATATGACGAGTACGGTAGAGGGACGTAGCGAGCCTCCCCGCCACACTCCGGCGCCAGGTTGGGGAGAAGACAAGATCATATGCGCGGATGAGCGTGATACCCTTGTGACTCACCAAGTAGCTTTGGGTACAACCCAGCTAAAGAAAGGCAAAGGGAAGAAGAGATGAGAGGAATGGCTTACTTCCAACTACTTCTGTGTCGTAAGGAAGTATGCCATGAGGACTTTTTCCACTGAATCGGGATCGCCATACTATCACGGATCCGTCTTGATATAGTCATATTATGACTTGAGATACTTCATTTCTGATACCATAATGTTGTTGACATTAATAGCTATACTGACACTTTTCTTGAATTGTACAGTCGAGTAGAAGATTTGCCGGATATGGTGCAAACCACTGAGCGCGGCGGTAGACGGCTACCGTAGGACCAACTTATTTATCGCTTTTATTTTAGAATACCGTTTTTATTACATGTATTGTTTAAGGCTTCCTCGCTTTGATCAAGAATGTCTTTTGTTTATGTGTTTTGAATAACATGGATGCTTTTGTGAGCCTGAGATTAATCTGCTCCGTTGTCTAATCTTTACATAAAAGTCACAAACGGTAATAATATTCCATGCTAGTTAAGCTAGACCACATGAATTATCATAATATATATGCTCAAAAGAATTCAAGTAACTTGAAACCTCATCTCCCAATATCATATGAATTGTAAAAATATAATCACATCACCAAAGATCGTGAAGACAGAATCTTTTAGAATCATATTTTTTGAATAATATGGTTAAACTGTGAACAACATTTAAAATTCATAATCTCGCAATCTTTCATTGGCTTAAAATTAAATGTTAAAAAAACATAGTTGGTTAGAATCACAAATAAAGATTTATGAGAAACTAACAAATAAACACACTCTCTAATATTGATAGGACAATAAATTAGTAAAATATAAATGTATATATTTACTACTGTATTTTAAAAAATACAGAAACAACATTTAAAATAGTTTAAATGATTGAGAGTTATTTTGTTTGAACATTTAATAATCTTTAAAGTTGTTAAGATATACACGTATATTGAATAAACTAGATTCACCCAATAAAGTCAACAATACATATTTATTCCCGCTTTAGCTCAAAACACATCGATAAAGATGTATAACTCAACCAATCAACATCTAGATCATCACATGAAAATGTGATATGGAATTACTCCATGATATCTACTTTAACCTGGCCCAAACACAATTTTCATACAAAAGATATCTACTCTAACCTCGCCAACAATGATCCAAACCACCCTAAAGCACCATCAACCTACTCAACAATTTCCTTCAACCCAACCGAAAGTCCTAAAAAAGCCCCTTTCCCCGGTGACCAAAACCTTCCCTTCGAGCCCTTTCTCAACACTCCCTACTTCCTCGACCTCCCTCTCCGTAAAATAAACATCACATCAATCATATATGTCCTCTTTCTGCCCTCGAAGAGGAAAGTAGTCATCATCTGTTTGCTAGTTGTATTTTTATTAAAAGTCTTTGATCATCTCTTAACTATAATATTTCTAACTCTTTCCCTATCCACTCTAATATTTCTCTCTGTTTTTTAAAAAAATGAACTAATTACAACATCTTTGAGCTTCTTTTATTTGGAAGTATGCTTTGGGTTACTTGACTTACTAGGAATGAAGCAGTTTTCAGTCATGAGAAACCCTTGATCAACTCTAGTCTAGGGCGTGTTCATAAGCTTTCTCTGGAATGGCTCATGAATACAAATGATCAATCTTGTCGCTCATCTAGACTCAAAAACTTGCTAGGAAACCAAGTCAGGCCTCGGCCCTCCCCTTTCCTTTTCAATTCACCCTCCAAATTGATCACAAATCACTGTCATAGAAATTGCATAAAAAGAGATACCAAAATTTACCTTGGCATATCAAATAACAATCAACCAAAATGGCTCATTAATCTGTTCTACAAAGGGAACTGGACGATCATAGAAGGAGACAATCTCATCACTCCTGATAATGATAATCCGGCTAATGTGGACACTCAAACACACTTTTCACTTTCATCATTCGGATCGCTATTTACACCATCTTACTCCTTCTCAAAGACTTGAATTATCATACAGTTTTTATTCTTACCGATGGATTATTTTCTCAAGTTTGGCATAGACACTATCAGGTTGTCAAAAATGCTAGAGAATAAAATGAGAACCTTCATGAGGCATCTCGGCTAGGAATCATGTTTATTTCGGCCCCTACTAAAGATCGATGTTTTTGGAATTTGAAGGACGTTGTTATTAATGACTTTAATGTTGTTTCTTTTGATTATGAACAATGTAATAGCGATGAAGGCCCAGACATTTATTTTCTGATTAATATATTACATTATTTATTTTTAAAAAAAGACGAATTTAAATTTATTTAGTCCCAACAAGTGTGATCGTGTTGAAGGTTTCGCGCACTCTGCTCTTTAGAATGCAGTAATTTGAATCTAATAATACTCTATGGGGGAATCCAAGGAAAATCCATTAATGAGATGCAACAAAATCGAACAAATTACACTGTAAATTAAAATTGCTTATCACTGTCCAATTTTCACATGACATTAGTACTTGATTACGAATTTTCTTCTTGAAGCATAATTAACAGAACATATTGTTGCAAGCACATCTGCACATGCATGCTATGATCATAACAATGAATTGTTTGGGAAAATAAAAAGTTGGGCAATGCTAAAATGGGGAGCATATTAATTTTACCATATCTCTAAGCATTGCATAAATTGGACAGGCATGTTTGAATATAGTTGAAGACCATCATTTTATTCCTTGCATATATGTGAATGAGTGATGAAACTGTAGTTTGTTTCCTTAACAATGTCCAGTCAAAAGTTACTAGATAGAGTTTGTTCTGATTGGACCGAATTTTAGACGTTCATCAATCAAGTGCAAGTATCAATGATTTGCAACACAAGATGATTACTAGCAAAATCAGCTAATTTGTTTTGGATTAATTTATTTGTTAAAACAATCATGTTAAATAAATCTAGTCATTATCAAACTAGATCCGTCCAACTTAATCACTTTTTATGGTCGTTAAAAGTTAAAACTAGTGACAATGAAGTTAAGCCTTATTATAATACACTCCATCTATTACTGAATGGTTAGATGTTCAAGTTATCCAAATCAATGCATGTCCTCTTTAAGAGGTCAAAACTAGCTAACCCTGAAATCTTTTTGGAATGAATAATACACTTCATCTATTATGTTTTGATTATTGGTCAAATATGGTTATTAATTTAAACAAAGATATGTTTCCAGACACTCACAAGTGGTATACATGGTGAGATGATCTTGATTCAGCTCTTTGTAAACTAAATCCATGAATTTGCTCATACATCTTTAGTCTATCCACTAACAAGTGTGGAGTATTTCTACAAGTGTAATTTGTCTCTTTTTTATAATAAAAAATGTGGCTACAAAATTTGTGGCTAGACATTGGATCTAATCAACTTGTCTAATGTTAATGTTGATCCTTGAAGTTCTACAGTATTCCAAGAAAGAGGAGTCATCTTCATGTGAAAAACAAGATTCAAGATCACTTATTTCAGCATGACCCCCATCGGTGAAAATTCGAGGAACGCCTGCAAATGATAAAAGCAATTTAAGTAGAAATTAGCAAGTGGATCTGGACAAATTTTGGTTCGAGTTTAGATAACAAGCAGCTTAATGAACAGTAACTTTCCACTTAGCAAAGAGCAAAAACTTATGACCGCATAACTCAGGAATGTGATATATTATCACTATGTAACAAGCACCCATGAAAGAAAATGAAACAAGAATGTGGCACTCACCATGGAAGCATTCTCTTGCTTCTCCAGCCATGAGCACAATATCACCACTTCGTAGAAACATCGCAAGGGGTGTATCCTCCCTTGTCTTTCCACCGAGAAGGAAGATTGCTTTGCAGGCCAAGCTGTGACAATAAAATCTTCAGAATGTGTGCAGTGTCGGAGAAATCTTCTGATATCCGTTTCTCAAACAAGAACTTATCAATTAGTAAAGTAAACGTATATCATGTACCTCAAGCTTACAATAGGTTTACTCCAGTCTTTCTCCATATCATCAAGGTGCCCACCTAGCATATCACCTGGAAGGAGGAATAAGTCAATATTAGGCTTTATAGGTAATGATAATAACACTGTAATAAGAGATATTGCCCAGCTCCTCCGAGCACCTGAACTGAAGTAATTCACTATTGCAGCTTCAGGCTGAAATACTTCTCCTGGTGGCATTGCTGGTGCTGCTAATGTCTTGGCCAGCTGGCAGAGTGCATCAGGTATCTTCTGGTGAGGAAGAGAAATATTGTAGCTCCTCTGCAAGTTAGTGGATGGAAACTACTTTAGATCATCATGTGCACGCTAAGGCAGAATAAACAGCTATATGAAAATTTTAGTCGAGAGCAACAAAGTTCGAACAATCCAGCAGGAAAAATAACCTGAATATTATAAATGGATATTATCGGGTACGCATGAGAAGAAAATGGTTAGTTGACATGTGCAACTAATGAACAGCCAAAAAATATCTATAGATTTCAACGGGTATCTGGAAACCCAATTCCCATGCTATCAAGAATGATGCTTAGAATATTGCTAAAAAGAAAAGGATCAACCAATTGAACATCAATAGGTAAACAGCATATCATGGATCTATAAAGACTACTAGACTACTAAAAGAAGGAAATGTGTAAGACCTTAGACCAGTCAAATTGCAGACCAAGGGTGCTCCACCGTAACTTACGCAGCAAAACAGATGCGGAGACTGATTTGCTTGAACTGCCTCCTGATGTGACACATTGTTCTTCAGAAAATTTCCACTTAGGATCATTACCCTCAATGACATCCACCCCTGAACCATTGCTTTTCGATAAAGATTCCACCTCGGTCAAAATCTTTCCTTCCTTAGAAGCGACGAATAAGTCCCTTATGGGCCCATATATGGCATTGTGGTTTGTCCTATTTGGAGGTTGAGGAAAACTTGTCAAGCTTTCTCTTATCCATCTACATTGCTCCTTAATGGTTAACGCTCCAGGAATGAAGTAAAACCCTGCACACATACACTAGATACACTTAACAGTAGTTGTCGACAACATAAAAAACAAAGATAACTTGACAGCTGAAAATGCATAACAGACAAAACAACAGTTCATAAAGCATATATCATCCACATCATATGTTATTTGATCTAGGTAGCTGAACAAAATGCAAAATAACCTCGCTTAAAGCACAAATTGCACATTATCTAGTTTAGTTTGTTTAAAGCTGATAAATCAGATTTGTTCTGGGACACCAGATTTCTTACATCGGAATAATTTCAGATATCACGAGCTAATAAAATGGGATTCAACTAAAAACAAATTACATATTTTATTAATTTACATCATACCATTATCTCCAATGGATTAATCAGCCAACTAAGAATCACATATAAAAATACATAAAACAACATTCCTTGCCATCTAAAATAACCAAACCAAACTAAGCCTTATCCCACTAAGTGGAGTCGGCTATATCACATGACGTCTCCTTTCAACTCTATGTCGGTAATCTCTTCCATTCAGCTCATAAACTCTAGTTTATTTAATATAGCTTTGTCGCACTCTTCTTCGGTTGACAACAAACTTATAGGCAGTCCCCATTTACCGATCGGAGATAAACCCAGAAAAAAATCTTTAACAGACTATTTGATGATCCATGATCAACTTCGTTCATAGTCTCCTACAACAAGGAAAAGCCTCCCCCCCACCCCCAAACGCCTGCCACTATAGCCAAATTTCATCCAACAAAAAAGCTAAACTTATACTCCCTCTGTTTTTATATATTTGACGTCTTGGGATTGGACACAGAGATTAAGAAAAACTTTTATTTTACATTTCTATCCTTAGTTAAATGCTGGCGTCGGTATTAATGCCATTAGCTATTCTCTCCATCTTATTGGAAGTCATTAATGTAATCGGCAACTCCCTCCATCATTTAATGACTATAACATGTTGTTTGACATATAGTTCATATAAATACGTCATTCTTATTGGCTCATAGCAAGAAACAACACAGACATTGAAGAGCTCAAATGAAAATATTTAAGACAATGTTAGCAGGTTATGCTAGATAACAAGAGTATAACAGGAAAATTAAACCAAAAAGTACATTAGAATTGTAAAACGTCAAGTAAATAGAAACATTTTTTTAGGCTAAACCGCTAAACAAATAAAAAAAATGGAGGGAGTATAGTCTATAACTCATATATACTAGGATACACCATTCAGTAAGCGACTATTATTGGTAAAAAATGGAAACTTGCAAATAAACATTTGATTTATCCTCAATTTATCATACATGCATTGATTACATACGTCAAACTATCATATTAAGCTAACATTGTATAAATCTTACATACACAACTCACAAAAAATATCAATAACGATCACCACATACCGGGCCGGCTTTTTAACCCAAATACAGGCAAATAAAGATCTGATCCTTGAGCAAATACTCCCTCTGGAAGTTGACCATTTTGATTATATGACTCCAAAATAGCCTTGAAATCAATAACATCAGATAAATCTACTGTCTTAGGATGTTTTCTCCTGAATAATCCAACAAAAAGTGGACTCAAATTCAGTCAAATTTGCATATGGAGCTAGACATTTGAGTCAAAATCAAGAATCAAAACAAAAGGGCATTAAAAAAATAACATCTTCAGAATAATCCAACAACAACTATTGACTCAAATTGAGCATTTAAGTCAAAATCAAGAATCAAAACAAAAGGGCATTAAAAAAATAACATCTTCAGAATAATCCAACAACAACTATTGACTCAAATTGAGCATTTAAGTCAAAATCAAGAATTCAAACAAAAGGGCATTAAAAAAATAACAACTTCTGAATAATCCAACAACAAATATTGATTCAAATTGAGTAAATTTTACATTTAAGTCAATATAAAGAATTGAAACAAAAGGGTGATTGAGAATGAGGTTACTTTTTGGAGGTATCATAGTATAGTTTGTACTTCTTCTCTGCTTTTCTGAAAGCTGTTCTTTCTGAATCCTCGTTAGTTGTCTCCGATGTGTACATCCTCAGTTGTCTCAATTTAGGTTATGTTTGATGGCGGTGGGGACTACATACTCCAAAAACCGTAAAATTATGTATGAAAATGACTATTTTTACTCCCTGTTCAAACTTTAATCAATCACTATATTTACAAATAGGGAGCGCTAAAATAGTAATTTCATACATCATTTTTTACTATTTGGAATGTGCTTATAGCAGTCATGAGGGGCAGAGGGTTAAAGGGGAGGGGGGGGTGATGCTCGATTCTATTAAAAGTTCACGGTTAGGCCGAGTGTAGCCTGAACTCAACTTCATTTCAGTTCGACGAACATGAGAAAGAGGCTCGATTTTCGTAGTATAGTATGTTTTGATTGAGGTTAGCTTAAGGGAATTTATCTTAAATTTTATGTTTACTTTATTTGAAGTTATACTAATATATTTAACTAAATTACTCGAGATTAAATGATTCATCTAGATTTCATTAATATCAAATTGAGATGTAACGAGATAAATAAGGTCAAACTTATTTTCGCAAAAGCGCTCGCGTGAACTTCTACAAACTTTTTATCAGTATTACTATTTACCTTGCTCATATTTCTTGTAAATAGTATCACCCGATAAATAATGATATTCTAAATATATTTCATATTATTTCACTTCGATTCAGCTCTACATATAAAATAATCCAAAGGAACTATCATCTGTTATCTCAATTGTTTGCCTACAAGTGAAAAAGTCCATCTTTTTCCATATTTGTTGGTAACCATAAAACTCTCTCAAAATCTGAATCCAATTCTGACAAACATCTAAATAATCATCATTTCAGACAAATGGCTATGTTGGGTACCTTGTACTTGGTCCAACCATGTCGACCTTTCACTATTTATTATGGTTGCAAGTTCAAGAAAGCTAAGAGTTTTCAATATGCTAGAAAAATGCAGTCTTTCAAGTGTTGCATTAATAATAATAATAATAATAATAAAAATAATGAGCCATCTGTATATCAAGATGAATCTGAGCTTGACCCTCCTCAGGAAGCTGTTCTTAAGGCCATTTCAGGTATGCCCTTCTCAAAATTTTGGTTATTTATCCCAAAAGATTGTCCAGTTTTATTTATAATTGTCGAAACTAACAAACTTTGTAGTAGTATTAATTGACGCACATAACTTTTATTGAATGAAAGTTAATATGTTAAAACTAAGTACACATTAAAAGTGCTAGCTTTTACCAAATTTTATATAAATATATAAAACTTGAGGTCAGTGAGGAACTAGGAGGACGGGAGTTGCGCCCCTAATTTTTCGAAAAAATTAATTTTATTAAGCGTTTTTTCAAAAACTAAATATTCTTTTAAAAATTATATTATTCGCTCTTCGTAAATTTTTTTATTTTTCGTTGTAAGTAGGGTATGAAGTAATACCCCTTATATAAAAATCCTGTCCCTTATATAAAAATCCGGTTTCGCTACTGCTTGAGGTGATATTGTAGCGTAATATTACAGGTTCCACATTGCTACCATAGTTGGAAATTATTGAGGTGATACTATAGGATAATATTACAGGTTACAAATTAGATGGCTATTGGTTCATCTTATCTAGATAAGGTTACAGGTTCTGCCCTTTTAAGGATGGGAAAATTTTCATGGTTTGTATAAAATTATTGCTTGTAGTTGGACCAACTGCACCAGTTTCCCTTGATGGACACCCAAAATCGTACTTAATTTGCACCAGAGTCCCTTGATGGAGTATAACTGTATAATGATACCCTTATAGTAGATCATTCAAGTTGAAACAGAGAGGAAGTACATTCTCGTAGATTATTACAAGACCTGGTTCCCTAGTGTGATAAATGATATGCAAACTTACCCTAGTGCATATTAACTATTGTACATTATGATATAGGGCAATAGGTAAATGTGATTGAGGGTAATCACAGAATACCATCTTTAAAAGATTTGTTGGCTTTCAACAGCCTAAAGCATTGAACTATGACAAAAATACTTTGTTGAGGTCTGGAGTCAGGCATCGTTGATATTCTATGTCCAGTACACATTTATCGAAGATTGAAGAATGTAATTGATTCTTTACTCATTCTAGTGCTTCTAAATGGAGCTGTTGACCATAGATAGAACAACATAGTAACATGGCATGCAGCCCTTCGGGAAGAATGTATTCTTTATTGAATATGCTTGAGGTGATATTTTTGTAATAATCACATAGGCGAGCTATATAATCTTTCGACTGGAGATTTAGTATCCTGTATTTTTTTTTAAGATTGGATTTGTGTACTAGTATTGTTTTATTCAGTTTTAATGTATTTTCAGAACTATCCAAGACAGAAGGAAGAGTTGGGCAAACCACCAATATGGTAATCGGAGGTACTGTGACTGATGATGCAACGAATGAGTGGCTGGTTTTGGATCAGAAAGTAAGTGATTCTCATATTCCCTTTAGATGTGTTAACTTTTATGTTGAGTCACAGTATCTGAAGATAATTTGGAAGAAAAAAGGTGTTCTATGTCAGCTTATAATGGATTATTAGTCAATGAAAGTTGCACATTCTGTCGTCCTTAAGCAATGAACTTCTACATATTTATCAAGGATAACCTATTGTCTCTTTGGAAGGGTGACTACCCTCTTTATCAATTTATCAGTTAATTTGTATGTTTACTTTGCAGGTAAATTCGTACCCAACTGTCAGAGAGTTTACAGCAATCGGGACTGGAGGTGATGATTTTGTGCATGCGATGGTTGTTGCTGTGGAATCAGTACTTCAGCATCCTATTCCGCAGGTTCTTGCACAAAATTTATGATTTTTAATCTATATTTGAACTTTTGTACTGGCAGTTGTCGTAGCTTACCTCAATTTCTTACTCAATAATAGACCTGGTAAAAAAATCCTACCAAGGGGAAAACTATCCAGAGCGTATAGAACCTGTTAAAACTACTCCTTCCATCTCCAAAAGTTGGTCCAGTATCCTTTTTGTGGTGAAACTTGACAAATCATGAGGGTTTTAATTGGCCAAATTCTAATCATTCGCTGGTTCATTGCTACTAAGTTGCTTACTCCTGTAAATTCATTGTTTTTGTTGTTGCAAACTTGTGAATAATATTTTTCTTTGTATGTTTAAAAGGTTCATGGGTATCTATAAAAGGTTCATGTCTATGTATATAAGGTTCGGTGCTATCATCCATCACCTTGTGTTATGTTATTAACGACATTTGGAATTGTAATATGAAGGATCCTACACTTGGAACATCCTATTTAATAGAACCGGCCGTGTTCTGGTTTTAGTCTTTTTAGATTCTCATGATAATTTTATGTTCAGGGCCAGGTGAAGCAGAAAGTATCCTCAGGCGGCAAATATGTATCAGTAAATATTGGTCCTGTACAAGTTGTTTCGAGTGAACAGGTCTGCACGTCCTCCCATATATTCGCTCCTTTGTGTGTCTCGATAAACATCAATGTCTGATTTTCAGAAGTCACTTATAATTTTGGTGTCATCCAGTATGGTAGAATTGATTATGATCATCTATAGTTTCATAAATTGTAGGCTCGTTACCTATAGAATCTGAACCATTTTTCTTACAGCAGTTACACAGGCTCAAATGACCAGACATCTGACATAGTAATATTATTTTTAATCCCCAGGTTCAAGCTGTGTATAATGCAATGAGAAGTGACGATCGGATGAAGTATTTCTTGTAGATTACCTTGTAAATTCTGCATAGAGTTGGTAACTAGTGTAGGACTTCATCTCTTCTTCTTTATGTTGAAGTCATTAGTTTACTTTCTTGACATCAATGTGATCATTAATATATAAAATTTATTTTAGTTATACTTGATTGATGATGGAGTACATCTAATGATTCTGATCTATTGACTGTTCAACCTACAACATGATCGGTTATGGTGCATGATCAATGAAATTAGAATCTCTAATTCTAGTTAGCAGCCTGATTCTAATGCTTTGCATTAAGTGAATCAAAATATTGGGAAACTGATATCCAGATGATATTGCTTGTTCTGTTGTTCACCTGTTATGCTCCAATATATATGTACTAAAGTAGATGCATAATTACCATGGTTATGGAAGGGTTCAGTTAATGAGTCATTATTGATCTTAGAAGGTATTTATGCAATATGTGCATTTATGCAATATGTGCATTTGGTACTAGAGGTCACAACAATTATGTAGAGAAATATCCATAACTTAAATGTTCTCAAGATGAACAACATACAATGGAAGACTCTTGTGCAAGTTCCACCATATTACAACTGCAATATGATTATCTTATTATCATCTTCTCTATATATAGCAAATGGAAATCCTTGCGCGGGTTAGCAAACCCCTGATTTCCCTAATTTTGAAGATATGTATCCCTTTTGAGATATTTGTCGTAAAATGCCTATGTTCATGTAGTAGCAAGAACAAGGTTCTTGCTCGAAGAATGAGAAGAGTGTTTCACCATGTCGGCATCAATTCTGGTTTCTAGGAGTGGAAGAATTGCATCTTGGAGGGCCACAAGATTTGCCTGTCCTCCATATTCTTCAGGTAATGTTTCTTCACCAATTTCTTTCATGATCTCCACTCTTTCGTCTTCATTGGTTACAATCTGAATTTGTGAGCATATCATCAAGATTGATTTAGTAGTAGTTCCCGGCTTACATTCTACGGCTAATGTAGGAAAATAACGATTTGTGCAACATGTTTGAAATTTTTGAAACTAGCATTGTACCGATACAAATTCCAGGAGTTAAATCACGACTTTTGTCATACTTCATGGTGTGTTTGTGCAATTAACTTTCAAATATGTTGGACATGAAAATAAGTAAAATCAATATAGAAAGTGAGAATTATTACTCTTGAATTGAAGCTGATTTTTGGAGGGGAAATGCTTGTTGGCTATGATAATCAAAACAGGGCAACCTTTTACTGACAAGCCTTGTAGGAATATTTTTCTTGGTTGAAGTTCATCTTGGACTTGAGAATCAGGGATGTGTCCTAAATCCTAATGGAACAAATTCAGCCCTTCATTTTATGCACAAACATCTTTGCTGCTTTTCCAGGATCCATTGACCTTGCTATCAAGAATCTCAGTAAGGTTGCTTCTTCATATTTCTGCCCAATAGTATAAGAAAATATTATTGAATCTCAATATGATCACAGCTAGCCCTGATGCTGCTAATTTCCTGATTGGACAAAGCTGAATGTAAAGGACCTAGCTCATGCCAATTGTCAAATAAAAAGTTTAACATTTTTGCCATTTCCAACTCTGAAGTTAATGTGCTCCTTTGCATACTTCCTGAGCTTCAAGAACTTCTTCCAAATCCAGGAGTCAGTGCTCTTCTCCCTTAACACTCCAGAAATTCATTCCTCTAACCTATAAGAGAATCCATTTCACCCAAAGAGTTTCTTTTCTACTGCACAAGTTCCAGATGTGGTAAATCATACAAGCCCTGTTCCATTCATGCAATCTTCTAATCCCAAGGCCACCCTGCTTCTTGTCTTTGCACACACTATTCCAAGCAACTTTAACCTTGTATTTCAGATCATAGGAACCAGACCATAGAAAAGATCTAATCATTTTTTCTACTTTAAGGCAGACATCTTTAGGAATGAACACACATTGTGCTCAATAGTTAGAAGCACCAAACAGGACAGAATTGATTAACACAACCCTTCCTGCAAAACTTATATTTTAATGACTCCAAACATCAATGCTATTCTTCACTTTATCGATGAAGAATCTGCAGTCACTTGCAGTGAGAACAGCAGTAGTCAGAGATACTCCCAGGTACTTCACAGGGAAAGTACCAACAGGAATGCTGAGAATTCTGCCAAGCCTTATTTCAGTTTCATTACTAACTCCAGAAAAGAAGCAAAGGCTCTTATCCAAATTAGGATATAATCCAGCCTTGTCACCAAATTCCTACAATGTCTTTTTAATGGTACTGAATGATTTGACAGTTGCACCACCCACTAGAAATAAATCATCAACAAAACATACATGTGTGAGCTTAAGCTTGTCACAGGAAGGATGGAAGTCATAGCCATACTTTCTCATATTCATCAGTAACAAGGAGTTAAAAGCTTCCATTACAATAATAAACAAATAAGGTGAGAGAGGATCTCCCTGCCTTAGACCTCTTGAACTGGGAAAGAAGTCATGAAGTGATCCATTGAGAGAAACTGAGAACCATGCAGATGTCACACACATCTTGATCCAACTAATGAAAAGTGCATGGATTCCCATTCTATTCAAAACATCCCACAAGAAACTCCACTTGACTCTATCATAGGCTTTTGTAATATCAATTTTAATTGCACACTTTGCACTGCCAGCTTTTCTATGATAGCCATTCATCAGCTCATGCATAACTAAAATTCCATCAGTTATCCTTCTCCCTGACACATATGCAGTTTGCTGCAAACCAACAACTTGATCAAGCACTTTCTTCAACCTTCCGGCAATAATAGTTTGACACAATCTTATATATAGTATTACAACAAGCAAGTGGCCTGAATTGTTTCATGTTTTGAAGATTATTGACTTTTGGAATGATGCACAAAGAGGTACTATTGAAGTATATAGGCATGGTACCAGCACAGAACACAGTCTTAACAACTTCAATCACATTGCCTCTAGTAATCTCCCAAGTATCCCTGTAGAACTCGATAGGATAGCCATCAGGGCTCGGAGCTTTTCCCCTCTTCATACTCTTTACTACAACTTCAATCTCATCAACTGAAATAGCAGCAATCAGATTTTCGCAATCCTGTTCTTTTATGGTATACAGAGGAGCTTCAGTTGGGAGCCCTGCTTCACTATTAGCCTTTTGAGTAAAAAGCTTTTTTGTAAAACTCCACCACCACCTTCTCAATCTCCTCAGGATCATTGACGAAATGCCCTTCATTGTTCTCAATCACAGTAATTCTGCTTTTAACATGATGATTTCTTATACAGGAGGAAAAGCTTTCATCATTCCATACCTCCCAAATAAATGTCAAGGAATAAATTATGCTTCTTCCAAAAATGCTGGTATTTTAAAGGTTTTGGACCACTTGGAAAATCATTATGCACACTAACATCAATGGAACAGTGATCAGACTCTACAGCAGGACACACATAAGTAGTGCACTCCCTCATTTCCTGCAACCATTCTCTGTTACAAACAACCCTGTCCAGGACTTTTAGGATACTCTTCTCGGCCCAATTCCTGCTCCAAGTAAACTTACACCCCTCATGTGAAAAATCCATCAAGCCAACATTCCTAAGACAATCATTGAATTCACCAATGGCAGCCCAATCAGGAAGTTTACCCCATTTAGCCTCTTCTACTGATCTAATGACATTGAAGTCACCTCCAACAATCCATGGAGTCTGATGAACCACAATTTGATCATCACTCAAACTCTTCCATAAATTTCTTCTCTCCAACTTATTATTTCTACCATAAATTGCAGTGAGATAGAAACAATAGCCACCATGACAAGCATCTTTAACAATACATGTACTAATAGTCAAGATACTTCAATGGCACTCTTCCGGGCTGAGGTTTGAGGCGTAGGTAGAGAAAAGATCTAAGTAGCTAAACTATGGATTGGGTTCCTCCAGACTAAAGGTTGGTTGTTTGGTTTTGGTGGCGGGTTGTTCACGGCGACAAGGGTGAGAGGGGGAATCAAAAAAATATTTGAATTACAACTAACTATAACCCGATAAATTTGTCACTACCGTAGTGCCGTGCAATGAAAGTGACAAAAATAATTATATTTTTAATAAAAGTTCAAACTTTTTATGACCTTTTTAATAATCGGTGAATAATTTACATTTGCTTAAGGAGAATATATAGTAATGAAATTTTACCATTTAAATTATTGATGCACAATAATTAATCACGAAATATAGTGCATTACTATTCATTGATGAACATGTTTACTCCCAATCAAAATAAAATAAATCAACATTTATTAATAGAAACTATGCACCATTTCCTCATTTATTAAATACACACTAAACTTATTCAACTATCAAAATTCAAAATATAGAAGCACAAAAATGATTTATTATGAAGTGACTAAAGATCTTTAGTTCATTAGCTGACATCGCTAGCTTGAGCTCGGCTCGCATAGATCATAAATTTAAGACTGGACAATGATTTATTACAAATACCATAGACTTCCATCTGTGCCTCCGCGAAGGAACCCGAAAGCCCGCCTCGACTACTATTTGGCTCGGCCAGTTCGGCTCGTGGCTCCGGTTCGCACATGAAACGTGAAATGCAAGCGATAAAAATCCGAGCCTGACGGACCGCACCGAACGGTGCGAAATATCTCGGTCTCGGGTCCCCTTACTGGGGCTTTTTGGCCCATTTACTCCCCCACTGCCCTCATATAGTCATCAGTATGTTGCATATCCCATATTCCCATTAGTCCATTTTACATATTTTCATATCCTAAAATACACTCCAAAGGCATCACACATTAGTATTTCTAGATCTCTTCCGCCCCACTCTCTCTAAACTCCTCTTCGAGCCGATTCCTCGATTCCGCTTTCGATTCCTATCACAGCCACCGCTTCCTCCTTCTTCTGCCTTCTCACAGATGCCCCGATTCAACCCCTCGATTCAGCTTCCGATTATCACAGATACCCTATTGTATTCCTCCGCATGCTGACTTTTAAATTGTAAAAGAACATGCTGAGTCTTGAGTTTTATTTTGGGGTCGTACGATGTTGTAACTTTTGTAAAATATATGTTTTGACTTTTGAGTTTTGAGTTTTTGATTTTGAGTTTTCGAGTTTTCGATTTGATTTTCGAAGTTTTGATTTTAATTAAATTAGACTTTATGGTGGTTTAATTAAATTGGGGGTTTCAAATAAATTAGGTTTTCTGGTTTAATTCAATTAGGGTTTATGGTTTAATTAAATTGGGAGTTTCAAATAAATTAAGCTGGTTTAATTCAATTAGGGTTTATGGTTTAATTAAATTGGGAGTTTCAAATAAATTAGGTTTTCTAGTTTAACTCAATTAGGGTTTATGGTTTAATTAAATTGGGGGTTTCAAATAAATTAGGTTTTCTGGTTTAATTCACTGTGGTTTATGGTTGAATTAAATCGGGGGTTTCAAATTAGGTTTCGTTTAATCCAATTAGGTTTAATTAAATCGGGGGTTTCAAAATACTGGTGGTTTCCTCGCTTAATTGAATTAGGGTTTTTAATTAAATCGGGGATTTGAAAATAATTTGTGTTTCCTTTATAATTTTGTATCAATTATATTTTTATATTATACTCTTATATTATCGATCGATGACATATTCTTTTGTCGATTCCTCTATTAATCGGTCTTACTTGAATGATGATATCAAAACGGGAGGTAATCAATCGACTGGAAAGAAGGAGGGGAATCTCCTGGCTCAAATGAGGCGGCCGAGTCGAATCACCGGGTGGTTTTCGGCAGGACGTTACTGCTCCCGCTACTCCATCTCCTAGTGCGGTCAGCTAGCTCGGGGAGCATTTAAAGAAGTGATTCTCGCTAACTGAAAAATGAATAAATGCATACGCCGCAAGAAACTTCTCTCTGCATAAAAGCAGGCACAATCTCTCACTTGGTAAAAGATACTGGAGAATCATGTAAACACTGCAAAGTTGTTTCCTAAGCTCACGAAGATAATAGTAAGTCCACTATCCAAACCTCGCCTCGCATGGTGTAATTCTTTTGAGGGGCGATAGTTCGGGGGCTGAATATATTCATTTTTAGTTTTGAGAAAGTGAAAAAGATTAGCTACCCATACGATTCTCGCTCGCGAGTACCCATTTAGCATCATGGAACATAAAATGTTTAATGAGTTTCTTATTGCATACACTCCCTATTACAAAAAAGATCAAGATATATATAGTAAGAAAAGAGTGATTTGTTGTTTAGCGAATTGAGAAGAATGTGACTGGTAAACATTTTGAGTAAGGTTAATGTGAGTAAGTTCCACAAACGGATTGCCGGGTGGTCCGTTGTTCAAAGAATCGTTATATGGTCATTTCTGTCATTATGTGGATATAAATTGGTCTTTACAAAGTTCTTTCTTTTCTCAATGTACCTCCAATTCCTCAATGGGGCCGCATCGGGCAAAGGTTCACAAAGTCTCAATGTGTTTGGGATCAGTGATAAGATTGCTTCTGTCACTGTTGATAATGCTTCTGCAAATGATGCTTGTATTGCTATTCTGAAAAAGGATCACAATCTCCATTTAAATCTTGTTTTAGATGGTAAGTTATTCCATGTTAGATGTTGTGCTCATATAATAAAACTTGTCAAGTAGGATGGCTCAAGGAAATTGATTCTCAAGTATTGATATTGTTGGGGAAAGTAGGAGGAAATATTTGTTCGGTCTCGAAAATAGACTAAGCCTCTTTAATGAACATATATAATCAATTTGAAGTTGTCATCTAATAAGTTGGTGTTAGACAACAACACTAGGTGGAATAGTACATATAAAGCATGTTGAACACCGCTATGCTTTATAAGCGTTGTTTTACTAAATATGTCGAGGATTTATGATGGTTTTTAAAAAGTTCATTCCATCCGACTTTACAACGGGAAGAAGTTGTCAAGTTTGTGAGTCTCTTGAAATATTTCTTGATGTAACAAATTTTATTAGTGGTTCAAATTACCCCCACCGTCAACTGCTTTTAGAGAGTTATCAAGAATCAAAGAATCAAGTAAATCTTCACTGATGTAGCTAAAGAAGCATATGCAAAACATGATTGTTAGAATGTCCCTTAAGTATGATAAATACCGGGATGAGTGCGATTTGTTGCTATCTTTTGGGGACAATTTCTTGATCCTAGGTATAAAAATATTAGAATGATTAAGTTTGCTTTTATAAGATAATGTATCCATATGCTAAGTGAAGAGAAGACGGGAAAGCGCGGCTAACAAGCTCCTGACTTGCTTCGAGCACATGCCGTAATACATATGTGATAGAAAAGGGAAAGGGCTTCAAGGCCTTATTTGAAATATCTCTTTCACTGCTTTCCAATGAATTTATGCAAATGTATTTGAGAACGAGGGTGTAGAAAAATGACCTAGGGTTGTATTTCGAGGAAGTCGATATCCTCTTGTTTAGGGGACAATTTTGATGCCTTAACTTGGTGGAAAGGAAATGAAGAAAAAACAAAGTGTTATAAAATGGCAATGGATATCTTGTTCATTCTATCACAACAAGTTTCTAAGTCCACCTTCGCATCGGTGGGTACTTGATAAAAAAGGTCATAAATGAGGAGATACACTATTGTAACACTATTGTGTGGTGGTGATTGGATTAAGGAGGGTTATGGAATTAGAAGTGATAAAGAGGTGATGCATTTTACTTATTGTATTCTATTATGCTTTTTTCTTCTCTTCTTTTTTTCTTCTATTCTATTCTATTCTATCTCTATTCTCTATTGTGAATTCTAGTGTTTTTGTTTCTAACTTATATTCCTCTTGTCAAACTGTTTGCCAGGGAAATGATGATCCTGTTGAGTTGGAGTTTGAGAAAGAATATGAAATGAAGGGAAAAATATCACTGATGGTAATATGATTCTGTTGCCTATCTACTTGTTAGTTTCCATCATTTGCTGCCTATCAAATCAAGGTTTCCATCATTTGCTGTTTATCAAATCAAGGTTTATCAAACTGTTGCCTATCATTTTGTTGTCTATCAATTGCGGAATCAAATCAAGGCTCGTTGCCTATCATTTTGCCTCGCTGGGTTTTCATTTTGTTGCCTATCAAACTGATGGAATTGTCAGGTTGTCATTTTGCTTCAATTCAATTTGTTGTCAGATTAATGAAGTATTTTGTGTGACTGAGTTAACTATTCATGTTATTCTTGAAAGATGATGATTAAAACTATCTCGATTTTTCTTATGTGTAGTATAACATACTTTGCATCTTATTTACCTTACTTTCTATATTTGATTTCCTTATGTACTAGTATAACATACTTTTGTACATTCAGCTTACCTTTACTTCTATACATCTGTAACTTTTGGATTGCATGTCAATTATAATCTATGTTGCCTATAATCTATATACATGGAAAAATGATGAAGCTCAATTCTGATTTCCAATCTATGTTGCCTACAATTGTGTGAGTTGTTGCCTATAATATTTAAGGAAACATGATGAACAATTGAACAAACTTAGTAAACTGTTCTGATTTCCAGCTTCGACAATTTATTTGCTCACCGTCAAGTTTGATTTATTATGCCTAGATGTTATCTCTTTCACAAAACTGCAACCAAACAATGAAAGCCTATAATATAACTCTTCGTAACAAGAAGAAAATTACAAAGTTGAAGAATGAAAGATTAAAGTTCAAATTTTTTGTATTTTGCTATTCCCGCTAAACATAGCCTCGTGATTTTATGTTATGAATTTGTGTAATTGTGATGGCCTCGTAATATTATAATCGCAAACTAGACTGACTTGTAATGTATGGATTATGCATTTTCAATTCTAACAATATGTCGGATCGATCGAATCGTATGCGAATGGGGCTTTGTAAAAAAACACGGACCGAATCGGATCGTAAATCCATAACTCAAAAGAAATATGCGAATCCTCAACTTGTAATTTAATCGCTATAATGAATAGATCGAACGTATTTTGCCTGTGCGGACCGAACTTCGAACGTACCATAGTTCGGTATAGTTCGGTCCGTTTACAGGCCTACTTCCATCGATGGTCTCTTTATCACTAGAGATTAATGCCGTATCGGGTCTTGAAGATGGCTTCTAATTTTCCAACCAGCTTCTTGTCATCCTTGTTCAGCTCACTCTGCAGACAATGTCAAATGGTAATAAGAAACATGAATTTTTCAGGGGGTGCCCAAGCAAGAAACTAAGCAGAGTGTTAAGTCATACCGAGTAATTTTGGTTGAGTATTTCAATAGATCTCCTTGAAACCCGGCTCACAAGCTCATCTTCAAGTTCAAAATGCCTGCCATAAATTTTTTGTTCTTCCTCAGGATTCCGGCCATCTATCTGCAGAATAGTAGTTGAAAAAGGACAAATAGTGTTAGTCATGGCCAAGAGCTATATATGCTCGTAGAAGATGTATGGATGGCAGGCCATAAACAAAGTGGAGTACAAAAAATGTATGGATCAGATAAAATGTCAGACTCCAATGTCAGACTCGCCACATTCATCCTTTTAGATGCATTCCTTAAGCACATAACTTTAGTCACGAAAAATAGCAGCTTACCTATCCGGTAGCTGGGTCCTTTAACTTAAATAGTACAGAAGTTAACAAAAAATAGCACTAAGAGAAGAGGGCATAATCATGATGCAGAATAGTACCTTAATGGCAACCTTTTGGCCTTTCTTAGCACAAGCTACTGGTTTATGATTGTCTTCGATAGAAATAATCTTCCCAATCTCAGTAAAATCCCTTGATGGAACACATAATGGAGTACCGACCTGTATTAATTTGAATTACACAGACTTAGAAGGAGATAACAGCAAGTTGAATCAAAATTATTACCCAAACACAGTCACTTTATGCTTATTTCATAAACAAATGAAGATCAACTGCAGAGTTTATCAGAATAGCTTCTCCATGCTACTTTGGGTATAATTACTAAAAAGACCAGATCACTATATTAAATGAGTAATACACTATGTACTTATAGAATTTTGTTTACTTCATGGTTTTCTGCTAATCAGAATTTTGATGCTTACTGTGTACTACATAAGTTCATGAAAACTTGTTTCATTTACAAGATTTAATGCATTTAGTGCTTAATTTATTGTTTTTTTCTTCATGAATTGTCATGTCTTTTTATACGTGCTACCCTTCATATAGTGTGCTGAGGTACGCTCTATAGTGCCAAGTGCTATCCTTCATATAGTGTGCTGAGGTACACTCTACACTGCCAAGTAACAATTGCACTAATTTTCAGATTCACTCACACTGCTATACATGTAGATATAGCCATTTCTGTACAGCTAATAAATAATTCTCTTCCATGATATTTAAAAGGAGCATCAAAAACTGAGATACCTTTGCAATGCCTTCAAGGACATCAACTCCCAGAACAATTGGATCTTTTTTGTTAAAGATGCATCCCGGAATTATCTTAAGAACACAAGGAAATACAACCTCCTCAGCTGATTCTCTCTTCCTTTCCTCCTTCATATTATCAATATATGCTTTAAACTGCTTAACCAGGTTATATATAGTATCAGAGCAAAATATCCTCACTCCTAGTTCATCAGCAAGAGCACGGGCTTCCGGAGTCACTTTGACATCGAACGCTAGGATTGTGGCATACTCTTTCCTCTTCTCAAGCATGACACTAGCTTTCATGACATCTTTCTTATGAGCAGGGCCGATGCTTATTCGACTAACTGGTACGTTTACTTCATCACTCTTCAGATATTCTAATAATGCTTCTAGAGACCCCAGAGTTGATGCTTGAACACACACTCCTTCACCACTCTTATCAATCCTACTCATTACCGACCTCATATCTTCCATGACAGATTCCTTCATGTCTTCAAGCTCATCGTTTGGACCAACAACATACAAACTAGTGCCTGCAATAGCATGCTCAAGACCCTGTTCAACAAAAATACACGATTTTTCTAAGAAAAAGTGGCTCATAGGATAGATACAATCAATAAGGAAGGCAAAAATATTCTATGACAGCAACATGAATAATAAACTTTCACATATACATTAGTAATTAGGTATCACATGAGACGCCACTCTGTGTATAGTCAGCTGAAATCCGTAACATTATAGAACAAGTTAACTAGGTTAATTGACCAAAAAGGCTCGACACCGCATATCTCTGGTAAGTTATCAGAGGCATCAAAATATATGATAATGCAAACAGTGCATTAATCTATATCTGAGATTGACCGCTACAGATTAATAAACTATGTTGTTAATGAATATGGATCTAAGGTGATGATATGGGGTAATAGATGAATGTTTGAATTACCTGAGCCGTAATTTTAATACCCTGTGCAGCCTTGATCTCCTTATGATGTAGATATGTTCCCTATTCCAACACCAGAAGTCAATCCAATATTAGGCAGTTGGACAATAAACAATCATGCATCAGCTTTACTGGGAAAGCACATTAAACTTGTTACTTCTAACAGATGGTAACATAATCTGGTATCCAAAAATGAAAAAGCCCATTCTATATGGACGTGTGAATTGCTGAAGTGGATTTAGTGATAACTTTAACTGGAGATTAGTTCTTTCAATATATTCCTTCTAACATGTCAAGTTTTAAATGAACAAATCTCATTGATTATGAGATCCTTTCAGAAATGTATATAAAGGAAGCTGAATTTCATATTACAAATAGATGATTTTAGTTTGACTTAGTTTTGCGAGATTATCAGGTCTTCAAATCAACATGTCAATCCCTTTAGAACCAATTAGGCAAAATTTCAAAGCCTGGAAAAAGTATTAGAATAGAAGAATAGCTCATCTTGACTAGAAGGCAACGAAGCAATAATACATGACACTACAAGGTTCCCTTAACTCTGAGCTCCTTCATTGGATGAGGTGTTAATAATGCTCGGATCGTTGTAACAATAGCCCCCTGTAAATGACAATCAAATATAAACAATCCGTCGAAGAATAAAAGCACATCACAAAAAGTCTGGTTACAGATGCCAACCACTTACCTGCATGCCACAAACCACAATTTGATCACCCTCATGAAGGATACCGTTTACCAAGACAACGTCAATGGTAGTTCCATGGCCTTCAACTACCTTCACTTCCAATACGGTACACTGGAAAAAGAAACATCCTAACTATTATATTATTACACGAGCCATATGGATCTTGAGAAAGTTGTAACATCATCAAACCTGAATTTCATTACTGGAAGTTAGTTTTTCAAACATGGTCTTTTGAGTCCATTGCACCAGTAGAAGCAACAAGTCAGGGATACCTTCGCCACTGTAGTATATAACTAAAAAGGTCAGTCATGAAAATATTAGAATGGTGTTTGCAATAAAATGAAAGTCAAATAGATGGACAGACCTGATAGCACTAGTAGGAACAATATTGAAATTATCTCCCATATCTTTATTCTTATAGTATAATTCTGTATTCAGCCCTTGATTTTTGAACTCGGTGATAATCTATATATACTCAAAACTTTATTGAAAAATACAACCCAAACAAGAAGAAATGTGAATTTCTGGGAGACAAGAACAATTCTTACTTGTGTGAGCCTAATGTTGAATTCATTTTGAACATCCTTGGATTGTTGTTTCATTGCCTTGACAATAGGTGTATTGCGAAAAGTTTTCCAACCATAGAGCCTATCCACCTGAACAATTAAAAAAGAATATATTTAACAACTTCATATAATTTGTAGAAGGGTATTGCAAAACTGCATGCAGGTTTGTTTTGTTTTGTTCACCTTATTCAACGCAACAACAAACTCTGTGTTCCTCATCTTAAGAAGATCGAGTGATTCAATAGTCTGACGTTCCAACCCATGCATGATATCCACAACTAGAATAGCAATGTCGCATAAACCGGAACCCCTAGACCTCAGATTAGAGAATGATTCATGCCCGGGAGTATCAATAACCAATAAACCTGGTACATTCAACTTTGCATCAGCTTTTAATTCTTTTGTCCTCTGTTGTATGTTCTCAATAGGGAAATATGTTGCTCCGATTTGCTGAGTGATCCCCCCAGCCTCACATTCTTGAACATTGGTACCTCTTATAAAGTCGAGCAGCTTTGTTTTACCAGTATCAACATGTCCCATAATACAGCAAATTGGAGACCGTAGATTTCTTTCCCTCTCACTAGCTGATGAATACTTCTGGAGGACTTCTTTTCCCGCAACCTCTTTTTGCCTAAGCTTACATTTTGTGAGATTAATGTCACCATTACACTTCTTTCCATCATCAATCAGAGATTTTGGAGTTGCAGTGATGGCAATTGGCTTTGGTGCTAAAGACTCACTGGAAGTTGGATGTGTGCTCTTTACCTCCCTCTTCATTAGAGGTTCAGGCTCAGAATCAATCTCTTCATCAGTAAATGAAGTTTTACCCGGCAACTTCAGATCAGCTTCGTCCCAACTCTTTCCATCCCAGTCCTCATCTTCATCTTCTTCCTCCAGTCCGTTCTCTGAAACACTGGATATCAAAGCTTTCACCTCCTTCAGCTCATCCTCAGCCCTCTCAACTTCCTTGGTATCTATTTCAGATACAGTTTCATGTGGAGTGTCTAGCGAGTCTGGGGTCTCAACATGCTCTGCTGATGCTGAACCATTAACCTGAGTCTGAGTCTTCGACTTCTTTGTTTGATATATAGGCTTCTTCTTAACTGCACCTACACCAGCATCATCAGCTGCGAACGGGAATCCCCCTGCATTAGCAAGTATCTGCTTTCTCATGGCCTCCAACTTACGAGCATCTTCCTTCTGTTTCCCGGTCAAAAGCTTCCCTTCTTGTTTTTTCTTCAATAGTTTCTGCTTCTCCCTTTCTTTTTTTAGCCGCTTTTTCTCTTCCGCTAGCCTTTCTAGCTCTTCTTGCCGACGATGCTCCTCTTCTATCTTCCTTAACCTCTCCTCTTCTTCCCTCCTCTTTTTTTCCTCGGTCTCTTTCAATTTGGCAAGTCTAACCTGCATCTCCCTTACATGTTTGGGAACTTTCTTATTTTCCACTTTGACGTTTGATTCAATTTTCAATTCATCATGCTTTTCTTCTAATGCTGCTGCTGCCACCTTTTTTTCCTTTTCTTTTTCCTTCTTTTTCTTCTTTTTCTTAGCAGCTGCAGACTCAGCAGGTCCATCTTTTTGAGCCTCCTTTTCTTCCCCAAGACCACCTTCTGGCTCAATCTGTAGTTTCTCCTCTGCTGCAGCAGTATTACTTGGAGGTGCTCTTGCTTCTGCAGGCCCTAAACCAAGCTCAGCCAAAATCTTATCAACTTCATCTATTTCCTGGACACTTCTCAAACTCTTCTTCTTTTTAGTTTTGGAAGTTTCTACTGCATTTTTATTAGACGGGCTTTCGTTCATGGAATCATCAGCTTCTTTACCACTAGTTGTCATACTTGTACTGGCAGATTCAGCGATCCCAGATTCCAGAGCAGTAAATGAAATACTACTCTTCTTTGTGGATGACTTCTTTTTATCAAAATGTGTGATTGCTGCATCATCATCACTGCCACAAAACCAAGTTAATAAACATCGAACCATGTTCTGTTATGTAAACATTTGAAAATGCTACGAAATTCTCAGTGTAAGCTCAGCCCTAGGCTCAACAATGGTGCAATCCAAATCACTTGCACTCATCTAATTTTACATCATCGTCTATCTCAAAGATAGGAAAAGAATCACTCTAGGATCAGTGAACCATCACTATAACCGGCCTCCTCACTTGGGGAGAATTTTCCCATTAATTCCTGATCATCTGCAACATAGTGTATGATTAATGCAAAGATTTGGAATTATTATGCACAAAGAAATAGAAGGTAATGGGGCAAAATCACATGTTAAATCTTATGCCTTTTGGTCCTTTAAAGCAATACAATAAAATTGGTGAATAGGGATATCATCATTTTCATGATCAAACACAGCTTTCCCAGTGTTCTTTCTTGATTTGGAATTGTTCTTTTTCCCTGAAAGTTCGATGTTCATCTCTTCATCAGACGGCTGCTCGGACGCCTCCTCGTCCCCAATCAGATCAAATGCAGAAAAATTGAACAAATTTTTCCCAACATTCTTTTTTGACTTAGACGACTTCTTTTTTCCAACGAAAGCCACAACACTCTCACCATCATCCTCACTACCCATCTATAAACAAAACAAAGCATTAATAGTCCGAATACAAAGAACAAGACCGAATAATACAATAAAACTCGAAAGCAACACGGATGATAAAGGTCAACCATCTACAATAAACTATCCTCAGAATCAAGAATACAGCCAAATATGAACAATCAATAAATATATCAAAAAAAATAAAATAGTTCAATAAAATAATCTGAAAATATGAACAACCCATTAAGCATTATTCATATTGCTTCCCCCAAGATGAAGTATCAAACATATATAAATTACCCAAAAAAGTACATATATTAAACATATCAAAAAATACAATAAAATAGTTCAATAAAATGTCCTGTGCAGTATGTGGGTAAACAAACATATTATAATGAAGAGAGCTTCAAGAAATTATCCAGAGGAGTACATATATTACCCAAAGGAGTACATATATTAAAAAATAGTTCAATAAAATAGTTCAATAAAAACATCCATAATTACCCAAAGGAGTACATATATTAAAAAACTAATGAACACTTCAAAAATTATCTGGACTAAATTAATATAGAGAAAAAATTAAAACTAAATTACAGTTTATAATCATAATATAAATTCAAACATAAATCGGTTATAAATAAACGAAATAAATCAATTATAGCCGAAATAAATAAACAAAACAAATTAAGTATAGCCGAAATAAATAAACAAAACATATCAATTATAGCTAAAATAAATAAACAAAAATAAATAGACAAAATAAATAAACAAAACAAATCAAGTATAGCCGAAAATAATTATTACCCGATGAGAGGTGGTTGTCGCTGGAGCCTGAGGAGTCGCCGCCATGCCGGAGCTGAAATGGGGGGGAGGCGGGGGGTTGGAACTTGCCGGAGCTTAAATGGGGGGGCTAGTTACTGCTTACTGGTTTAGCTTTAGGTTTTATGGATTTTATATATATATACTAGCTAGTTGAGGCATGTCCATTATTACGGGTACTTTTACAATAAATCGATTAACTCCAATAAGATCAAAAATATTATTCGGTAGCTTTATTAAATAATCGAAAGATTAATTTATCGGTAGCTTAAAAAACCAAAAAAGAAAAAAAAAATAGCAAACCCATCGCTCCTCCCCTACCTAACAACAAGATGACACAAAGTGACCGCCATGGGAGACACAATCCACTTTTATGTTAGAATACTCACATATTGGGAGCAGCTTTTATTAAATAATCGCCATCAGAATGATAATCAGAATTAAAAATTGGAAAAGGTGCCAAAAGCACGAATTAATTAATTTAACATACTATCTTCGAGTTGAGACTCGCTAAACATATTTTATTAAATAATCGAGTCGTCACTATAATCGAGCACTCAAAAAAAAATAATCTAAAAAAGACAAATTATTAATTTGCAAGACTCTATCCCCGAGTCGGACGGCCAAAATATCATATTAGAGAGTTTATTAAATAACCGAATATTAATTTATTATTTCTACCGTGAATCGAGTAATCAAAAAAATAAAAAATATAAAAGGACTCTTATTTATTTAGTGATCCTATCATCGACATTATTTTAAAGAGTTTATTTTATTAAATAATCGACTATTAATTTATCGAGTTTCTAGTAATGATAATTGTAACAATATAAATATATATATATATATATATGAAAAATGAATGAAAAAATTAGTCATTATTAATTTAAGATTTCATTCCTACTGACGGGCCATAAATATTATCTTAGCTTTATTAAATAATCGTTGTTATCCCCCGAGTCGATTAAAACAACCAAGTCGCCTCTACCCCAAGTCGTGTGTGGATCAATCAAACATATTATCTTGTAGATTTTCAAATAATCAAGTATTAATCTATCGTAGCTTTCTAAGAATTGATAACTGCAGAAAAAAAAAAAAGGAAACTAAAAAAAACATGCACTATTAATTTAGCACCATATTCTAGCCGACTAGCCAAAATATTATGTTAGAGATTTTATTAAATAATCGAGTATTAATTTACCGAGTTTAAAAACCAAAAAAAGTGCAACAGTTGAACTACTCCATTACGAAAAGCGACTCATTATTTATTTATATCCCACCTCGAAGCCTGACTGGGCAAAATATTATCTTTAGATGCTTTATTAAATAATCGTAGTATTAATCACCTATCGAAGCTCTACATTAGCTTGATAATTAAATAAAAAAACGTAAAAGAACAAAAAAATATGAATTATTAATTTAGCACCCTATCCCCGAGTCGGGACCGGCCAAAAATATTATTTTGGATAGTTTACTAAATAATCGAGTATTAATTTATCGAGTTTAAAAAAAAACCAAAAAAAAAAAAAATTATCCACATAAAAATGACTCATTATTAATTTAGCACCATATCCCCGAAGCCTGACGTGACTAAAAATATCATCATCTTAGAGTTTATTAAATAATAAAGTTTTTATTCCCAGTCGGCATAAAAAACCAAACACCCTACTCGTCATGATCGCTCAAAGATATTATCTTTGGAAAAGCTCTTTAAATAACATTATCTTAGAGAATTTATTAAATAATCAAGTTGTTATCCCCGAGTCGGGATAAAAAAAAACCAAGCACCCTACCCCGATCGTGACTAACCAAACATATTATCTTAGAGAGTTTCTTAAATAATCGAATATTAATTTATCAGATAATTGAAAAAAATGAAAAAGGAATGAAAAAACCACAAATTATTAATTTAGCACCATATCCCTGAGTCGGGATGGACCAAAAATATTATCTTAGAGAGCTTATTAAATAATCAAGTTTTTATTCCCGAGTCGGCATAAAAAAACCAAACACCCTACCCCGAAATGCTGATCGACTAATGATATTATCTTAGAAAGTTTCTTAATATTATCTTAGAGAGTTTATTAAATAATCAAGTTGTTATCCCCTTTGTGCCTGATAAAAAACCAAGCACCCTACCCCGAATCGCGGATCGATCAAACATATTATCTAGAAGTTTCTTAAATAATCAATATTAATTTATCATTTAGCTGATAATTGAAAAAACAGAAAAGTGAAATGAAAAACTACTAATTATTCAATTTGGCACCCTATCTCGGAGTCGGACCGGCCGGAAACATTATTCAAGAGTTTATTAAATAATCGCTTAAAAACAAAAAAGCAAAAAAAATCAATCTTTCACCGCGCGTGGCAACCACACGCTGAAAAGATAAAATATCGCGACCGCTATGGCTCCAACGCCGTATTCAATCTTTATAATAACAGATAGATATTTAATTTTTTAATTAATCAAATCGGCCCGTGGATCGGTTCCTGCCTTTGTAGGAAACCGAACCGAACCGAAATCCATTCGGTTATTTATTTTTCGAACCTAAATCGATTCGGTTCTCATCGGTTCCTCCACTTTCATAATATTATCTATCAAGAAAAAAATGTTGAAAATAATTTTTAATAAGAATTTGAACTTTTGAATAAAATATTTTCATAATTTGTATTTTTTGAAAAAAGTATCTAAAATTTTAATCAAAATAGAAGTTAATTGACAATTGTAATAATCTCTTGCACAAAAAAAATTTCTTAGTTATTATGTATATCACAACAAATTCTAATATTCAATCCCCAAAATGATTCACAAATTTATATTTATAATATTTATAATCTCTATATAATTTTCTTTTGAAATAAAAATAATTTGAAAATTATATAATGTTTCGCCTTCGATAAATTTAAAATAGAAACTTCGATCACTGAAAATTTGGACTTGTTCTTTTTGCCCGAAATTAAATTAGTTCATCCTCTTCATCAAAAGGTTGCCTGTGACGCCTCCTCATCCCCCAATCAGATCAAATGCAGAAAAATTGAACAAATTTTTCCCAACATTCTTTTTTGACTTAGACGACTTCTTTTTTCCAACGAAAGCCACAACACTCTCACCATCATCCTCACTACCCATCTCCTTAACTAGTTCCTTTATTGACGATAAAGTGTTCTTTCAACTTCAACAAAAAAAGAAGTCAAAAAACTATGTAATTGCCAAACAAAGCCGCATACATTTTCTGTGAAAAGGGTGCCTCAAGCATGGCAACATAATTTGTACCTCATCATTGGGCTCAAATTTTTCATAACAAATTGGACAACATTCTCCAATCAACTTGTCAAAAAATTGTCTCTCCATCAAAGTTAAAACAATGAATAAACAACGTTAAGCTAAGTCATGAAAGTAAACCAACACAATCAGCATTCATTTTATAGCAAAATTGTATCTTTTAACTTCTATATCAATAAGTGTTCAAAAGGAACTTACACTCAAATGATAGCTACAATACTTATCTTAGGATATCTGCATCAATGGCTTTATAGAGAAATAAATGGATGTGCCATGCAGAAAGATGCCAAGCAGTGAGGATGCAGCCGCGTGATTGATGAAAATTGATATTGGCACTGAAGCTTAACGACGATAATGTGACATAGTCATAATAATTTCATTTCTGCTACAAAGATGCTCTTGCGCTGGTTTAAAATGAAGTTTAATCATCTCTTAATAGTCAGTCAAGTTAGGCTTCTAAGGAAACCGTGAACTTATAAATGTGTAATACTCCGTATGATCGATCGACCAATAAGGTAATATGCTGAATAAAGGATTTATTTACTTATAATCCACATGGCACCAAGAATAATTCCCTTTCCCAACATTTATACTGGGCATGCTCTAAGACTACTCGACAACGGGATGTTGAAAAAAATTCAACATGCTGCAACTTCAGCGGCAACGGGTAGCGTTAGCACCTCAGTAAAAGTGATTGATTAAATCAAAAAAATTTTAAGTCAGCGAATGACCGTGGTTTAAGCACGCTGATTACTTGTCGCGCTTCGGCAAATAAGGCTGCCGGGCGCTGTCCCCACGCCCGACAAGAGACGCTGCCGCGCCTCGCTTCTAAAAGGTGTCTCTTTACACGCTTCGACAACATACAAAGGTTACAAGGCTGTCGCGTATATATAGAGATGTTTTCCCACGTGTCGCTTTTGATCGATCGCTGGATTTTCTCATTTTTTATCCTAACCTCAATTATTTCGATCAATTATTTGATAACAAATTATTATTTTTTTAAATTTTGTTTATCAAAATTACTATTTTTTTTTCTCTATAAAAAAAGATCATCTCCTATTCAATTTGGATATAAAAAATTCTACATTTTTTCAATATAATTATTGTATTATCTTGGCAACACTCACAACATCATCCTCAATACCCATCTTCTTAATTGGTTGCTTTATCGATTTATAAGTGTTCTTTCTAACTTCAACAAAAAGAAGCCGAAAAATTATGTACCAAACAAAGTCGTGTACACATTTTATGTGAAAAGGGTGCCCCTAAGCAAGTAAACACAACTTGTACTTCATCATTGGGCTTAAATTTTCTTATAACAAATTGACAACTTTCTCCAATAAACTCAAAAAAATTTATCTCCATCAGAAACTAAACAATGAAGAAAACAATGTTGGGTTATGTTTAGGGTGGTAAGTGAATAAACTCAACATAACTACACCATTTTATAACAAAACCATATCTTTTTAATCTCGAAGTATCAATAAGTACCAAAAGTAACTCAAGCACCCAAAAATGATAGCACAATACTTCTATGAGGATATATGCATCAATGGCTTTACAGAGAAATAAAATGGATGCCAAGTATTTAGAAAGATGCCATGCTGGTGCCAGATGAATAAAGTGTGATTGATGTAGTGCCAGATATCGAGATAGCAGACCTTGAAAGCGCAACGATTGATATCTACATAATACGCAATAGCTTTCACTTCATTTCGCTACAAAAGATGCTCTTTGCCATTGGTTTAAAATGAAAGTTTTAATCATCTCTTAATAGTTACTAAGAAGCTTAAGGAAACCGTGAACTTATATGATTAATGTGCATTTTGCTCTACGCTTATAAAATGAGTAATACTCCGTGATGATCGATCGACGTCACAAGTTGTACGAAGACAAGAATAGTTGATTTGTGTATTTACTTATAACTGCACCAAGCATCATTCTTTCCAAATACTATACTGCCATGCTCTAAGACTACTTCACAATGGGGATGTTGAAAAAAATTCAACACGTTGAAATAAAAATCGCTGCAACGGGTAGTTGAAAATTGCGTAAAAGCGATGCTGGATTAAATTGGTAAATTTAAGTCGCTGAATTGACTGGTTGAAGCGCGCACGCTGGACACGTGTCGCGCTTCAGCTGCCAGCGCTTCGCCGGGCGCAGGTCTCCTTACGCTTCGGAGCAACAGACGCTGTTGCTGCAGACGCATCGGGCGCTAGCCAAGACGGCTTGCCAGCGCTGAAACTTAAAACCGCCCCGATAGCCAAGATATGGGGTTGCCATTGCCGGGCAGAGAGAGATAAGCCGCCACGTGTCGCTGCTTTGATCGATCGTTTGATTTTTCTCGATTTTTATCCCATCTCAATTATTTCGATCAATTATTTGATAACAAATTATTATTTTTTTAAATTTTATTTATCAAAATTCATCATTTTTTTTTTTCTCTCTATAAAAAAAGACTACTCTCATTCATCTGATATAAAAAAATTCACATTTTTTTCAATATAATTATTGTATTATCTTACAACACTCACTACCCATCTTCTTAATTGGTTGCTTTATCGACGATAAGTGTTCTTTCAACTTCAACAAAAAAGAAGTTGAAAACTATAGACCAAACAAAGTCGCTGCATTAATATTTTACGTGAAAAGGCTTCGTTGAAGCGCAACACAACTTGTACCTCATCATTGGGCTCAAATTTTTCATAACAAATTGGACAACATTCTCCAATCAACTTGTCAAAAAATTGTCTCTCCATCAAAGTTAAACAATGAAGAAACAATGTTAGAAGTTGTTGTTTAAAGCGGTGAATAAACTCAACATAATCGCACCATTTTATAACAAAACCATATCCTTTAATCTCGATATCAATGTTGTTCAAAAAGTGAACTTACACCAAAACGATAGCACAATACTTATCTTAGATATCTCGCATCAACCGCTTTATAGAGAAATAAAATGGATGTGGCGACAGAAGATGCCACGCGAAAAGTAGATGGCCACGTGATCGATGTAGTGTCGATATCGAGATAACAGCACTGAAAAGTCAAGAATCTATCGACATGACATAGTCATTTAATAATAACTTCATTTCAAGCACAAAGATGCTCTTGCGTCAGTTTAAATGAAGCTTAATCCTCATCTCTTAATAGTCAATGTTAAGCTTAAGGAAACCGTGAACTTATAAATGTGTAATACTCAGATGATCGATCGACTAATAAGTGTAATGAAGACAAGAATAAGTGATTTGTGTATTTACTATAACTACACGGCAATTCAAGAATACCCTTTCTCCCAACATTTATACTGGCCATGCTCTAAGACTACTCACAACGGGATTTGAAAAATTCAACACGCTGAAATAAAAAATCAAGCAGAATGGGAATTGAAAATTAAAGTGGGATGGATTAAATTGCGTAAAATTTTGCTCGTTGAATTAATTCAGGTCAAGACGCTGGACACGTGTCGCGCCTGCCAGCTGCTGCCATGTCGGGCTGCCCCCACGCCTCCGACAAATATGACTGTCACACGCATCGCGCTCAAGAAATAAGACCGGGCGCTGCAGTCCCCACACGCCTCGACAGCTACGCTGTCAAGGCTGTCGCGTAGAAAGAGAGAGATGTTCGCCACGTGTCGCTGCTTTTGATTGACCGGGGTTTGATTTTCTCGATTTTTATCCCATCTCACTATTTCGGATCAATTATTTGATAACAAATATTTTTTTTTTTAAATTTTGTTTATCAAAATTCATCATTTTTTTTTCTATAAAAAAGACTACCTCATTCAATTTTGATATAAAAAAATTCACATTTTTCAATATAATTATTGTATTATCTTTTGCCAACACTCACAACATCATCCTCACTACCCATCTCTTAATTGGTTGCTTTATCGTACGATAAGTGTTCTTTCAACTTCAACAAAAAAGTGTTGAAAACTATAGACCAAACAAAGTCGTGGTACATTTTATGTGAAAAGGTGCCTCAAGCAAAGTGCAACACAACTCAGACTTCAGTCATTGGGCTCAAATTTTTCATAACAAATTGGACAACATTCTCCAATCAACTTGTCAAAAAATTGTCTCTCCATCAAAGTTAAACAATGAAGAAACAATGTTAGAAGTTGAGTGTGTGGTGAATAAACTCAACATAACTACACCATTTTATAACAAAACCATATCCTTTAATCTGGATATCAATAAGTGTTCAGTGAACTTACACCAAAACGAGCAGCGCACAATACTTATTCAGATATCTGCATCAGTTTTATAGGAGAGTAAATAAAATGGATGCGGGCGATGAAAGATGCTACGCGAAAGCGAGGGACGGCCATGCGATTGACAGTTGACATCGAGATAGCGCACTAAAGCGCAACGATTGATACGGACATAGTCACGCACACTTCATTTCAAGTACAAAAGATTTCACTGGTTTAAATGAAGCTTAATCATCTCTAATACAGCTGGGGTCAAGCTTAAGGAAACCGTGAACTTAAACGGTAATAATTCGTGATGCATCGATCGACTAATAAAGGTAATGCAGTTATTGCACAAGGATTTGTGTATTTACTTATAATCCATGGCAATTCAAGAATACTCCTTTCCTAACATTTATATACTCGCTGGCGCGCTCTAAGACTACTCACAATGGGGATGTTGAAAAATTCAACACGCTGAAATAAAAAAATCGCAACGGTAGCTTGAAAATTGTGTAAAAGTGATGTAGATTAAATTGGTATAAAAATTTTAAGCTGTTGAATTAATTGCGCACGCTGACACGTGTCGCGCTTCGCGCCGCCGGGCGCCAGAGTCCCCACGCCCGACAAATAAGACGCTGCCGCACGCACGCGCCCGCACAGCATCACAAGCCGGCGCGTGTCCTAACGCCCGACAAGGCCAGCAAGCCAAGGCTGGCCGCGCAGAGATGTGTTCGCTACTGTCGCGCTTTCTTTGATTGGTTGGTTTGATTTTCTGATTTCTTATCCCATCTCAATTATTTCGGATCAATTATTTGATAACAAATTAATTTTTTTTTAAATTTTTTTTTACCAAAATTCATCATTTTTTTTCTCTATAAATAGAGACTACTCTCATTCAATTTGGATATAAAAAAAATCACATTTTTTTCAATATAATTATTGTATTATCTTTACAACACTCACAACATCATCCTCACTACCCATCTTCTTAATTGGTTGCTTTATCGACGAGTAAAGTGTTCTTTCAACTTCAACAAAAAAGTTTAAAACTATGCACTAAACAAAGTCGCGTATTTTATGTAGTGCTGGTGCCTCAAGGCAACACAACTTCAGACTTCATCATTGGGCTTAAATTTTTTCATAACAAATTGACAACTTTCTCCAATCAACTTGTCAAAAATTGTTCTCCATCAAACTTAAACAATGAAGAAACAATGCTGGGTTAAGCGTTTAGCGGCGGTGAATAAACCTCAACATAATCCGCGCACCATTTTATAGCAAACCATATCTTTTAATCTCGATATCAATGTTGTTCAAAAGGAACTTACACCAAAAATGATAGCACAATACTTATCTTAGGATATCTGGTGATCAACGGCTTTATAGAGAAATAAAATGGACGTGGGGCGATGAAAGACGCTACGGCGAGGCCGAGGATGGCCGCGATTGGATGAGGCTGATATCGATAGCACTTTAAAGCCGCTAACGATTGATATGGACATAGTCATGCAATAATAACTTCATTTCTGCTACAAAAGATGCTCTTGTGCTGGGTTTAAAATGAAGCTTAATCATCTCTTAATAGTTGGGTCAAGAAGCTTAAGGAAACCAACCGTGAACTTATGATTAATGCATTTTGCTCCACGTTTATAAATGTTTAATACTCCGTATGATCGATCGACTAATAAGTGTTATGAGTACAAGAATAGTGATTCGTGTTTTTACTTATAATCCACATGGCAATTCAAGAATACTCCTTTCCCAACATTTACACTCGTCATGCTCTAAGACTACACTCAACGCTGGACGTTGAAAAAAAAATTCAACATGTTGAAAAAAAAAATCGCAATGGGTAGTTGAAAATTGTGTAAAGCCATGGATTAAATTGGTGTAAAATTTTAAGTCGTTGAATTAATTCGCACAAGACGAAATGGGACGTGTCGCGCCCGGCAGAAGCCAAGGCCAAGGCTGGCCAGCGCGTGTCCCCACGCCTCGACAAATAAGACCCGTCGGGCACGCACGCGCTCAAGTCAAGATCGCTGGGCCGGGCCGTGTCCCACACGCCTCGACAGTCACATGCTGTCAAGGTCATCGGGCAGTAGAGCAGAGAGATATTTCAACCACCTTCTTATATAATCCTTACATGCCAAATGGAGAACGAAAAATGTTCCAAATATTGGAGCAATGTATCTCCCCGTATTTTCAACACAAATGTCACTTGGTACCATGAGCTGCACGAAGATAGTCCAAGCCAAGGAGGATTCGACTAACGCTCGAAGAAAAAGCCCTAAACGGACCACCGAACAAAATTTGTGCTACTTCTAGTGGTCGGATCAAATATGAATGCATTAAAGGTTGGTTGGAAGAAATCGTAAAAAGTGAAGCATATTTGGGTAAAATTGCCGACATCAGAATGAGCATTGTTCTTTCGAGACTCAAGCAAGGACGGAACCGCCTCGCAAAAATCATTTCAACTACATCAACAAATATCGAAAGCAATGGATGTGCGCTAGCGATAACGCCAGTCAGTATTTAAACAAAGCCGCGGTCGGAGAATGATATATCGATAAAAGCACATGAACTATATAAAAGTGGTTAGAACGGGTAACTTTAATTTGATGCCCGAACGGGCAAAGTCGTACGGTATCAACCACGGTATGGAAGTCGCTGGAGGAAATATTAGATCCGGTAGCAAAATGATCCAGAGTACGCCAGAGCGACGCCGCGACTAAACACCGGTTAACTGGGTTGCCGTCCAACGGGAAGCGGACGAACTAAGAAAAAAAAGCGTAAAAAGGCGGCAAAGCGGCTAAACCGAAAGCAGCCGGGAATGAATTTAAACAATATAAGTGACAAAGAAGTTCGAAACGAATAGATGGCTATTAGCCACACAACAAATGCGAGATAATCAAAGTAAAAGTAAGATGGAAATGTTTATGAAGCTAAGTGAGAAGCGAGCATCTGACAGTGAGCCAACAATCCTTTGAAACGCTGGCGTCAATTGTTTAAACGATGAATCCTCCGTCAACGCTTGTCTTCTCGCTTTCATGAACTTGTTTGGCTGGCCACAAAAATCGATCTTATCTTTTAAAATTAACTCACTTAATTCCTTTCCAACTGGCCGATTTCAACCATTAATTTTATATAAAATCGTATCTTATCTTTTAAAATTAATTCAATTTACTCTCATCTTCAACTGGCCGATTTCAACCACACGATAAAATCGATCTTATCTTTAAAATTAACTCAATTCTATTCCCGCCTACAACCGCCGATTTCAACCACACTATAAAAATCGCATCTTTTATCTTTTTAAAATTAACTCAATTTAATTCCCATCTTCAACTGGCCGATTAACCACACGATAAAATCGTATCTTATCTTTTAAAATTAACTCAATTTAATTCTCATTTTCAAACTGGCCGATTTCAACCACACGCTACAATCGATCTTTATCTTTTAAAATTAACTCATTTTAATTTCATCTTCAACCCAAACGAAGATGACCTACAAAGAATAATGCATGTTAGCGGTATTTGCGAGGTTCCCCGGAATGATCGGCAAGATCGACAGATGATTGGGAATTAAAAATTGTCCTACAAATTGAAGCGTCAATTTACTGTAGGGATAGCGAACCACCAATGTTATTCTCGGGCGTTGCCTCTCATGATTTATGGATTTGGCATGCATTTTTCGACGTCCGCAATATCAACGACATATAAACGTTTGGGACAAAGTCACTGTTGTTCGATGATCGCCGAACAAGGAAATACACCAAGAGTGAACTTTTGCAGAATCAACGACCTTACTATACGGCGCATCATTCACGACAGATCTACCCTTCTTATCCAATCCGCCAAATCAATTGACTCTCAGAAAATGAATCCCATAAAGTTTTGTAAGAAAAATATCGCAGGGACGCCGAAAGGACATCAATGTGCATTCGAGCGCTCATAAGCCCGATTTAAAATCATTCAGCCACTGGGGACAAGGACATAAACTATTTGGATATCATCACGTAGATCATGTATCATATTACATAATACGATTGCTGGTGACGCACGAGATACGTATGCTCAACATCGAACGACATGCATCAACGCGAGGCAATGGAACCGCACATCACAACCATTCTCTAATCGGTGCTGCCAATTGCATTTGCAAATCATGCATCCGACCGGTGATGATGCAAATGTACATCACTTAATTACGCCAGATCTAGTCAAGCACATACGGGCAAGTTCGAATGTTTCGCGGATTAAATACTTTTTAAGAGTCTACGCGTCTTAAGAGTTTGATCAGAGCGATCGATTACATTGCATCAGTATTATTCGTATTTCATTAGTTGTACCGCGCGATTTGCTATCAGACTACATTTCACTATTTGTAACTTTTCTTGTTTTAATAGTTATTATTTTCACTTGTGTTTATTATTTTATAAAAAAATAATTAAAATAGATTAAAAATTATTTAAATAAATATTTATATAATTTTTATTTTTAAAAAATTAAAAATAATTTATTTATTTAGTAATTATTCTTATTTAATTATAAATGATAATTTTTATAATTATGTAATCATAAAAATATAAAATATAAGAATGTTAATATTAAATAAAAGCTGCGGGTAGGTGTCAATTTTATTAAACAACCAATTATCAGAAGGTACAGAAAATTTGAAATGAAATATTAATTATTATGAAGAGTAGGTAAGATGACAGCTGACATTGAAATCAAAAAGACAAGCATTAATAACATAAGATCAGATAATCTAAATATACGGGGGGAAATAATACTCCGTAATTTGAATATATACATATCAATACATATATCTTTCATCCTTAATGACTTCATTGTCGGATGAGAATTCAGAATTTGATAATATATTTTAGTTTCTTATTTCACTAATAGGGGTATATATTAAATAGTACAAAATTACCATTTTTTATATTTTCATTGTACCACACACATAGTCATTCAAGATAAGGATAACCTCAAATTGGTAACTTTCATATCTTTTTAAATTTCAAATTATTTCCTAAAGTTATATGAGAGATTACTCTTTTTTTTTCAATACAAAAATACAAAGATTGAAATTCCAAGAGTGAAAGACTTAGTCCTTCTGAAATCTCTTCAAATATTGAGAATTATATCACTCAAACGAATTGCTTCAACATTAATATTTTAACTATATTGTTATTGTCAATAATTTAACTTACATGTGCATTTGAGATAATTGTTTGTCAACGTAGATTATTTGTGAAATCAACCTAGGTTGAGAAAAAAAACCTAGGTTAATTGTTGCTATAATATGCCGATTGATTAAGGTATAAGGTGATCAACAGAGCATCATAGTACAAAACCATTAGACACAATATTTCAACTTTCATTTCTTCATTAGGATCTATTACAAAAATATGCACATAAATGCCACGGTCCTTTTATTTTCACCTTATTTACATACCTGTACTCTTCTATGTTAGGTATTTCAAAGTTATTAATCGGTTTTGCCCCTACTTCCCGATTTCCTACTTCACCGAAATTCCATTCCTCATATTTTATCATCACAACTCTTATCATTAACCCAATTCATGGTTCTAATCCATAGCTTCCACCTGCGGAAATTCAATCTGGCGATTTACATTATAATTTTTTTTCTCGAAAACGACGCTGCTTTTATTCGAATTTTTTAAGCTTCGCTTCAAACGTTAGCTTTTCAAACCTAACATTTTCTATCATATTTATCAATCAAAACAAATTTACTCCACTTCTACAACTGTAGCCATATCAAGTCGACGACGAATGGAGATTTTTTTCTACACCCAAGGGGTCACCGAATCGAAGCCTATGAATTAACTGGATAAATTCCAAATTCAAATGAATTCGAAAACAGACAAAAATAAGAGTAGATAACATTAATTCCTTAATCCGTTTCCAATATAATATCCCCACAAGACATGTTACACTTAAATTACTCAATAAAAATATAACACTCAAAGCATGTTATTAGAACGTATAACCGAAAAATTGAAATGATCGAACTACTTAAAGATAGGATTCAAGCAAGGAGGAGAGAGAATGATAAAATACATAATTATCCTTGTTGTGAGCGGAGAGAGAATCAATTACGCTTAAAATAAAATATGACAAGGCAAAATGTCATAAATATGATAAAAAGAAAAACATTAATAAGGCAAAACGACGAAATCATGTTATTAGAATGTATAATTGAAAATTGGAATGATCGAACTACTTAGAAGAATGGGGATTTTAAGGAGCGAGAGATAGACGATAAAATATGATAATCCTTGTTAGAGCCGATAGAGGAGTAATTAAGTTATGATAAAATGAAAATATGAATAAGGCAAATGTAGCAAATATGATAAAAAGAAAACAACAAGAATAAGAGGCAAATGATGTATGTTGAAGGATTCGAACGCTGGTCAACATTTACAATTAGTTCAACACTAGACCAACTGCGCTACACATAGGATTAATTAAAACTACTTATTCTTCCTAATGATACTATTATATTTAATAATTATTCTTTTTTTTTATAAAAATTCTGGTGGTGCAACGTGCGTCCGGCTAATTCCCAACCTAATGAAAACACTCCCAAAAAATGAAGAATCCAAGCAAACACAAAACCAAGATTGCTGATGCAAAAAAAAAAATTGTTAATTACCTTGAAGAATTGTTGTTGGAAATTCTAATTAATCCAAAATAATCAATGTGTGTGTTGCTTTTAGATTAATTAGTATGATGTTTTTTCAATTTATGCAAGTTATGAATTGGGTTATTTGTTAAATGTTTTTTTTTTTGGTAGAACCAATCTCTTTATTCCATCAAATGAAGCTTACAATCATGTTATATGTTTACGTTAAGAATTACCATTGCAACTTACAAACTTGTGATAAAAACAATTTTACCTAACGTAAGCTACATTAGCTTCAAACTTGACTATAACCTTCTGACCGTAGTGGAGCATTTTGAGGGATAAATAACACTTCCTGGGGCGTTCATACCATGGCTTAGAGGTAATTAGATGCATGGTTTGGCCTACAATACACATGCTCGAGTCTTTCTTTCAAAAGCTTTAAGAATACGATGGACATTTTCAATCAAAGCTCTTAGATGCTGGCTGGGTGATTTTTGGGAAATTTTGGAGACTAGCACTTTTGTGCCTAATTATAAACTTGTGGCACCCTTTGAAAAAGTTGACTAGCTAGCACCCACCCCTACGGAAGTTAATAATAACGCCTCCCTTCTTCATACTCCAAGCACCACTATACACACCAAAAACAAAGAAACGTTATAAAACGACCGTTACCCAATTCGCTTGTTTACTTACAAGCTCGAATACAATTTGCTTCTTTCACGGTCTCCCAAGTTGCCTGCAAAAAATGACTTGATTTGACAACACAACTTCCACATAAATCGATTAGAAACGACCGAATTTGTCCCATGTTTATCCCAAAACAAAATGTAATTTTCCAAATGATTGTTTTAAACCGATTTAATTCAATTTACGTTGTTGAAACAATGATTCTCTTCCTCACGCTTATATACTAACAAGCGAATTGTATTTACTTTATAAACACTGGCTTCAATTGTTACTTATATTGCATTACCTTCGCTTTCTTCTTCTCCATCTCAACTCCATTTGTGTTTGTTTGAAGCAATAAACAAGTCATTTAGCACGTGAATATATCATTTCATCATTCGCCTTTCTAATGGTTCTGTCTAGCGTTGTTTTATACCAAGCCGAATTCTATCACGGTTGTTTCAATAAAAATGACTGAGCCAACGATTGTTTCACAATAAGCTTAGTTTATCTTATAAGCTGTTAGACAACCATGAAATTATATGTTATGTTTTGATTTTGAAATGTTACGTGACAAGATTATTTTTATTAATACAAGAGTTATTTGTCAATTCCGACCGAGATTACGCTCTTTAAATATTGGCGAAATTATCAGACATACAGACACTCTTATCAAGTATTTTAAATCATCATACATCACATATAACGAATATCTATCAGTAGGGGCCTCGGTCAATTTGCTCTTATTCTCCTGCGTGATTTCAAGAAAAGTTTGCCAAGACGCTAAAGAATGCTGCGACTACAAAGCTCAAACTAGAATTGGCCCACTACCGCATTACACTGCTCGACCTGGCCAATACATTTCGCTACAAAGTTTATTGAACAAACGGTATCAAAACCACTATCACAAATCAAGGAAGAGTCCTAACAAAATTTTACAACGAAAAGTATACTTGATTCAATATCAATAAAGCACTCACATTTTCAAATATTTTCGTACTCAAGTTTTTTTTTTTTTGCATCGTCATTTACAACCAAGAATTTACTTGTATGTTTGTAAGCAGCAATGAAGTTTATTCCACAAGCCAGAATTTTAACAAAGTCGAACAAATCTTATGATTGTTTTATACCTAACCATTTATTGTTTTGTTTGTTTTCTTATAAGCGAATTCGCTTGTTAGTGTACAATCATGAAGATAATTCGCTTGTTTTCAATCAAACATGTCGACACTGTTTCTTAACAAACATTGCAGTTCTATTTTTAATTTTACCCTTTCACTTTACTGCTGCAAGCAGATAATGCCTCAGCCCTTTACCCTTCTTTCTCTTCATCCACCTTTCTTCTCCAAAACACCCCACCCCATCCTAACAACCCACCCCACACTACAACTCCTCCACCACAACTCCCTTCCACCACCCACCCCACCGACCACCCCCACCGACCGACCACCCCACCCCATCCACCCACTCCACCCACGCCCACCCCAACCACCGCCCCACCTCATTCACCCACCCTTCCCACCCCTACCATCGTCACTCCCACTCACCCCCCACCATGCTAATAAAAAAATCAAACACCACATCTCCCCCAAAACAACCCCCACCTATTCCCCCCCCTCCCAAACAAATTTCCCACAACAAAAAAACACCAAATACCACCAATCACCAACAAAAGCCATCACCACCACCACCTGTCCACAACCAAGGCTCAAACTTTCACCAAAATACACCAATATCAAGATATCGGGGTATTTTGGGTGTATATTGGTGTATTCCTAATAAACACCACCACTATCAACCACCAACAATCATTCACTACCACCCATCCGCCACCAACCGAAATTTTCACCAACAAATGCAACTAAACACTAATATACACCAAAATAAACTAATATCAAGAGTATCAGTATTTTCGGGTGTATGTTGGTGTATAGTAACGTATTCTTACTTAAACACTACCACCATCAAACATCACCATCCACCAAAAAAATTATCACCACCACAATCTTCACTAAAAACCCTCAAAAGGCCGAGTTTTGTCCCCAATCACTACCACAATTAAAAGAAACCCTACCCTCATCATCCCCAATGAAACAAAGTTAAATAGATTTAAGGTTTTAATACGAGGTCGCGGATTTTAGGTAGGTAAATTGAAAAATGTGGTTGGCATGTGTATCGGAAAACGCAGGGCGGGGGTGGTGATTGGGAAAACGAGGGGGGAGGCAGACTAAAACATAAGTGGGCGGGGTGGGTATCAGAAACAGTGGGGATGGGTGTGACCAAACATAGCGTAGACGGAAAGCGTAGGCGTGGTGACAAAACGGTGGCGCATCGGAAAAACGGCGAGATGGGGCGATTCAAAAACGTGGCTTGGGGTAAGTAGAGTCATGGGGTAGGTTGGTTGACAGTGAAAGCGCTGAGAAGAAAGCGTCGACATGGGGGGCATTATTGTCTTTTTCAGCAAGGCAAGCAATACCAACTTTTTTCAAAGGGTGCCACAAGTTTATAAGAGGACACAAAAGCGTGCTAGTCTCCAAAAATTTCCCCATTTTTGTAGTTCATCGGCTCGACAATTAGGATTTAATCACATTCAAGTACCGACGATGAGCTTCTTATTGCAACACATAACGAGTCCATCCAACATGCCTTAAATTCGATAGTAAATAAGGACAGATACTATACTTTTTCATTAACCCCATTACATTCCTCCACGTGAATTCCTAACGATATATCCAATGCTGGGGATACATCATCCACAATTTTGGAAACTCCATCTACATCGAGCTCGAGTGGAAAGTTTTCAAGCGTTTCATCCATCTTATGATTGTAGGTTGATTTGCTCGCTTTGCAAAGTATAAAATTGAAGCATTCTACCACATTTATCCATCCTTACCGCTGACTAGTTTTGAACAAATTAGCATCAACAATCATATGATAAAAATTTGACATTTTTGAATGGTCTCAAAAAGACTATGATCAAATCGCAGGACGGGGCCACATAGAATTAAAGTTAATCGTAATATGATATTTTGTTATCGAAGCTAATTTTTGTACTTTAATTTATGAAACAAATTTCATAAAAACATTTAAATTACAACTAACTATAACCTCGATAAATTTGTAACTTTAATTAGTTATTTCCAAATTACTATCGAAAAGCGTGAAAGGTAATGAAGCGAAAAATTATGTTTTCAATAAGTTCAACAACTTTTTAAAGGACCTTTTAATAACCGAGGAATAATTACATTTGCTTAAGGAGAATATATAGTAATGAACAATTTACCATTTAATTGATGCATTTAATTAATCATTTAAATATAGTGCATTATTCATCGATGAACATGTTACTCTCTCAATCAAAAATAAAATAAATCAACATTTATTAATAGAAACTATGCACCATTTCACTTATTAAAATACACAATTAAAACGTTATTCAACTATCAAAATTCAAAATATAAGACAAAATGATTTACATGGCTTACTCAAAGTGTTGAAGTTCTTCCCATGTGAAAGCTTAATTGACAATCAGAATAATTCACACGCCGAAATTTTCTTAGTTATTATATATTGATACTTATATCTATAACAACAAATTCTAATATATTCGATTCAAATGATTCACAACGTATATTTATAATATTTATAACTTACATAGTTTCCTTGAAATCAAATTAATTTGAAAATTATGCTAATGTTTCGTTTCGATAAATTTAAAAATAGAAACTTTTCGATGCTCTTAGAAACTTTAAAATTTTAACTATTACAATAACGTTAAAAATAAATAAACAGAATCGAATCGAACCGGTTTAAGATAATAAATAAAATTAATAATATCACCGGGTTCCAAGATAGTACAAGAGTCGCACTGGGTTTATCTATTGGCCGGCCTCTATTCACTATCATAACTCAACCATCTATCGGGCCTTTTTAGTGAACCTAATTTGAACATTAAGGCTGCGTAAGGTCAAATTCGAATTGGCCGAAAGATCGAAGACATTTTTTTTTGACAACGTTGTAGAAATGAAGCCGGGTGTCCCGAGGCATCCCAGACACCAATTAAATTTTGAAAATATGTAATAAATGTATTATATCTCTTACAAAAATTGGTTATAGCTCAACGGAAATGCCATTTTCATTACACAGACACCACATGTAATTCAAGATAAATTGGGGAGACATTTTCTTATTTTTTTCTACGCTTCCGCATTAATTTACTATTTTAATATTTTGAATAAGTTAAAATATAATTTGTACAAGTTGTGAATGAAAAGCCAGACACGAACCTAAGACATTTATTTTTTTCTTTTCTTTTTCCTTTATTTCGACAATTCCCGATTTCAGATTTGGCGAAACATAAATAGCAATGAACAAATATTTATCTAAAAAATGTTTTAGGACAATTTTATAATTCTTCAAATGTGAAAAAATTTTATATTTGTTTTTATGTATGTACATCCGTTTGGTTAAAATAGATTAAATTCTTGAATAGTCACATAATTTTTAAAGTAACAAGATTTAAAAGGTTAAATTGTAGGTCACGGCGAATCACATGACTATTAGCTGTGGTCTTTTTATACTTTTAACACCGAAAGCTTAAAAAGAAAAAAACATCAACTAATAATTTTATATATGATGCAGGATACCATACTAAATTTCGCCTCGCCTAATCGAGTGAGGGTGGAGGAAATCCCCGAGAACTACTTGTGCGTTTATTATGGGACCCAAATAATTTAAAAGGTAAAATAACCATTCATCCCATTTTGACCAAAAGCAAATTGAATCGAGGCATGAATCCTGGGGCGAATCAAAGTAATGAATTAATTCTACCTCCAAATCATTACTCCTCAACCAAAGTAATCGCGCGAATGTACATTTTAAACATGGTTCTTACAGATTAACCTCGATTCACCTCATTAAAGTTTAATAGTATCCAAACAACATTTTAAATCTTCACCTTCATTTTTTGCACTAAATGGACCAAATGTCCACATATTTTGCGGCACAAAACATAATTGGTGGACCGAAATTTAACTATTTCTCAATTGTTCCTCGCTCGGTCCGCCGAATAATCAAAATTAACGTTCGACTTTACGTTTGATATTAGGAACCGAGCCATGAACCGAACTATTTCACACCGAATATCCCCAATCGAATCGAACCTTTAGGTTCATTTACAACCGTAGGCATAACACATCATATCCCCTATGGGGATCTTGAAATATGCCAACTTGGTTTAAAATTTAAGGGTAAGTTACTAAGTTAGGTCTTTCAATTGGATGGACATAAACAGTCCTGACCATGTTAGGTACTTCAATGGAGGGACAAAAATGGAAAGTTAGGATCTTGAAAAATTCCAAGTTTAAGTTGAGATAGTTGCATAATAAGCAATTTTGATTTCATCAAAAAAAAGTTTGGCTTTCCAAACGAACCACCTTGAACAATATAGAACTGCTATAGTGCAAGTTCCATTATCATAATATTACAATTGCATCAAGATCATCTTATTCTCCTCCTCTCTAGCAAATGATTTTTTTTTTGTGGGGTTAGCTAACCACCATATCCATAATTTGAAGGTATTTCTCCCTTTTGAAATTTCTTCCATTGTCAAAAAAACGCCTACGTGCTTATAGTAGTAAGAAGAATGTACTCCATATTAGCTACTTGTTTTAAGAATGCGATATTTGAGTGTTTCACCATGACAGCAACAAGGCTAGTTTTCCAGGGGTGCAAGGATTACATCTTGGAGGGCCACAAGCTTTGCCTGTCCTCCATATTCTTCGGGTAAAGTTTCTTCGCCGATTTCTCTCATGAACTCCTTTCTTTCGTCTTCGTTGGTTACAATCAGAATCTGTCAGCATATCAAAAAGATTACAAGGAATGAAATTACACAATACATTATACGTCGTAAAACTGTTTTGATATGAAGGACTTTGTGTCTATTAATACTTACCTTTTCAAGAGTTGCCTTCTCTAGAAAATAAGAAATCATCTTCCAGACGCTTACAAAGAATTGAGGCATGTTGAGCAGGTACATTTTGGCTAGGCGTTCGGGGTAATAAGCCTATATATTATAAACTTAGTGGCCGGCACCATAGATAGCAGAAGTCAAAAAAATAATTGAAACATGCATATGATGATCAATCATATTTCTCTTGCAATTTCTACTGCTAAGAAAAATTGAGTCGTTACTATGACAAGGGCCGAATGTTTTTTAAAAAGCTCCTGTTATGCATGATCAGAGTGAGGATCTGACTACATTGGCATAAAGGGAAGTAAATATTATAGCCATTTGCCTAATCGCTTCTGAAAAGTTAGATTCATCTTCATCCCAATTAGTGGTTCATTTATAGCCATTTCCTAACTATTGCCATTTGTGTAACTATTTGTATCTCTATCTTATTGCATTCTTGACGTTCTCCCTTGAATCGGAGGCACTATACAGAGCGTCTCCCTTACAGTCATATGCAGAGTAATGCATGTAACGATATGATAAAAAGATTTACCTGTAAAAACTGAAAACCAGTGATGAAACCACGAACATCAACGTTCTTAAGTGTAATGTTCTGCAAATCAAGAATAGCAACCAACTTCTCATTCCCAATCTCCCTGCCTCTAAAAGAACTGAGAAAATACTAAAATGTCAATGTACTCTCCAAGAAGACGCAAGGTAAGGAAAAGTGTGGCATTCAGAAGAAACGTGAAAGAAAGGCGGTTCGCACCAAAACAACATGATACATTTATAATCAAAAGTAGTAACATGAACTTGCTATTACTTTGTCGAGTACATGAACCGCAAATTCTGCAAGGACGAAGCAACGAGAAATTAGAATAATCTCATCAATAAACAATTACTTATGCACCAGAAAGAGAGTAAAAAGACAGCTAAAAGGAATCACCAACAACCTTTAATTACTAAAATTATGAATTAAATGTCTCCCAATAGCAAGTTCTGCAGATCATCTGCAATTTATCTGTTGAACTAAGTCAACAACCACTATCAATCTAGAGATGTGAAATAACTGGATAGCCTATTTACCTTATTGTTAGTTGTCTGAAATAGGCATAAAGTGTTTACATTATATCAACACATGCATGAAGTATGAGTAGTCACATCTCCCAGGAAAGAATTGTCCATCATGATCACTCTCCAAAACTATCTTATGAATTTTATATTACTACCTCCAATTTAATTCAATTAGATGGCGTTGCTTTTCACAGGTTCATCTGACTCATCAATTATTTTTTATCGGTTAGTTCAAAAAATATAAAATTGAGACCAATAAATTTATCTTTAAAAATATTTTGATAAAAGTATTTTTTTTTATAATTTTTCATAATATAATTAATAAGCTTATTTACGATCAAATTCGACACAAAAAAACTTAAAAGTTCTACGTTAACAAGAGGAGTAAAGAGTTAATTGAAAAGTATTTTAAGTATAAAAAATAAGTTGACATGAAGACATCTAAAAAATTCTTGGTATATTCCTAATATGACGTTAGTCTTTATCCAACAACTATTGAGATGTTGACAATCAGTATTACATAAATCCTTACAAAAGATTAATAAACTACTTAGAAGGTGTCAAGATCAAATATAGAAATGAAATATTACTCTTGAATTGAAGCTGATCTTTAGCAGGAAAATGCTTATTAGCTTTGAGAATTGCAACAGGGTGACCTTTTAATGACAAGCCCTGTAGGAATATTTTTCTTGGTTGAAGTTGATCTTGAACTTGAGAATCAGGGATGTGTCCTAATGGAACAAATTCAGTTCTCCATTTGAGCCACTGCACAAACATCTTTGCTGATTTTCCAGGATCCATTGACCTTGCAATCAAGAATCTCAATAGGGTTGCTTCTTCATATTCCTGCACAATAATTCTTCCGTTATAGAATAGTTGATCATCTAACTTAAAAATACTTAAAAGTTAAAAGAGGTTGGACAATTAGTAGATAAATCCAAATTTTATTGGTTTTGTTCATTTTAAATTAGTTATCATAAAATATTATTTGAAATGACGAGATCTAAATCTTGCAATGAAAAGTATGGAAACGTAAAAAAACAAATTTGAAAAAGCAGGAGTTATACTCAAATTTAATTATTTCAAGAATATACCAACTTATTAACCAACATAATCAAGAATTTCTGAAATACAAATATCCGGAGAAACCAAATAAAACTTTTCCTAAATAATCAAATTATTTCAAGACTGATTGAGTATAATTTAATCAATTGAATTGTAGTAAAAAATGTGATTTGATTTTACCCTTGTTGAAGAACCAAGCTTTTCCACTGCTTTCTTCATTAGATTCAATGCAGATTCTTGATCATTGTCCATTTTTCTAGTTTTGGAGTGAGAATAAAATTCTTGAGCTAGAGGAAGATGAAATTATAATTCCAAACTCTGCATGTGTTGATATGGTACACTAGACTTAGAGTGTACAATAATATTGTTGACTGTGAGGTTCATGTTCAAAACGTTGACAGCCTAATATCATACCACCACTCCTTTATACGAAATCATCAATTCATGTTAGGTATGACGCAATAAATTTGATTTTTGATTGAATAATCGACATTATTAATTTTTATAGTTAGAAATATAATTGTATTATCGTAAACATTGTAAGTTTAATGTTGCTTTATAAAAGAGTAACGTGATATATACTGTAGATTGTTATGATATTATATTATTATAATGGTTTTCAACTTCTCGATCTAACCAAGTATACAAATTCATATCATATTTGAATAGTAGAATCCCCCACCATCTTAACCAAAATTATAATATCGTTGTTAATGATTACATATTAATGTCAAATATATTAAACTTGGCGATTCATTATGTCTTTAGAGAAGGAAACAAGCCACCAGATGCTTTTGTAAATTTGAAATACTTCATGTTCTATGACTTTTGTCTTTGATGAACTCATTCTTCTGGAGTAGATGTATTTATTAATTTTGATTAAGGTGGGATTAAATCCACCAGACTTTGTAACTTAAAAGTTTGTTAATATACTTCTTTCACATAATAAAAAAGGGAATAGTAAAACGGTATTTACTCAGCTCCTAGAGAAAATTGATAAAATAAAGACCTATTTGACTAACTCTTTTAAAATCTAAAGATTCAATTAATTTTTTTGCCTAAATAACACCTCTCCACTATCAATCGTTTTTCTAAAATACCCCATTAAAATATAACATTCTCATCTTCCCCCTACCTCCATTCATCGCTGCTCACCTCCACCCCACTCTTCTCTACCTTCGCTTCACCATTGTCCCCCACTTACAATCCTTCCTCCTTCCTTTCCTCTTCTCCATCATGACTTCAGCTCTCTTTCCAAATTAAAGATTCCACACTCAATCTCTCTAAAATCGCGAAACCTTGGGTCGCTGTGGTCGCACTTTGGAGGAGTGAGCGACGGGTCCCGATTGGGGCGGGAGCGTGATCGTGTAGCCGGAAAAAGGCTGACTCAAAGCAGGAGAGGAAGAGGAAGGGCTTGTGACCTGGCATGTGTGACATTTATGCTGCTAGATTGGAATCTGGCGATTTGTATTACAATCGATAATGAAGACAAATAATTTGCGTTGGGTTTCATTGAAAGACTGGTCCAACGAAACCATTTCAATAGCATTAAATTGATTTCATCTTTTCAAATAAAAGATTGATCAGAGTTTTTAAGACTGGTCTTCAATCGTGGCACCTATATTTTGAAGACAATTAATTCTTAAAAGAGTAGATAGCCCAACATCCAAATATCTCACCCACCCCTCTAACTAACCTTAACCACACATAATTTTTGGGGCGTAAGAGATTGAAGATGATGTGTTTATTTTATTTTCATTTAATTAATTAAAATTGCATGAAGTTAAGCACTACGTATAATGTATTAGTTGTAGAATAGCTATTTGGATATTGTTTGCCTAAATTACCTTTAAAAATCGGGATTTCGACTTCAAAAAGATAGTGCCACGATTTAAAAAGGCGTGGCCAAAACGTCATGTTGCCTATTCAAAGCGGCTGAATAGCTTGTTAAGATTAAATGATTTTATTACCAGATTTCATGTTTTAGCTAATTTTAATTGGATGCTTTATTTTGCCAATTTTCTCAGCTGCTATATATTGAGTATTCTGACTCAGGGCCCATATGTTAGAGCCCATTGGATTGTTATTCAATTGTTATGTAGATACACAACAACCTCATTCAATATTAGCTGTTTTAGCTCAATCCTTCTTAAAGTTCATATAGTTTATCAACAACTTACTTCACTCAAGTGTTTGTTTTCAGCATCTAAAGTTAACTACTTCTTCATACTGCACTATTACACTAAGATCATATTATTTCAAGTAAAATGGTGCTAAAATCAAGATCCATACTACTACCACTCTTGCTACATTTCTTGATCATTGCACATTGTTTGGTTGCAGAGGATGCACTAGATGACTCCAACCCATGTGGTATATTTTTCACTAAATTTACTGCATGCTTAAGATTTGCAACTGGAAAGATCCGAACACCAAACAAAGAATGTTGCGATTCGATCTCAGATATTAACAATGATGAAGAAAAAGATATGTTGTGTCTTTGTTATCTCATACAGAGGATCCATCATGGTAATAGTACTCATCTCATGATCATGGGTGTTCAAGAAACTGTTTTGCTTCAGCTACCTTCTGCTTGCAACTTTGAATATGCAAATGTTGCTGATTGCCCAAGTAAGATTTATTTAGCTAGTCTGTGTATATAGTCCTACATTTTGATCCTTGTAATTATTTTGGATCGAACTATATGATGGTGCGTTTGTTTGATGTACATGAAATCATATCGCATGCAATCTTTAACGCATTTTATGCTTTTCCATTGAACTATTTCACAGACATTTGTTGGCTGATGAATCGAAATTGAAATTCTTATCGCTTATAACTACTTTAGATAGAACTATTTCATGGTGCGTTTGCTTGATGTATGGAATTAGAATTGTAATTCCTAACAATTTCATAATTACTTCGGATCCAACTATTTTGTGGTACATTTGTTTGATGTATTAAATTGGAATTGTCATTTTTAATAATTTTGTAATTACTTTTAATCCAACTATTTCATGATACGTTTCCTTGATGTATGGTGCGCTTGTTTGATGTGTGGAACTGGAATTTTAATTCCTAATGATTTTTACTCTAAATTACAGAGCTTATGGAGCTGCCTCCAGATTCTCCTGATGCAGCTATCTTCAATAACTTCACTAGTTCAGCTTCACTACCAAGTGCATCACCACCACTGACATATGCATGGTTCGAGGGAGTTTAAACCTTTAGGGCCACAAGTTAAACATTTGACAACATTTAAAGCAATAGATTATGTGATTTGTATTATGTATATCATTTGAATTATTAAAGTTTCACCTCCAATTATCAAAATAAATTTCTTATACATTATGAATCAAAATGAATTTACGACAAATATAACCAATCAAGAAAGCAGCTTGCACCTTATAGAATAAATGAGGTACCTACTGCACACTAATAATGTTAAAAATCATCGAATTATATAGTATTTCCAAAAATTACTGTTCAACTTCAATAATCACTAATCAGTTAATCACTAGGTGGACCAAATACACCTTAATCACTTAAATTGGAGTATCGTTTACACAGACCGTAATATAGATGGATTTTGTCAAAAAATTTAAAAAAAGAACATCGAACTGTCATAAATTGGTGTACGTGCGTTATACAGTCATACTCGGCTGAAATCATTAAATATAGACTCTCTTTTTTTGTCAAAACTATACAAAAACAATCTATTGGCATAGAGCCATATGAATAATTTATTTCATGTGGTATGTACTAGAAAACTTACCAGTAATTGAATTATGGCATTGAAATCATTCTTGTAAAAAATGTACAAAAACAATGTACTGGCATAGTGCCATGCAAAATTTATTGCACGTTATACTAGAAACTTGAATTATGGCACTGAAGTCGCATTTATGAGACATCATCGAATCTAGTCTGATAAATCGACCACTTGTTTTTAGTTCTCGTAGACAAAAATATTTATTTGTTCATAAGAAACGAAATAATGGAATGATATACTTGAAAATTGAAATAGTATAATTACATCTTACGTGAACTGTTTAATAAAACGACATATGATACCAAATTTACAACCACACAACTACATATTAAGGAGGTTTTTGAGATTTTTAATATAATGGAATCAGAATAATAAATGGTTAATTGCAGTGCAATCACTCCATGCTTACAAGACAAGCTCTAATCGATCACTTACAAGCTTAAACCGCCCTAGCCGATCACCTATCTTTAAATGCTCCATCTCGATCACTCCGCCATTTCATTATCACACCATTAAGTAGGTCAAAGCGAGGAACACGTGACTTTTCAAGTTAGTGGCATTTTCGCTCTTTCACTTAATCGAACGGGTGATCGACTAAATATTTTCTAAGATAAAGCATCGATCGAGACACAACATAAAGATCGACTGGAAACATTAGATATTCATAGGTGATTGACTGGTAACATTAAGCAAATATAGGCAAACATAGAAGAAGTAATTTAGTCAATTTCATATTTAAACGTTCTTAATGACCCAAAATACTTCTATTGTAACATTTAATACCAAACTTTTCCTTCAATTTTTGTTACTTCTTGGATTTCAATTTATGACATAATTTTTTATATCAATGCATAACCAAATTGGCTTCCCTAAATTCTTTATACTTATTTTATTTTCCATTTTGCAATACTCAAAATCCAGCCACGCTTGGCTGACTTCAAGACAGCCATCTACGTAATCATAATGAGAGATATGTAAAACGAGAAATGAAAAGGAAAGAGCGCCATGTAAACGGGATGGATTATACTGAAAGTGTCATTCTTGCAATCTCGATCTCTACCGCTAGCAACGCCAAATTCGATGTTCTCTTCGCATTCAACACAGCCCGTCGGTCTTCGCCATGTAATACGCTTATTAATTGTGATTCTGGCCAATGACTATCTTCCCAATTTCGATATTTACGGTTCTTGTGGGTTGTGGTCAACTAAATTTCACAATGTCCCATTTTTCTTATTTCGTGCGCTCAATGTTGCTCGGAGATAGGTCTGAATCGGGGAATACGAAGACGACGACAGGATTACTAATTCCAGCAAGAATCGGAGAGCGGATTGTAATCGAGGACAAAGGAGGTGTCAAATGTTATGCTATAAGTATTTCAAGGCCATTAATAACATTTAAATATCAAGTGACTAAATTACCTCGCCTATAAGTTACCTAATGTCACTAGCGATCACCCATAGTTTACTCATCGCTTACGCCTATCACCCATGCTTCAAATCAGTTTGAAGCGATCACCTATCTTTGAAATTCTAGTCGATCAATTGCTCGACAAGGAAAGACGAAACGCCTACTGAAAGTCACGCAGGTTCCTCAAGCGACCTACTTAACGCGCGATGACGGAACGGGTGATCGACCGGAATATTTTAAAGATACAGCGATCGACCGATGGTTTAAAACATCATTGGACGACCTAAACATGTTTTGTAAACATAAGTGATTTTCTCTGCCATTACTCCTACTACCATTATATTGCTTAAATCCATGATATCTAAACTATACTAGATAGAAATTACTATTTAAGATATATATATATATATATATATATATATATTAGTAGTTATATATATATATATATATATATATATATATAACAAAGCAGATTTATGACAATTGATATTTTATTTCATAACAAGACTCATACAACTTCAAACTTCACTATGACTTTTATTCCAAACTTAATTTGACTATAACCTATGCCTTAGTTTCGTTTATAGTGTAGACTACAGTTTAACAATCACATAACACATGTTCATGCTGCTGCCACTGCTCTTAACTGTGCTTCCATCTTACCGGTTCTGTTCGGTTTTGGGCATTTTTTGGAACCGAACCGACCTGGTCGGTTCGGATTGAGATGGAACCGAAACCGGTTCGTTCTCGGGCCGGCCTCCGATTAAATCGGGTTCCGATCGTTCGTTCGTTCTCGGTTATTTTCGTCTCGTAGGTTCGATTTTTTCGTTCTTGCCTTCTGCTTATTTCCTGCTATATATATATATATATATAATATTTTAATTTTTTAATTAAAAACTACCGAACCGAAATTTTTTCGTTTTTATTTTCGAATCGAAATATTTTCGTTCGTTCGAATTTGTATTTTGTTGAAGTCCTAGTCTTAACTACAAACTATTACGATATTTCGATATTACGATGATGTATTTGTATAATATAACTTATTTATTTATTATCAGACTATTTCGATATTACGAATACTTAATAATACGCCCTATTATAATGCCCTATCTTATTACAAGCAATCTACTTGGCCATGAATTGATAATGTGGAGTTATTGAGACATACAAATGAATTAATACTTCAACAACTACCAACCGATCATCTTCTAATCATAAATTGAAACCGATAATTTTTTAGGACCAAGAACTTCATCACATGTACCTCATATATAATACTTCTAGAAGTACCAGTGTACCACTATTCATATTCTCCAAGGTTGTCCACTTGGCGCACATCTCACAGACACGGCCGCCTCATGGCTGGGCCTCAAGACATCTACAAGGCTCGATCCCCAGCCAGCAGTTAATCGTCATCGAATCCGCCAGTCATACACCCTGGGCTTACAAGATCAAGCATGCTGCTTACGAATTGCCTCGAGTAAGACATCTCGAATAACCTTCCCACATTGATGATGATTACTCATGACGCTTCTTTGGCTGGAAGATATCAACATATATTCTCCAAGGTTGATTTATTCATGTTTTATGTTTATTTAGACGAAAGCAACGCTTGCTATTAACAAGCTAATTCAAGCATTGTAAAAACACGATTCATTAATATGTGAATCATTATTGATGAGAGGCTTAAGGATAATATTTAATTACAATACTCAAACCTAATACTCCGTCCATTATTCTTATATACTTGTATTTCTAGGTTAATTTTTTTTTATTTCAAATTACTTGTTTTTCTAGTATAAAAAATTATAATTCTACATTTTTAAATTAATGATATAGCTTTCACTAATCATTATTCTACATTTTCAACATACTTATCGACTTCAATTTTTTATTTTTTTTAATCTATACTTAAATTCAAGCCTAAAAGACAACTAAAATGGAACGGAAGAAGCATTTATTACATACAAGTACAATATTTAAATCTAATATTTGGATGCGGATACATATTTTATCTCCTTAATAATGCTTTCTAACTTTTTTTTTAAAATTAGCAATGAATATTACAAAAAATAAATACAAAAATTTCTAATTAATATAACAATTAGAGTAAGTACTTCAAAAAAAATATAAAATAAAAATCCTCCAATAATAAGACTTAAAATGCTTCAACTTTAAGTAAAGAAAAATTTGTTTTTTCCTGCTTAATTGTAGCTAACAATGACACCAAAACGATGTAAGCTCATTTATTGGGCAAAATTGATATGATATCATTATGTCACTACAATATGGCGTTGTTACCGTAATATCTGATAGACTTATATATAAGAGTCAATTGGCAATTTAATTAAGTTATTTTAGTATGAATGAATTGTGATTTAACAATATAAATATAATATTGTAATTCATTTTCTAATAGTTAAAACATTGTTGCAATTTATTCAATTTCTACGATTGGACGAATAAAAAAAAAATTGTTCGGACACCGCATTAAAATTGTAACACGTTCGATCTTTACGTCGCCACGTGGTTGTCAACATATATACAGCTCACATGCAACCTCATTGTAGTCATTTACTACTTCCAAACCATTTTTCTCAAATATCTCAACTAGACAATAATTAATTAAAACTTACATTAATATATGCAGTCTTTTAATGTATTTGACTCCAACCCAACCACCTACCTACCTGCATTGTGGGCTATCCTAATTAAAACATCACCACTTCACCACCCAACCAAGCCCACACTTCATCAATTTTTTCAAACCTCAAACCTTGTATTTGTAACACTAAATTCACACCCTACCCCATAAATATTAGTGCTATATCTTACAAAGAAAGATCACAATAAAACTTGAGGAAAAACATTGGAATAATAAGAAAAGATGGGGATGAAAGGGAATGTTGAGATATTGGCACTTTTCTTGATTATGGTTTGTGTTGGTTTGGTTAGAGGAGATGATGCAACACTACAAAAAGATTGTGTAAATTTGATGACAAAAATGACAAATTGTTTGGGATTTGCTACTGGGAAAAATGATGCACCAACAAAAGAATGTTGCACCTCAGTGACTGAGGTTAAGGATTCAAATCCAGCTTGTCTTTGTTTCTTCATTCAACAGATTCATAAAGGAGATGCTAATCTTAAGAGTTTGGGACTTCAAGAAGCTCGCTTGCTTCAGTTACCTACTGTTTGCAAGTTGACTAATGCTAGTGTTAGCGAATGCCCAAGTAAGTTTTTTGTTGACTAACTTCTTCTTTCCCTTACTCATGCTCCATAGTAATTATAAGTATTCTTGATTATTATCTTTATGTTCTAGGTTTAGAGAAATGAAATCATAAAGTTATTAGAGCATGTGCATCATCTGTCCTAAAATTTTCTCTAAAATACACTCAAAATCATTAATTTTCTTATTTTAGGACAGCTTACTCATTATTCATCCAAACTAAAAGTAGTGTATTTCAAGATTTTCATGTAAGAAAAGGTCGGGCATTATAGGGAGTGGTATAAATTTGGGATGTATGTAAATTTTTTTATTAGGGGCTGAAGTTATTTAGGAAAGCTGAAAAAATATCATTTATTTTGTTCATTTTTAGTTTTTTCATTTCATATTATAGTTTTTAGAGGATGCTCTTACGTGTATGAGATTTACTCTAAAATCTCTCGCATGCAAATTAACATGAGGTCTGTAACGGAGTAATATAATTCCTGTAGTATAACTAGAGAGTTAATAATTATACAACTATGTGCTCGGGTTTGTCAAAAGTTGATACATAATAGTTTCAAACATATTATACAAATATTACACAAATAGTGATTTTCCACAATTGGCATTAGTAATTTAGTATGTAACCAGCAGACTAAAAGTGTCAATGTTAACTTTGTTGACTATTTGTGCAACTAATTTATAATTTCATGAACTACCAATATAATTTATTCAAATTGGGGGACCAAATCTTAATTTTTTAGAATTGAACTTCTTAAACTATACGTGCAATTATCTCAATGATAAGTCCAAGAAACATATAATAATTCATCTAGATGAGTTGTGTAGTATAATTGATGATTTCATTTTTAATAAAATTTTGATAATAAATAACTTTTTAACTATAATATAGAAAAATAGAATGTAAATGATACATTATAAAAATATGTTACAAACAAATGCAAGTATACCAAATGTATACTTTATTAACATAAATTATAAAAGAGTTAATAGTCAAAGCTTTGTCTTGAAAATAGTAAAAATTCTAATGAATTATTGAATTGTTAAGGTACTAAAAGCTCATATGTAGCCAATATTTGTTTTCTGGTGTTCAACACTTTAACCAGTCTGTAATCTAATAACTATTGACCATACAGAGCTTTTGAACCTGCCAGCAAATTCCCCTGATGTAGCCATCTTCAAGAGTGCCTCTAATGCATCATCTTCATCTTCACCTGCAACCTCTCAATCAGGAACCACACCAGCCTCAACTTCGACGTCGAATGCATTCAAGAACACCCAAGCGGTAGCTCTAGCTATTGTGTCCATCTTCATTTTTGCATGTTCATCAGGAATTGTCTTTTTTTCTTGATTTTAGAAGCAATAATTTGCAAGAGAATTTGAAAAGAAGTTATGGCTTTGAATTTGAATTTGTTCTAATGTCGTGTAAGACTTGATGTTAACTATGTTTTGTTAGATTGTGTTTATGGGATTGCTAGCATTGGATGGATGAATTTTCCTGCTTGGTTAGGTGCTTTAATTTATTATTTTCATGAAGTTAATTAAGTTTGTGTATTTGCCATGATTTCGTCGACATGTTGAATGTTTATATACTGTTACATGTGATCTGTTAGTGATGTTGAATATTCAAAGTTTAAAGATACGAAAGAATGGTCCATCATAATGTAATCAAGGCTTATTTAAGGGACCAACTTGTCTCAATAATCAAACATAACTTAAATCGATATGTTACCGAGTATATAGTAACACGAATCTAACCTTTAAAAGCTCCAGAAAAACGAAACAACGAACACACCGCATGTAATTCCATTGCTCATGTCAGTTATATATGCAAGAGAATTATTGATGACATATCTCCATCTCGTAAATTATTGTAGATTCATTTGCTTCCGTTTTCATGGAGCTATGATATCGTTAAACTATCTTTTCCAATCTGGCAGAGATTATTCAACGATATCACAATTGTATGGATATCAAAGCAAATGCATCACCAACAATTTGAGAAACAGAAGCATGTCATTAATAACCCCTTAAACAAATACAGCATACATGAACACATCCAAAAGCATAAACAAAAACCGTGAATCAAAATTGACACTGCTACATGTGACCTCAACTTTGATGTACAGTTTCTACATATATTTTTAAATGTGCTCATGTCGGTTGTATTTGTTGAAGGGATTATTGATAGCATACCTCCATTTGACAAATTGTTGTCAATTTATTCGATTTTGTTTTCATAGAGCTATGATATCGTTGAAGTATCTCTGTCAGACTGGACGAGACCGTTCAATGATATCATAGCTTTGTGGAAACGGAAGCAACTGAATGTGCAACAATTTGTGCGAGGCGAAGGTATGTCATCAATGATCCTTTGGCAAATATAACTTCATGTGACCTCAACTTTGATGCATGCTTCTGTATATGTATTTGCCTGTCCTCATGTCACCTATATAGTAAAAAAGAACCAATTGTTCAAATATGTTCTAATATAGAGCTCTCCACTATGGTGCTTAAGTATACTGAGAGATTTTGATAGATCTTCTTCATTCTTAGTACTAGAAATTGCATCTTATACACCATTACTTTGAACTCTCTGAAGCACCAACAAACTACTACTTCATGGCAGCAAAATCACTCCAAAATTGGTACTTCATTGACAGTAAGGAGCTGCATCTAGAGGTTTTAACTCACTCGATATCGACATTAACATTAACACGTCATAATATCTTTTAATATGTTCTTGCCTAAGCAAGATAAAGGGCGGATCGGATAGTATGTATCTTTATCCTTGTGATAGTAAAGAGATTGTTTCCAAGTTGATTCATAATTGAAGTATAGAGGGGGCAGAATTTTGACTTTTTTTACCAGTATTCTAACATGATGTCTCATCACACTCAGCATAGTCATCTTGACGATCCAGACCAGCTATCTACCTTAATGTATGATCCTGGTCTGTGGTGCCACATGGTTTACTTCGTAATTGAAAGCTCTAAACCTCTATATTTGAGTATTCATATCCCTGGGGTCTGCTTATAAGACATACTATTCTGTGCTATGCATACATGAAAAATTTCAAAAAATACATGGAACCGCAATGTTGATAAATAAGTGATAAGTCAATTATCATTATTTTTGAGATTTTTAAAGTTATAGTAGCGTTATACCATGCACGACTGATTTCAAATATTCGATATATTTTTACGACACTGGAATCATTCTTAAACTCGTGTAAAAAACTTATACTCTTCGAATTTTTTCTAATTACGGAGTAATATTTTTATTTTTTAAATAGATACTTTATCACGAACAACTCTTTAAAATATAATTTAAAAATACAATAAAATGTCGACGATGGTATGATTTAAAAATTTGTATCTTTTGGTGGATCCCATATATAAAATTCATATCTGTGAATTAAATAACAATAATAATAATTCCCTACATAAACATATTTATTTAAACTTTATTATAACAATAATAATAACAATTCTACACAAAAGATATGATCATTTAACTAACACATATTATAATAATAATAACAACAGTTCTACATAATACATACTCCTTCCATCCCTTTTTCTTAGGAAATTTTTTCATATTTAGAAATTCCTAATTAGATTCCCATATTGACCAAATTGTGAGATGCATGTACGGAGGGAATATTTGAATTCAAGAACAAATTTGAAATTTCATTAAAATGTGTGCATAGTCAAATGACCCTAACAATTAAGGATGGAGGGAGTATTATTATTTAACTAACACCACCGTGAAATATCAAAAATACATATGATTAGAAAATCATATCATTTAAAGGAATAAAAAATTAAATATATATTTATATATATATATATATATATATATAGGCATATATATATATATATATATATATAATGTTTTAGTATCTGGGGTACACGCATGCGGTAAATTCAGTTAAATATTTATTAACAATATTTTAACGATACGTTATAATTCGATCTTTTAAATGATTTTTTTTATGTAATTTTTTGACATATATGACAACATAGATTGTGGTTCATATATATTGTAGCAACATGCATAGCTTTTAAGCTTATTGTCTTATATGAAAGTTATAGAATTTATTATGTAATTACTATTATGTCCTCAAATTAAAACGTGATAATCTATAGTTGATATGGGCATTAAATGGAAAAACTTGTTGTTCAACAATGTGACTATGCCTATTTTCTTTATATATAGTATGTATATCCCATATAATTTAAGGTCAAAGTTTCCATCACATCGGCCGTGGCTTTATTTCTATAATTTTACCAAATATACCTCTATAACTATATTTATCCAATTTTAATAACCAACTTAAAAAATAACTACCTAAGATTTTCATTGTAGAGTATTTACTAATACTATTATATGTGGCACGCTTGCTCAGGCAAATTATTTTTATATTTTTATAATAAAATTATAATGATTTTTTTTTAAAAAGATAAAAAATAAGATAAAAAGTTACCAAGAAGAAAATAAAGATAAGTGGGTCGTTAAACAAAGCTTTTATTTTCTTGTGGTGATAATTACGTAATATTACGAGTAGATAATATTTATAAAAGAGTAGTTTATGCAGTGTTTATCTCTGTTGCGCTTGCTATACCATTTAACAAGTTAATATGAAAATTAAAATAAAAAAAAAATTATCGTAGAGGGTAAACAGAAACACACACTCTTGCCTTTCACTTGTAACCGGCCAATGGTGGGGCTTAGAGCATTATATATGGTGGTTAACGTGTAACATTTCTTCATCATTTATGATAAATTAAGATTACTATTTTACGCACAAACATAGATCAGGTCAATATATATATATATATATATATATTCTGTGAATTCAAAATATAAAAAATTATACATGCAAAATTGAGCAAAATAATTGTGTTATTCACATACATATTTGTATCAGCTTAAACATGCAAAGAGATAAATAAACTAAGTTAATTAAAAAGTCGTGGATGCACTTAAAATTATAAAGTATATATGTCAAATGTATGTATGTATCATCTTCAAATCGTAGTATGGTTTAGAAATCTTTTTTCTTATATTTAAGGATATATATATATATTTATTTATTTTTGATTCATGTTTCACTTCACCACAAACGAAGGAATAACAAGAATCAACTGCTCAATTAATTCTACCTTATGATTACAGTTTAATTTTTCTTTAGTTTGTGTACTTATCATTTCCTTGTATTACCAGAAAATTTTAACATTGCTTATTGAATCAAAGGCATAATTTAAACATGTGAAATTATTTTTTACTTATATAGAAAAATGATTGAAATAAAAATTAAAGATGAAAAACCTTCATTTTAAAAAATCAAGTTCAACGCTTCGAATTAAATTGTATACGGATTAAGTGTTCATATCATACACACGAGACGATATACAGCAATACATCTCATAGATAATCAAGTAGTTCCTTCATATGTGCAACTATAAAGTATAATGAATACTTAATAGTAGTTAATTCATATTAGAACTCATGAATTATCAATTAAGAGGTGTAATTATTAATTAAAAAAATAATATTTTTTCCTAACTTTTAGATTTTTAGAGAGAATGGTAATTTAATAATTAATAATGTAAAAATGGAATAAACACAACCCTTATTCGGACTTTTATATATGTGAGTGATATTCTTTTCATGATATAATTCTCATCATCTTCAAGTCATTATAGCAAAAAATACGACTCAATCACTTTAAAAATTGGTATCAATTTTATACTGTGATCATGACAATTTCTACTAATTATATCGTGGCTGGCCAGGGTTAAAAGTTACATTAAATGATCTCCTATTTTCCTCTGAACATGGTTAAATTGACACTGCTGAAAGCCTGCCTCTGCTGCCATGATTACGCGAAATTTCTCGGGTTGACTATTTAGATATGTTTGCTCCTGTTGTTAAATTAACATTGGTTAGATTGTTTACTTGATGCCTACTTACGATTACAGCTGCTAGCCTGTAACTCAACATCAAGAATGCTTTCCCTCACAGCTGATCTCGAGGTTAAGTGTACGTGGAGCAACCTCCAGATTGCTGCTGCCAAAAGGAAGTATGGCAAATGAAAAAAAAGTACAAGTATTCGTAAACTGATGGATTCTCAAAACATAGTCTCACGAGCAATATATGGTAAGTTTAGTGGTGCCTGGATTGCCACGTAAGTCCGAGCAAATCTAAAAAGCTCCACAAACAATGGGTGAGCTCTTTCTCCTTCTTGTGATTTATGTTTATGATATTGTTATTATTGGGAGTGATCAGGACAAGTGGCTCTACATCTCTAAGTCTCTTCCTTCTAAAACCGGGCCGGCCACAAAAGCATCTAGAACGTCAAACATTTCCTTTTGGAGTCAAGGCTTCAAGAGCAAATACATTTTTCATACCGTGAGCAAAGTATTTGATGCACATACTTATGAAATTTTAGAACCTGGGCATGAACCATGCAAAGGCTTCCAATGGCTCCTAACGCTTAGAGCTTGCTATCAAGATGGCAAATTATTTTGACAATCCTAAAGATATCAAGGTTGTTGGAAAAGTTGAATTACCTCGTAATGACCGACCTCGATATACTACTTGCTAGTGATTAGTCAATTTCATGTAGAGCTCAAATTATTCACTATTGGGAGGCCCTATAACATATTTTGTATTACCTCGAAATGAGCCTCTGACAGGTATTTTTATATGCTAATCATAAGCATACTCGAATTGAGTGTTTCTCTGACTCAGACTGGGTAGGGTCTAAAGTAGATAGAAGATCGACAACAAGTTGTTACATAAAGTTTGTTTGGGAAATTGGCTTCGGAAGAGGTAAGCACCGAATGCTAGTATCATATCAAGTGCAATGCATAATATAAGGCTATGGCACGGTCAACATGCGAGATTAGTGGATGTTTTGTATTTTGCATAGGTATCAAGCATCAATTTCTCGCTAAAATTACGCGTGATAATCAGCCGCTTCGTATACCTTCAAATTTAAACCCATGAACCAACTAAACACATTGAGAAGTGCATTGTCATTTTGTCCATGATAAAATGGGAGAAACGGGTAGATTGTTAATGTTATATGAAAGAGCGTAAGATCAATTGGAAGATCTATTCACAAAAACTTTGATGGGAATACGGATGGATTATCTATGTAACAAGCTTGACATAATTAATATCTATAATCCAATTTAAGGAGGATATTAGAATATTGGGAATATCTTCTTATTAACAGTATATTTCTTCTTCTTTTTTACCAAGATTGAATAAATATCACTAGACATTTTGACTATCTTCATCTTTCAATTCCAATGTAACATTCATTTCCCTTTGAACATATCATATGGCATATCATCATATTTTGTCTTTAGAAAGAACGCATCACATACAATATACTCCCTCCGTTTTTAGAAGATACAATATATTTTATCTTCTAGACATCTCGCTCAATGAACTACCTCATCTTAAATCTACTCTGAACAAACAACTTAGAGAGAGATTTTATTTTTTTACAAGCCAAGTGACTAAGAAGAAATTTAAACTTCACATTGCATAGGCATACATACTTGTCATCGTACACAAAATAATGGTAAACAAAAAATCATATGTTATGGAGTAACTTACAAAAATGGTTATTGATGTTTAATAAAGAAGGCTGATTTTTTCACAACGCGACTTGATAACTACACTCTACTTTAAAGGTAAAAAATGTTCGAAACATTAGTTTATGCATTTAATGGTAAGGAGGATATTATTTGTCAATCAACAATACATTAGAGGCTCATAGTGTAAGGGGAGGGGTAGTACACATCAACATTACCCCATGTGATAATAAGGAGATTATTTTTAAATTGAGCCAAGATAGAGAAGTGCAAATAATATCCATTACTATTATTTCATAATAAATAGTATTTCCTCCGATTTTTTTTACTTGACATATTAGCATTTTTACGTTAATTAAGAAGTAATTAAGAATGAAGTACATTTTACATATATCCCTAATCAATAACCAAAATAATAATTAATATCATTAAATATAAAGTAAAATAAGTAAGGGCTTAAAAGGAAAAACTAATGAAACATTATATTGGAATTGTAAAGTGACAATTATTTTAAAATAAAAAAAATTTGCTAGATGTAAAATAAAAATAAAAAGCAAAATCGGAGGGAGAAATAAACATAGTTAGTATAATGACCGTTTGGATTTATTCCACAAATTTCGGAGGGAGTAGTTAGTATAATGACCGTTTGGATTTACCAAGAAGTAGAGAATATGAACTCATTAATAATTCCTAGGCGCCTCAAAACATGACAATTATTAACCATACTAAAAAAAATGAAAAGTATATACATAGTTAAAAGTGATGAAATATAAGTTGAAACTTTTTTTAATACTCCGTACAAAACATGAGCAATTGGCACAGAATTCCATCATATCTTAGCACCTGCCGAGTGGACATATGGTGTGCTGTTATTTTCTGAAAATCTGCTTGATCATTCATTCAGTTTTTTAGTTATTTTTCATCTATATTATATATATATGTTTCAACTTCCAAATAGATTATTTATGATAAATCTAATCACAAACAAAGGGGGAGAAAATCGATTTTAAGATTCATATCTTTTTCTATGACAAATATAGCTACAAATATGAGTGCAACATAGGTATTTAAAGCAAAAAAAAAAAAATCGAATTGGTATAGTAACAAAAAGGAATATTTCATATGTTTCAAAAGAGAAACCAGAAAAAGCAAAAAAACCCTAAACGAATAAAAAGATATTTTTTGACCGTAGATATTTTTGTTTATATTTTATAATATTTTATGAAAAATATATTAATAAAAATATATATTTTAAATTCTATCCATTGATATATTTTTCATCAATTATTATAAAACATAAATAAAAATATCTACCGATCAAAATCAATAATTAAAAATCGAAATTGACAATATTTTAGGGATGGAGGTAGTATGAAAAACTGAGACTCAAAACTTCAGCTACTAATAATAAGAAGAAATCAAGTTGGAGCAGCTTACTTGGAAATGAACACTTTGATAATTTGATTGCTTAGTTTCTTTTGTTCAATCTTCTCAGATGAAAGAAACAAGAATAACCATGCAGCAAAAATTAATGAAACAATCCATGCATAATGAGGAACATCAAAAAACCAAGGTTTATTTGCAGTTAACCATAATTTTATTTTATTATGAATATGATTTCTTTTTTTTTTATATTTCGGGATAGGGATGAAGATGAAGTATGCACAAGACAGTTGTTTATATATGTCTGCCTTGGAGAGGCGTTTTAGGTATTTACATATCAGCCTTTTAAGATATTTTCAGACTTAAAAGCACGTACGGAATGGGATATTTCAACCGTTTAACCTAAAGCGTACGCATTTAATCGAGACTACACTACTACAGTACTCCCTCTATTCTTGATCCGGACATAGCTTAATTGAGAGTTAATTGCTGATTTGGTCCAATATATTGGGAGTCAAAATAGTTACATTTTAAAACTTTTGGGGGCCAAAATGCTTAATCTTTGTCGCAATTTAAGGGGTAATTTGTGGCGTTAGCTATTTGAGACTAAAATGGAATTTAAATCATGTCACAGGCAAGATCGACGATTAATTCCTTCCAATTAGTAAATAACTATTTTAATTACCACGTTCGACTTCTTCGTAAATTTATTGGGGTTCATTTCGTAAAGAAAACTTTGTGTTGAAGTGGTTAAAATAAATATCAGTCGCCGATGATTAAGGCGATTAATAGCATGTGGTATCGCGGGGCCGGCGCCAAAGGCCGGGTAATGCGACGATGTCGTACTTTTAAGTTCACCTTTCACATTCGAGTCAGGGAGTTTTTACTTTTATGGAAATCCTAAAATATACTTACTTTAATTAATGTGTGAGTTGTAAAATTTGGTGGAAAATTGATTACGTGAGAGCAATTCAAACCATTATAAAAATTTATGAAAAAACTCCCTAAAATTTTGAGATGAAATGCGTAGTAAAATAAGGTTGGATGAGGGTTGACTTGAAAATTTCATTTGATGTGGTTTAATTAAGACCACTTTATTTTTAACGAGGTTAATTTTGAATCAAGACTCGATCTTGATAATCTCATTAATATTGTATATTTTTATTATCTTTTCATTTTTTTATAGTTTGTTTTATTTGATTAATTTTTACATGTATTCTATCAGAAATTAGATCAACTTTAATTAGTATTAAAATATTATCTCTTAGTTATTCTTTTATTTTAAATCGAAACTAGACAATATTTATGGCGTGAAGTATATATAATTATTAAATTAATAAATAATGTGAATTAAACCATGCTTGAACACCCTATATATAAGTATTAAATTAATCATGTGTATTATTAATATATATTATTAACACATCAAAAGTAAAAAATATATAAGGAAATCAAATTAAGTTGGTGTTGAAGCACGCACATGGATGCTTTCACTTTTTTTTCAATCCTATCATTTCTCTCTTTTATCTGTGTTTACATACTTTTAAGGAAATAACTCAACTCTAATTACTAATTAAATATATGAACTCTTATTTTTTTTTAAGTCAGAATAAGACAATAATCTTCATAAAAGAATGGAGTATTTGTTTTATTATGAAATTGTCTCTATCTTAAATCTTTGTATAGGTTAATAGGAGAAGTGGAACAAAAAACAAATTGAATAGATCAAATATGTAGGGTGACACATCTAAATTTTGGGAACTTCAGTGACCAAATGAAACAAGAAGTCATCAGTTAAGAGTATTGAATAGGGATGTTAAGTATCGATAGCTAAAAGAAAAGAGTATTGAAGCTGAGAGTGTTAGTCACTTGTTAAAAATATGAGATATTAGTCTACTTAAATATATGTCTATTTGAGCAATTAGATTGTATAGCGATTAGGACATTTAAATAATAATAAATTTGGATATATGTTAATTGTTTGGACAATTAATATATTAGATGCTTCGATTAACGTTAGGGGGGTTATGATGGAGCACTGAAATTAAATTTCATGTCTATATATTAATATGATGTTCGGTTGGCACAAATTAATATATTGCTGGCCAATACGTCCCCTAGAGGCACAAGAGGTCACCAGTGGCTCGATGACGAAACACAACATGAAATCGGGCCTAATACAATTTGTAATCTCCGGGGTTAAAATGAAAATGTATAAAAATGATGGGGCCAAATTAGATTTCAAAGAATATTTTATTAACCCACGATGTAGAAATTAAGGGAAGGGTTTGAGGAACTTCTCTTTGCCTCCTAAATTTTAGGGTAGTATTAAGGAACTTTTCTAGATATTTTCCAGCCCCTTTCTCCACTCCATGAGGTAGTAGGTGGGAAAAATCCCTTATAGTATATTAGGAAAACTTGAAGAGAGATGAAAACGATCATTTATTATTTTCCTTACCTTTTTGGAGAAAAAGTGAAGTCAAAAACTCTTTCTTTCTCTGCTCCTTTTTGAATTGGTAGTAGGTGGGGAAAAATGCATATTGGATTTTTAAATCACAAATCTACGGTTTAATATTTTAAAAATTTTACAGTAAAGCTCACGAGGGGTTCGTTAAATACGTTGATGTGAATTTATTCTTAGAAACCCAGTCTACATTGATTGTTCGAGAGTCTCTGGAATATATATTCATTTGCAAATCCCTGAAGAAGGTACACACTTGTATATTATTGTTTTATATTATTAGGTAGAATCTGGTTTTTAGTTTATTATAATTGTTATTTTTAATATAAAAGGCAGCAATGGGAGGAGATCATAGTGGGAGGCTCAATTTTCAATTCGTAAATGCATGAAATCTGTTTATGTGTTGTTGAATCTGAATTTTATGTGTTAGAATAGTAATTAGATAATTTTTGATTAACATTGTAGAAATATATTAACTAAATAATTAAATATGATTAATTATTAATCACTTTCGAAAATAATTAAAATGTAGTTAAATATGAAATATTTTTTACGGATTTTATGAGAATTTTTAGGAAAAATTTATGTCGATTTGATTTCGGTCGATTAATGTCGTTTGAGAAAAAAGAATGTTATGGGCCAGCGGAGGCGGCGCGGGTGGCATTACTCGGTGGCGTCGGCCCTCGGAGTCAGCGGCGTCGTCAGTCAAACGGAATTCACTCGTTGACTTGACTGAGTTGACTTGTTTCAGCAGGCTCGACTCTCGGCGCCATGTGGCGTGGGTGACACATAGCCTAAATAGCCACGTCACATCTTGGCGTCGGTGGTACCACGTTAGTGCGATATGCACGGCGTCGGCAATGGCGTGTCTTTGTCACTTTAGTGTGAGCCCCATTTTGGACGGTTGGGATGGGGCGTTCGAGGCTGATCGCTCCTAGCTGGGCTCACCTGTTGGGCCTATTACTTATGCCAGCTGATTGGCTTATTTCTCGAGGGCCAAAAGCTCTTTTGAGCTCTTTTGAGCTTGTTTGGCTTATGTTTTGGATTTTAAATTGTTTTAAACCCAGTTTTTGCTCAAATTAATATTTCAAAATCAATTAAAACTATTTTAAATTAATTTCAAGTTGGAAATTAGTTTAATTAATTTAATTTAACTACTTTTAATAGTTCTAATTAGATTAGAAGTTATTTTAATTGACATATGATATTCAATTAAATAAAGACTATTAATTAATTCTAATTTGATTAGATTTAATAATTCGAATTGATTTAATTAAATAAGAAATCCATGATTATTTGATAATTGGAATTTCTTAGTAACATATAATCTGAGATTAAATTTTATTAAAAGTGTAAATTAAATAAATAGTATTTTAGAAATACTTATTATTTAATAATTATCACTTGCTTAAAATAGTTTAAGAGTGAATATTTCCACATATGCAATTAAAATTGTATATTTTTATTTTGATGAATATAATGACATATATTTATTTAGATTATTTGTGTGCCTTTAAAATATAGTTCTTATCTATTATTTTGACGTGCTTTAATTTAAATTTATTGGATAATTAAAAATGCATTACATAATTTTGATAATGGATAAGAAGAAGATTAGTGATATGACTTAGATGTATTTTTGAAAAATACGGCCTATTAGTTTTTGCTTGAAATGAATTAGTGACCTTCTTGCGTTTCAATTTATCATTGATATAAATATAAATAATTAAAAATTGGAGGCACGTCGAGGCTAGGAAGATGATAAAGATCATCGATAGACTAGGCGTAGTTTAGAACTAGTCTAGATTTTATAGATTAAATATCAACGATGCTTTATTAGTGTTATATTTTATCTTTATGTCATATATATAACTTAACGTATTGTATATATGTTTTTTAACTTGATTCTGAGATTAGTTAAAATATAACTAATCCACGCCCATAAATTAAGTAGTATTTTCCTTTGACTCTCTAAAGTTGGATTTGATCTAAATTTAATAATGCTTGCGGACATACGGGTTGGTAGATGTATCGCTTAGGGTTTTATACAATGAGGTGTTTATACGATTCCCCAGTGCGGGGACTTAAATTTATAAACATCGACCCGACTTCATGGGTAGACTTGAATTGCTAAACTTGATGATTTCAGTGGAGGACTTGGACGAATTCTAAAAAGGTGTTTATCTCGGTCTAAAATGAATTTTAGTGATGTCGAGAGTCGCTGATATGAGTCGTGATTGTTTGATCGTGCGCTACTATGTGATTGGGGGTTAAATGTATCGTGCTTTCGTTGATTCTCAATCATGTAGGATGCTTGGTATACTTAGTGCGTTTCGGTGGGAATTGCAAGCCACAGTATTAATTATATTATTTAATTTTTAAGAATTACTTGTATATTTTTACACTTATAATGCATTTTAAAAGTAAAAAACATAACCCCCCTATGAATAATAACTTTCACAATATTCTCCATCAATTTGGAAAAGAAATTTAATATGCATTGGCATTTCATGAAGTTCGTGTCTGAGAGAAAATGGAATGGCAATAAATACATAACCCGATAGAGATGAGTAGTACGAGCTACACAGCTTGATCCTGAGACTCTATTTATATGTTGGATCGCTAAGCTACTTCACTTTCTGTGGGCTGCTTGTCACAGGATGTGGCTCTGGCGTTTGTTAAAATGTGAGGGATACAAATAAAGAATGGTAGTACGAGGATGAAGTAGACTGCGGGAGTGGTAAATGGAGCGAAAGTTTTGTGATCAGGGGAAATAATTTGTTTGACTTTACTGACAGGCTAGTAATTAAACTAAACTGATATACAAAGCGTACTGCTTTGAGTAGAAACATCATTTCAGTTTCACAATTGGAAAATGATGGCTATGCTCTTTCGATTAGTGAAAGTCCTTTTCAAGGAAGACACTAGTACGAGCAAAAAAGATTTTGTTCTCGCTTTTATGATAGAAGTAATACCTAGAGTTTCCTTAGGGTATCAGTAAGAAAAAGCATTTGTCGGTTGAACAAAACATGGCACAATTAACTTTCTTAACATAGGCTTCCATATCTAATTCATATATACTTTATCTTGGAGGTCCTCTTAAAACTCTTGGAGTTAAAGAGAATTTGATTTAGTTGGAACTTTATTTAGTGTGCATTTTGGGTTTTCAATGCTTATCCCATTAGATTCTGCATGTGTGACCTCTTTGAGAACAGGATATAATATTATTTATATTATCGTAATTTGACCGTTAGCGTTATTATATAGCGATTATTCATGGGATCTAGCTTGATCGAGCATATTTTAATATGGTATTGAGTTCCTTTGGGTAATTTACAATTACTTGTTATTAAACACTTAGTTTGAGTAATCTCGTTTAACTAAAATTAGGAAATGAATTGTTACAACAATTTTACTTAGCGGACATAATTAAAAAAATTAATATACTCTGATTTCCGAGCACTTGTCCTTGAGCGATTACTTTACAATTCCTTTATCATCGTCTACAGTGATAGAAATTTAACCATAGAAATGTGTCATAGCATATGACTTTCTTTCTTTCGAAATTTTGAGCAGAGCATGTACTATGAAAATCCCGTAAACCAATGTTCTGTGAGCTTCGTTGAGAGGCTTTGAGATACTTCCTTACCATATATCAGGAGGCGGATAAATCCCTTATAGTATATATTGATACCCTCTTGCTATACTCACTGTACTTTTTGTATATGCGTTATAGTCAACGCTTAGGGCCGGCGTTTGACATAGTCAAAACCCCACTGACTTATACATAACATAAGTAGTTGTATCACAGAAGGTCTAAGAATCGTTAAACTTGCAGAGTTCTAAGCAAATATCATAGGGGCCTTTGAGATATACATATCTTCTATGATTTTGCGGTGATCCCAACAACTCCTCGGTTATTCAATTGACAACCCACTTAAGATTGGTTGGAGGCTTCTGACTCACTACGATCAAAGATACGACCGTGATCAATCGCTCATATTTGGTAAACGAATGCTAGTCGCCCCCAGACACTCGACATCGGCCGGGAATGGCCCATCTTGTATTTCTGGACTTTGAGAGAGGTTCTCTTGTCAACACTTCGGAGTTGCACTCTAGAGCTATAGATTAGCCTAGGGGTTTCACTTTTCAACATGAGGATAAAATAGGTTATAATAATAAATTAAGACATATAAACACATAAGCGTAACAAAACAGTGTATTGATATATAAGAAGCCAAAATATTCAATTATTTATTCACACTTAACATGACGGATACACTAGCTCCAGCTTTAAACTACTTGCCCGTTTGCGACGTTCCCGGCTAAGACGATATTGTGCATATTCGTATTACTTTGCCTAAAATGATGGTGTGGTAAGGGGAATAAGCTTTGACGTCGCCTACATTCTTTATTTTACATCTTTTACTCGCCTCTATTAAGCATAACTACGATGTGGGTGATACTTTGGAAGGTACATACTTTGGATTGGTGATGACACTCTGGGTTCTTAGGCAATGATAGCACTGATATTGTCGCTTTAGCTGTTCAACCTTTGATACTGAAGCCTGACTCCAGCTCAGTCACGAATTTCTTAATCCAACAAGCTTCTTTTGCGGCGTTCGATGCTGCAATGTACTCAGATTCCGTAGTAGGTACGACTATAGTACTACGCTTGCGGCTTCTCGAATCTTTGCTCCACAGATTAAGACAAAACACGTACCCGGTAAGGAGCGGTGAGTAAATGCCTACTGTCAGGTTTGGGCGGCGTCGATGTACCGGTAACAACGACTGCATCATCTCCACCATATATCAAGAATACATCTTTGGTTCTTCTTAAATGCTTGAGCGCCCTTCACTTTAGTCGGTGGCTCTGCGCTGGGATTAGCTTGAAATTGCTCCCGGTTGGTAGCACTTGGTCGTATGACACAGGTTGAACTCCGTATTGTCTAAATGGGAGATGCCGCTTCTTGGAATTATTCATTACAGACCTTTGCGACACCTTGTTGTGATATAAGTGCTCAGAGACAAAATACGATCGGCCGATTTAGCAGATACCATTGAATTTTGATTTAGGGAATATATTTGTATCTTCGCTTTAAGTCGCCCGTGAGAAGCATTTATGCAACGATCCTTAGGCGAGTTTAGTGACTACATTGTTCCCCAGCTGATTAGTATGCTAAACCGACATACGGGGACTACGTATGTTATATAACTCCCATTGCTTCTTGTATACACAAGATTCTTCTTCGTTTCTGATTAATCCAAAATATTTTATTTGGTTCATCAAAGCGAAGATTCCAACTTCTGAGGATGTGAGACCATGAAATGGGCATACATAGCTTACAAACCTTCTTAGGTCCTTTGGGACATATAAAGCCTAGAGGTTGTACTATGTCTGGCATCTTACTCAGATTTTAAATTCGGAAAAGCAGTCTTTCGTCAATTTGCCGTATCTAATTAAATGGAATGCAGCCGATGACTAAGATTGTTCGGATGGACTTAAGCATAGCCAGCAGCGAATAGGTTTCATCATAATCAATGCCATGAATTTGGCAGAAACCTTTCTCCTGGCTTCAACCTTGAAAACATGGATGTTTCAAATGCTTTTTGTCATGTTTCTTCTTAAATACCCATTACATACTTTCGATAGAGGCGAACTTTCGTTGGGTAAATCTAACTGAAGGACCAAACCTTGTTAAATTTTCGAATCCATCTTGGACTTACATGGCTGCCAGAGCCATTTATCGGCATTTTGCTACTCATTTGCCTCCTGTAAGAGGTACTTAGGCTCGTTGCTTTCAATCATGAAAGCTTCGCGTACAACTGACTTGGTTCTTGAAATCTATTGGATCTCACAAAGTTTGGTTCTCAGCGATTTCACATGGATCAAGAGCTGGATGCTTATGTAAGAAGACTCTAGACTTCTTGTGGTGTGTAAGTCGTCTACACACTAGGTGCATTGTGATCGACTTGCCGTCATCTTGAGTATCCACCAGAGATGGACACCTTTCCAGCTCCTATCCGTTACGGGCCGGATATTCCTTTTCAAGAAATGCTCCCCGGTCATAGCAGATATTTTATTCTCATGCTTCGAGGTAGAAATGTAACCAACGGTTTCCTTTTGGTTAAGCAATGCTTGTTTATCAAACGACTAGTTTATCTTTTTGTTAATTTCTTGACATAAGACATGGCCCCAATCTTGAGAAAATTCAACTTGAGGAGCCTTCCCCGAACTACGATTCATGAGGAGTTTTTATCTTGATTTTAGTTGGACATTTATTGATGAAATGAGTGCTTTGCTTTATGCTTGTATATCTGACTAAGCGCGGATGGAATAGACTTCGTCATAGATCGAACCGCCTTCACAGTAAAGTTCGATTTCTCCTTTGAAGGCATGCCGTTATCTTGTGGCGTTCTGCGTAAGTGGGTTGTAAAAACAATACAACTCTACAAGATGATTGTTGAACTTCATGACTCAAAATATTCTCCTCCTGCTCGGACGAAGAAATCTTATGGTCTTGTTCAATTAGTTTTGTACTTCATTTGAAATTCCTTTAATTTATCAAAGTTATTGTTTTGTTTCATCGAGATACATATACCCGTATCTATTGGCAGTCATCGATTAAATGTAATGAAGTAATTGTAACCATCTGCGAGTGTGTTCATTGGCCCACATACATCGGTGTGTATGATCACCGATAAATCAGCTTTGCCGCTTTTCGTTTGTATCCATTGAAAGGTGACTTAATCATTTATTTTTCTGGTAGGCAAGATTCGCACTTATCGTATGATTCATGTCGAAACCTTGAGTATTCCGCTTTGGAGTGGAGTTTTGATACGGATCTGTTTTTATATGACTTGTCTATGATACCATAGGTATGTAGGATTTAAATCCTTAGGCTTATTCCTTTTTAAGATTAATGTTATGTGCTCGACAAATGTATTCTAAAACATCTGGCGCCATTTGGAAGATCCATTACCATATATTATCCACCGTTTCTTAGAGATCCTAAATGCGTTGGGATCGGTGAAAATAGAAAGCACTTTGTTGTTCAAAATCGAAATGGAAATAATATTTCTGCTAATAGTAGGCACACAGTAAACATTGTTTAAATTTAAAACAAGTCCCGTAGAAAAATTCAAACTAATGGATCCTAGAGTACGCGACTGCGCGTTCTGGCGTAGGTCCGTTTCTCTATTCGAGTCTTGCTTTCCGTGGTTCTGTGGCGTTCGACAAATATGAGAGAACCACGGCCCGTTATGCAGCGTACAGTAGAATTAAGTTGTACAAATTTCGATAACATAAATACGCTTTAGGTTTGGTGATTAAACCTTTTTCTATATACCCGTTGAGATTTCACTTTCTGAGGTCCACTTTCAGTGACCCTTGAGTTTTGCAATAGTGACAGATATCATCTACTTGAGAGAATACCTTTGCCTTTCTTTGTCTTGCCCGAAAACAAACGCCGGCGAAGCAAAAGCCTTTGTTCGTATGAAATCTTATTTCTTAACCGGCGATGGTAATTCATCTATGTATATCGGCGAGGTTTGATCGACATGTCTCTTCCATAACCTTTGGTATTGCTTAGATATCTTGATTGAAGGCGATCTCATGGTGATGAAAAATACTAATTTGTGATATATCGGTATCGAAAGATGCGCACCGATTGGCGGATCCAAATGCAACTGACGCCTGATCAGTTCGCGTGCTTCGGTTTTGATATTAGAGCATGAAAGGATTGGTAGCTACCGTATTACCTGGCGTTCCTGATTCACTCTAAAGCTTTCGATAAATGTCATGGCACTGATACTCGTCATATAGAATGCGAAACTTCGGTTCCATCAGTAAGAATAAGACATTTAGCTTTTTAAACATCCTCATATCTGACTCGTATTTTATCCCAGACGTGCCACGTTCGCGACCACGGAAGGCCTTTTAGGGTAGCAATATAAAGACATATTAGGTCTAGGTGGCAACTTAGCTATGACCTTGACTCACGGAACCATGTCTCTAATTTGCACTATTATGCGATGCGGCGAGTTAAAGAAGTTGTTTGACGGGTTTTTAGGTGTTTAAGGGTGGCGTTTCAATTCTACAAGAATAATATGTAAAACAACAGTTTAGTAATCTATACGTGTCAAACGCACAAATTAAATAGTAAAGTAATACTAGATACTACTCAAAATCTCACAAAATATATTAATAGCAAAATCTTTATCTTTGAGATTTCAAGCAGGAAACAAACACATACATTTTTGAAAGGCGTCAACACGGTGGTAAGGTTAACTAACCAATTATGTAACTTGGCGACATAGCTTTCTTTGCATGTTACTAAGCGTACTACAGGGATCTTTACTGAGTCATCATTGACCATGCGTTGGTAAAATCACTTAGGTTAAGCGACCAACTAAACTAATTTATAACTGGAATGATCATCTGAAAGCCCATGACGTTGGTAAATCACTTGACATGATCCGTTGTCATCTGCATCCGCGATACTAGTCTGCTGCGGCCAGCGGTGTGTTGGTGATAGTGATAACTTGCCGCAAACTTTAAATTTGGTTTGTCGTTTGTTAATTCTTATGGTAAGATTCATATTATTTGATTAATTATTTAACATGTCATATATGTCTTTTCAGTAATATGTACATAAATGAAAAATAAAATAAATAATACACATTTAGGAGATATATGATATGACCCTAAAATAATAAACCTATTACAACACTTTCAAGTACAATATTGTATTCTTCACCTTTTGGAAACTTCCAAACCGCCATGGTGAAACGCCATCTTCAATGCCTCCACGGAAGTACATTTATTTCTTCTTGCATTAAAGGCAGTAGCTTTTTTGGTAAAAATAAATAAATAAATAAATAAAATAAATAAAGCGACCTTTCGGTGGTAGGTGGCCTGGCGAATACTACCGGGGTTTGCGGGGCAAGTATTTAAAAAAACAAGCTAGGTCATATCAGTATCTCGCTTTCCGTTTGTCCCGTTCTGATATATAAGGCAAAATTAAATCACGTAAAGCTATGCATTTAATAAATACATTAATTGTATGGAGATAAATGACTCATAAAAGTCATAAAATATTAATAATCTGACTAAGTATGCAATAAGCATGTCGTTAATACATAATAAACATATACTTAATGTCACAGCCTTCCATCTATTCGATACATAATAAAATGTACTTATTATGTAATCAACACTAATTATGAGGTTGAGACAATTACTCTCAATTAAATTCAAATTTCAAATATATGATTGACAATCATATAAATAGTTTCCATTTTGATTTTACAAATCAAAATCAAATCACATAAATATACAATTAAATGTGATTGGAATTTAAATTCAAATTTGAATTTGAATCTCATAATTAAATCCATAAAATATGTATAATTAAATGCATTAATTATCATATATTTTGTGTCCAATAATTATTACAATAATCATTTCATACAATTTAACTAGATATTGTTTCCATAATTATATGTTTTTAATAAATAAATATGTAAAAGGACAAATAATGAAAGGGACTATTGAATTAAATTTATTATCACCAAAATTATTAATTACAATTATCATAATAATAAAACGATAATAATTTATAAAAAAACAGAAATTAATACTTTTAAAAATGTATTAGGGTTTGTAACAGCCTGTCAGGAAGAATCACGACAGACGACCGGCCACGGCATCCCGCTGACGACTTTTCTGTAGCGAGACCTCGGCGACTCCGTCTAAACCGCGTCTAACATTGGCGGAGCGTCCCGTTTGAGTCGCGGGCCAGCAACAAAAGAACTTCCATGAGGCGCGCGCTTCATTTCACTTAATTTCGGAGTTTTTGATTCAATTGATTGTTTGAAAAAAACGATTTGAAGGCCTTAACATATCCAAAGATTCTAAAATTCGGCCAGGACATTCCCACACAATTTTATTGAACAACCTAATTGCAATTTTGTAAAAATGCTCCGATAATTAATTATACAATAAACATTCTAGAAATCAAAAAATTATTTTGGGGTGCTTAAACTATCCAAAAAATTATGAATTTTTTGGGACATTGTTCTCGTACGTTTTGGAATTTAAAAAAAATTGATGGAAGTTTTGGTACATTTTAAATGCCTCAAATCCAATAAAAACATTTACATTTCAATCAAAATATATTTTTAAAACCCTTTCAATTCATGAAACACAAATCTAATTTCAAATCATCAAAATTAATAATATGATGAACTTGAATAATGTATAATATACATATAAATTCATGGATCAATTTTCATAACATATATTCATTGTCAGAATATATAAACATGAAAATTAGTATAAAATGTGTTCATACAACAAATTTTATAAAATATAATCGAAAATATACAATTTAAACATGATCATGATGCCACTGTTGGAAAAATATGCAACTTATTCATATTTAAAATATAAACAAATGCAACCAAGATCGAATAAATATATATAAAATCAATTCTGATATAAAAATACATATATACATATATGTGTATAATCAGTACTAATGGCATTGGAAATCACAGTATTCTCACTGAAGCCTCGTTGAATTTCCTTAGCTTTTAGCCATTTACAAAAGGAAGATGCCTCGATTAGTCAGCGCGAGGAGCGGTTGAACCCGCCCGATTGGACTTGCTAGAATCCAGAGATCAATTGGAGAACAAAATTTGAATTCGAAACAGCTTTCGATTAGCTTTATGGAAGGAAGAGGGGAGGGGGGCGGCGGCCTTTGTGAAGAGGAGAGAGGATAGAAAAACTTAGGTTTTCCGTCTTATGTTCTCCGTGTATCTGATTTCTTCCACTTTTTTAAACCCGAATCTTCTCGATTAGAATTATCTAAATTGAATTTTATTGATTCCCAATTTAACGTTGCGATTTAATTTCATGCATGAAACTAAAAGATTTAATACTCTATGTGGCGACCTTTTGTGCTCAAATAATATTAGTTGTATAATAATATTGTGACCGTTATATTATTATAAGGATTATCGTAGGATACTTGATACGCGTAACGCGATATCATCGTGAGTTCCTTTCAGTAATTTACAATTACTTATTATTGAACACTTAGTTTGAGTAATCTTATTTAACTAAAAACTAGTAAATGAATTATAACAACAATTGTCGCAACGGGCATAATTAAAGAAATCAATATACTCACGTTCGATATCTTCGTCGTTTTGTTGAGTTGGTTCTCGACTTCCAACTAAACTCTTTGAGAACACTTCAAGCGCTTTATGTGTTTATGTAGCGGATATATAACCATATACATTTGTAGTCATCGATGAACCTTGATCGTTTTGTTTTAGTTGGTTACCGACTCCTCTTGCAAGGCGTTCATCGGTCACGTACGTTGGTATGTATAATTCCCCGACAAATCTCTGCCTTTTCCGGTTCGGTGAATGGCGACTAGGTCATCTTGCCCATTGAGCATGACTGCGCGTATGTCCGAATGAGTCAAATTCATCCGATTCACGGAATACCGTACATTTCTAACTCTTTTCATGCATTTGTCCTTAATGTGACAAAACTGCCCGATTCCTTGATATGTTAGATTGACTTCATTTGAGACTTCTCGCTTTTAATATTTCGTTATATATATGATTCTACTTTCGTGTCTAACACGCGTATATACCATTATTGAGCGTGGCAGTACCATAAATTATTGTATCTCGAGAAATAAAGCAACATTCATCATTTATTGAGATTGAAAAGTCATCCAAAATTAAACGAGAAATGGAAATAATTTTACGCTTTCGAAGCGGTACAAAATAAACATTGTTCAAAACAAGATTTGTCCCGTGAGATACAATGCTAATTTAGTAGACCGGTGTAGGCTAAATTGACTTTTGATCATTGTCGACCACCGAGTCGGCCCGGCTTTCTGGAGTGGTCTGCCCACATTACTTTGAGGTCTTTGCGCGAATTTCGACAAATATGAGTGCAGGCCGATTGTCTAGCATGAGTATCGGAGTAATAATAGATACACTGTAGTTAGAATGGGCTGGTTAACTTTTGCATCGAGTACTTAACTACGGTTCGACTTCGATTGCCTTAACTTCTGACTATTGACATTTATCATTCCTACCGACATCGCTTCTCGGATGATTTTTGGGGAATTCTGCGATGGATTCAGTTTATTAACTTCCGCCAACTTCTTTTGGCTTCATTCTTTATTTGCTGCATTAGAAACGAGAGTTAGCGGCTTTATCCTGCCCAAGTTACTTTCATCATTAGTGTCATGCCGGCTGCGGCTCGAATGACCCAACTTATGGGCGATGCATGTTAAAGTTAATCACAAAGTTGTTGAACGAGTCAGACAACGACTTGAGGATGATGTCTCTTGCCGACTCCTCGAGACAAGCGAGGCCGAAGGCGAGTAACCTTCGACCAACCCTATCATCTTTGCTGACATGGGGACTCACCAGAGATGTCCATTGCCCGGGTTACAATCGACAGAACACAAGCAGGTATCGTACACTCTCATTTGTGTACCACTTTACGGAACAACATTTCCAGGTTTGTGAGTACGCGAGTTACGGAAGAAGCAAGTTAACACATATTCGGTCCTTAAACTTGAGAACTATTCTCAAGTTCTAAGCCTTAAATCTAAGTCAGTGGCGATTCGGTTTGCATTTTCCAATCTTGGATCGGAGAGTTTCAGTTATTAGTGTTGGAGGTCATTTTGACTCTGAGAGATGAAGATATAGCAAACAAACAACAATTCAGTTTTCATTTATAATAATGTTCACAATACTAAATAATATAAATTGCTAGTTAGAATATCTGAGACTTCCGTATGATCGAGTCTTAATCATGGGTAGGTGATCATACACTAATTATATGATTGACATAATCGGCAGCGTCAACCCAAAGTTCTACATGACTATATTGGTGACCTCTTTGTCCAGTCCGATGTCGACATCATGTACCAGCAAGGAACTAAAAAACTCTGATAACAATTCAAAATGAATGAGTCGAGCCTAAATCTTGACTTGAATGCGTTCGATCCGTCCCTATAGAGGAGCATCCTAAGAGAGAAGTAGCATTATGTCATACTAACATGTCCGTCCGCCTAAGTGACCTCTTTTGACTGTAGAGTTTGGTGTGACAATATTACTTAACTTAATGGTGGGATTAGTTATATTTTGTAATACTTATTATTATAGTAAGACATATATTCTATCAAGCCGAATTTACATCACATCAATCATAAGACTAAATATAAAACTTGAGATATGTGATACGACTTATAAAGGAAACTACGAAACTTATATAGTTCTGAACTACGTTAATTAATAAGCTATATTAGATTGGCACATTTATACAGTGGGTTTTAAATGCCCAATTAATTAACGATTAAGCTAATTGAATTCCGCAATTCGTTCATTCGAGGGCAAAATAATACGACCCGTGTTTCATAGATACAAATAAGTCATATCATAAATTTTCGGCATCCCGTGTATATCTAAACATATGTTATATGAATAAATTGAGTATTTAAATTATATTTATACATGTATGATATGGATGAATAAATTGAGCAGTACACTTCCATTAATACAACTACTATTTTTTAATTATAAAATAATATAAAATAGTTTTAATTGCTTATTGAAGATCAAATCAATTGAATTTAAAAATTGTAACTTCAATTTGCATACCATTATATATAAGTATTTAATTATCGAACATTTCATCTTTATATCTAAAAAATTAATTACTTAGGTTAAATTATTTCAAAATTTAATAATTCCAAATTGTTTTCAAGTTTAACAATTTAAAACTAATTAATCTAGTTAAGACAATTCCACTAAGTATTAAGGTTTAAATTAAAATTAAAACTAATTTTAATCTATTCAAAAGCTATTTAGTTGTAATAAACTAAATTAAGGTAAATTAATTCAATTAGCTTTGAATGGAATTTAATCGATAAATAAAACATCGCCGCGAGCGAAAGTCAGCGAGCGATGAGCGGGCCGAGCGAAACTAGCCTGAGGTTCGAACCACAGAGTTCGAAAATACCGTTGTAGCGTTCGCTCCGGTGATGGGTGAATTCAAATTCATGTTTTCGACTCAATTGAATAATTTTCAGGTACAACAATTAATCAGGAAAATTATTCTAGTATTACAATTAATCATATTTAATTGACATACATCCATAAACGAAGTTAAAGACTAATAGGAAGCAAATTATAGCATATATTCGAATTATGGAATTCATGAATCATATTAATTACATAAATACAATCTAATAACTGAGGCTGCAGGCCCTTGTTGGGTGTTTCTATCATTACTAAATAATATTCTAATAATCTATGGATACGAATGCAAGCCCATTACCAGGTTACTTATAATCAATAATTAAAGAGGCAGGAAAATATGTTCCGTTCTTCGGGAATAATCGAGAATAACTAGCGAAATAATATGATGGCCAGCGACATCGAAAGTAGAATGTCTCTAAGATTCTCATGACTAACAGCGAAACAGAGTCGCCCGAGAGAGTTTTATTTAAAATCCTTTAAAATATTGAACTAAAGAAGAGGTTGGGCTGAAAAAAATTGAAGGAATTTTCCTACCTACTAGTCGACCAAAATAAGAACAGAGAGAGTTTTTTACATTTCACAAAAGTGAATACCAAAAAGTGACTGAGCAATTTTCTTCTCCAAAAAGTATCTTTATATAGGCTCCAAAATCCCTATTTTTTAGGCTTTGAATGAGAGTTAGCAAAAACTTCTTCCCTATTTCCTTGATTCGGTCAGACGATAGAGGCGATAGTCGGTCTCGATCTGATTGCCATATTACATGCGAGCGGTGGTGTAGTGTCTTGAGTGCGTGTAGCGAAATGTAGGCTGACCTATTGACCCAGTGAGTGCGATTGTAGCTTCTAAAATTGCCGATGGAAGCTTCTTTGGATCGAGAAATTTGTGAGTGAACTTGAGTAAGTACCTAGCATTGAAGAGGTCCGGTGGAATTATATTGTGATAATCTGGGCAATATCTCGGCAAGGAACAGATACATCGTAGATCGGCGTGTACTCGGGAAGTATCGTATTAGGGAAATAACCGATAGAGAGCAAAATATGCTAAGGTTTCACGACCGATGATAATGTAGCGAGATCACTTAACTAAACACCACCTCGAAGCAAGCATGATAAAACACATGCTTATCGTGCAGTGCTTGGGAAATGCTTGGGTGGTGTTAGTCTTGAGTGGGGTAGTTTTCTTTATATATGTCATAAATGATTGTAAGACAATTATTGAATTTTTAAGCTTCAAATTCCGATAATATATATATCATTGTTTTCAAACTATAGTCGATACATACATATAGCATATATATATATATATGTGTGTGTGTGTATTAATAATATTATTATTATTATTCGTTACTATAAGAAATGAAATAGATTCCATTTGCAATATAAAGTTTTCTAAGTGCTTTTTGTTGTTGGGACTCAAGCAAAAATACATGTCGAGTCTAGAAAGTGACAATATTGGCCAATTTTTATTCGTTTATTCACTATTGGAATGAATACCGTTGATTGGTAATAATAAATTGTCTTATCGCGTTTCTTGGATCGGAAGAGGTATTATTCTATTGATGTGAGTATACGGCTTGAAATGGTTTTGACCGTGATCTTTGAACATTGACAGCTGGCCCAGAAGTTAGAAGAAGATTGTATACTGTCTAAGAAGTTTACCATGGAAACATGTTAAATGGTGATTCTTTAGACTTTGAGTGACTGATTCGCTACAAGAGTAATGAATGTACTTTGACCTATCTAAATGTCTTAAAGTAGCAGGGAGGATTATAAAACTTGAGTTACGCATACAAGTGTAGTTGTGAAATCTTATTACACAGATGGAATTCGTCTGACGGATATGGTTTTAGATTTCTGTGGAGGAAGCGATGGTGATTTGTTAATTGACCTCGTACTAGGCGAGATCGCGTGGCTTAAGTATTAAATTGCTTTCGATTGGCATTTAGGGGTTATGATGGCAAACACTAGAGTCGCTTTCATGTCTATCTATTAATATGATGTTCGGTTGACATAAATTAATTATATTGCTATTGTCGTCCCGAGCCTAAAATTCGCGCTATGACCAGCGAAATCGAGCTATAATACGATTGTAACCTATGGGGTTTTTTAAAATGAAGAGGTAAAATTCGATTTGAATCACAGCAATAGTCGCTTGTAGAAAGAGGATGGGTTCGAACATACCCTCTTTTTTGCCCTAAATTTGAGAAATTTAGTATTAAGGTTTTACAGGAATATTCTTCCACTCGGCTTTAGGTACCTACATTTGAACTCGACCTATAAAAGGCCTTTTGGAGATGAAACTTTGCTCGTTCATTTGGGTACTACCGGGTATGCATAGCCGGAGTAGTAGGTGGGAAAAATCTGGAATTTAGTTTTTTAAAGCCCCGATCTGATCTGAGTTTAATATTTATTTTTAAAAGAGCTCTAGTAAAGCTCACGGAGGGTTAAATTAAATACGTTGGTGTGGACTATTCTTGAGACAATCTACATTGAATTGTTCGAGTCTCTCGGATATGATACATTGCGAATCAGAGAGAAGATGCAACTGTATATTATTATTTTTTATGACTATTATTGAACTCACTGGTTTCGGTTTATTATAATTGTTATTTTTTTAATACTCGAAACTTGAACACAATACACCATCGACTTAAATGCGATTGTGGGTTCGAATCTAAAGTAAAAGCGAATATATAAGTGGTTAAAATGATAACTCTGATCATGTCAATTGAGATATATCGCAGGAATTTGGCTTTCACGTTTCAATAATTATCATAGAAACCGAGATTAGTAAGGCAGTTTCGCGCTTTTTATCAATAATTTGAGTATTTAGAAAAATAAATGGGATGCTATAAGCCTAAAACACTTGCCTTTTATTTATGTTTGGGGTAGATAGAATTATAGGAATATAATGTGAAATAATTTCGTTTCAGACTCTAGTAGCAATATCATTCATGATAATGGTGTTGATCATCTTTTGTAATCTAAAAGTTTAATCTATACAAAAAAATATAATGTCAATCATGATGTAGTATAGGTAGATATTTGATTCTGGCTAAGGTACTGGATATATATTATTCTTATGATGGTGAAGAATAATAAATTATGGAAGATACTTAAAAAGCTTCCTGGCTAGGTAAAGGCAATCTAGATATTCTACGTAGGTCAAGGTCATGATTCATGAACGTGAAGCTGTAAGTCATTGATAATATTCGTTTGATTTAATATTATTAATGGGAAATAAATGACCAAAAGAGAAAGAATTAAAAAAGGAAAGGTGTAGAGAGTAGGTCGGCAAATGTCAATTGGCAGGGGATTTTGCACCCAATTGGTGGGAACACATATTATCCACGTTGCTGCTTCTGAGTTCTGACGCCCATTTTTTGAAATTTTTATGTAGGTTGAAGACAATTCAAATACTTTGTATATAAATCACAAAAATTTGGAAGCGAACCAATAATTTTCATAATAATGTATAATATAATTTTTTTATACAAATGATATGATTTATTTTCAATAATAAACCTTCAATTTAATAAATTAAAAGAGACAATAAAATACCCCTTACATAAATTATAAAAAAAATTATGTAGGGTTGATAAAGATATGAATATAACTAAAATACTGAATCACGAGGAAAGATTTTATTATTTATATTGCGTACCAAAAATAATAAAATTCTTTTGGGAAAATCCTCTCTGGTACAAAGAAAATTTATCAAACGGTTGTGGTTCGACTATCAGTCTAGTACTCTCCTACGTATGATAACATCTACCTACGTATGATAACGTCTACAGTATGGCCTGACTTGATATGGAGTAGAGCTGGCTTGAGCTTGGGTCTTGATTTGGATATGTGTCTTGGACAGGGCCTGGGACGAGGATATGGTCTTTGACTTTGGATATGGTCCGAACCGGGGTGCCTTTACAACCTTGATCTCTTAATCTTTGTCTTGGACTTTGATCCTTGAGATATGGGTTGAATGGAGGACCGAGACCCTTGATACGCTGTCAAGTCGACGCCGACCCTCTTGATTGGATAGGTGGGCTGGCAGGACGCTTGACCCTCTAGGTTTGATATGTGGTGGGACTTTGATGTAATGACTCGAGATGGTTCGCCGGATGCTTCAGCACTGCCTCCGCAGGGCGGATTCAGTTGTAGGGGTCTTGGTAGCTAGTACCTAACTTGTTGAACCATGTAGCTTCGTGGTTGGGTTCCTTCAAGAGCAAGGCCCTAGCATTTCTGCCCTTGTGCCGGATGGGAGTGTGGCTTCCAAATACTGATCCCAAATTTCCAATTTGACTTGTCATAGGGTCTTAAAGCAGTTGTATCTCCTACATCTTGATTTGGGTGTTTAGTGGGCAACTCAGCTTCTCATCCGCTTTTGGGGTGGTCCTCCCTTCCTTGAGATATTAGCTCTATTTGGTATATGAATGGGGCTTCAGAGTTTGATCATCTCCTAGATTCGGATTTAGTGTGGGCTTTAGCAAAATTTTCCTACAAATTGGGGATGCACAGCCCATTTCTGTCGATTCTTTGGGTATTGGCCGCCTCCGTCGGATTTCGGCCGCTCTTCTGTCGATTTTGGGCATTACGCCTCGATTTAAGACGCCCGCTTGGTCTTCAGGTGTTCGGATGAGCTCTTTCCCTTTGAATCTTCAAGTTTGGAGATATTTTACGCCGTGTGTCTTGATGACTTCTCTTGTTTTCTCCGCCTTAGATTTTTCTCTTACGTTTTTTTCTACTATTTTTTAAAATATGGGGTATTTATAGGCTTAGTTCAAGCTTTCGATCAAGTCGATCCATCTTCAGGCGGATCGTGATCTCAACAATTGATTTTGAGGCATAATCTAGACCATCGGATATTTTACACCACTTGTTCTCCAAGAAATGAAGTTGGGCGCCTACTTTGTAGGTTTTTTAGGTCAAAATCATTTTATTTATTGACCTCGACATTCCCTTGCTTCATTAATTCAAGCCCCGTATCTTTCGAAAACCTTATTCTAGGTTTAAAATTAGGTTTATTTAATATAAAACCCTAATTTTAACCTAAAATTAATAACAGGTCCTTGAATCACGGAAACCCTATTATTTTCTCCTAACTTGAATTTAATTGAAGCGAACTCCTAATCAACACGTAATCGTGCGATCGGTTGAGAATTAATTAAATTAATAAATTTATAAAAACAAATTTTTATTAATTAAAATTACACTATCTAGAAATGCCCTCGAACTCGGCACATACATAGTAAGTGCTCTGTTCGACCGCTAGTTCTACAACCGCGATATGGCCACCGGGTGCGCCGTTTTGAACTTGTCAGCTTTCTACCACCAGAACCCTTGCACTTTTACGGATTTTCTATGCAGTTGCTAGATATGTCATAACACAATTTAATTTTTAATTTAAGAAATTAATTGTCATCTTGGATATGTCCGGAGATAAATTAATGTTATAAGCCTGGTTCGATCTTCTCGAAGCCAGCTTACTCTCCGATCTCCGTGGATGTATGGAAAATTAATTCGTGGATAATTTTATTATGATTTTTAGTTATAATAAAATATATGAAATATTCAATTTTACACTAACATAGTGAAAATTGTTATATGGTCTTTAGGCCAACCCGTGTGTTCGGGTTCTTCAATGTACCGGATGATTCATGAACTTGCATTTGGTGTTCAGTTAAGTAGATGGCCTAAATTTAGGGTTTAAGTGAACTTGGTGGATTTGGAAAAACACACAGGCTGTGGTCCTTTCTTTAGTCTTGTATGACCCAGTTCAACCGCTTCTCTTAACTTTAAACCCTCTTATAAGATGACTCGTTTATTGCATGAAATACCAAATCATCATCTTTTCTCATAGAGGGGCCAAAAATCCCAAGCAAAAAATAGGTGAGAAATGTTTTTCTTTTTCTTCCCCTCTCACCGAAAATTGTATGTGTAAGTATGTAACTGATTTTTCTCTTTCTTCTCCCTTTCTCCTTCTTTTGATTGCTCCAAATCAAACTAGGTTTAAGAAACACTCTTTTTTGTTTTTGATATTTTTGAACCACATAGGTTCCAAATAATAAATTTTTCTTTTCTTGATTTCAGGTATTCTGCTTTGAACTCAGCTGCTTTCTGTATCATCGGGATCTTCGTTCAGGTAAAGTTTCCATCTTTTTCTTTGATTCTTCATGAATTTGCCCATAAGTGCATGATCATGATATGCCCCATGCAAAATATTAATCAAATTAGGTTTAACTAGAATAAATCCCATAATTTTTCATAATTTTTGCATGTTTTGTTGTAGAATCCCGTTTTTAATTGTGCTGAATTTTCTTTGAATTGTTCCCATTGATTGGCTAGTTAGAATAACTTGAAATTCGAATCCAAAGTTCCTCAGAGGGGTCCCCAGCCCGCATATGTTTTCGCTTAATTTTCTCAATTTACTTTGATCCTCTCTTGACTCAAGCTTTGCATGGTTGTCTTGTTTTTGCACAACTTGTATTCTTTGGGGTATATTCTTCTCTTCTCTATCACCGGAGAGAATCGCATGATCTCAAGGTCTTGAAGAGACGCACGTCTCGGTGTCAAACTGCGGTTGCAGGCTCGAGCATTAGATATCACTGCATAAAGTCTCGCAATTCTCGCCACAGCCTGCATGCTCATAGTATTTTGGCCATATCTTTTTGCTCGCTTGTCTGTTTTGATGAACTTTATATCCACGCGTAGGTATTTGCATGCTCTATCACTTAGCTTCAGGGTCTGCATCATTGTCTTGGCTCCTAAATCTGAACTGGAACAGATTACGTTTTTGCATGCTATTTGTCTTCTCTTTTCGATTGTTACTCTTTTTTGCTTTGGTGCTTGCTTGAGCTTCCCATGTTGTGTATTCTTGTCCCTTTGCCATAGATTTTTTGCATTGTTCTTGAGGCGGTCATTTTCTAGATTTAGTCCCCTTGGTTACCCACCTTGACTTGGTTTGGTGCTAACTTGGTAGAAGTCTGGACTTTTGTCCTCCTCGTGGATTGGCTCCTTATCTCCTCCTCGGATTGGTCACAGACCTATTCTTGAGGTAGTAGTTTTCTAGATTTAGTCTCCTTGATTACCCACCTTGACTTGGTTTGGTGCCAACTTAGTAGAGTTCGATTGCTCTCTTGTGTGGTGATAACATCCGCTTATGAGTTCCGTGTTGGCCTCCGGCTCACAAGCACCTATTCTTGAGGTAGTAGTTTTCTAGAGTTAGTCTCCTTGATTACCCACCTTGACTTGGTTTGGTGCCAACTTAGAGTTCTCGATTTCTCTCGCTCTCTTTGTGTGGTGATAACATCCAGCTTTACAGAGTTCCCGTGTTGGGCCTCCGGGTTCTCTGGTGATGCATTCCCCTCGAGGCGGTCCCCAGAGTTAATCCCTTGACTTCTAGCCTTGTCTTGTTTTTCTTTGTTTGAGGCCGAGTTGGTAGGACTCTAGACCTCTGTCCTTTTTGTGTGGTGATAACATCCGGTTTTGCGCGAGTTCCCTCACCTTTGTGTGGTGTTGGCCTCCGGTTTTGCGTGATGCATACACTCCCTCGGCGCAGTGCCAGCCTCTGTGAGTCGATCCGCTTGGTTTCGGTCTTTGTCTTTTTTTTTTTGTTTGAGGCTGAGTTGGTAGGACTCTGGACTTCTAACCTCTGAGTAGGGCCGACTCCGACTGTATATTACTTCTTTGGGGGTGTACCCTCCCATTTGCTTTTTGAGTATCTTTAATGTGAGTTGACGTAGCCTCGTGATCTTTTTCTTTTGTCTTGATGCTTCAGCTTCATTTGACCGGCTTGTTTTCTTTTACCGCTTCTTGGATTCCTAGGGTATTCTTGACTCGCCTCGACTACGTGGTAGTTGGCCACCCCTTTTGATCAAGACGTGTAATGGCTGCTTGGGGGATTACCCGAGTCCCGTTGTTGAGCTTTTGATGTCGTATCCTTTGAGTTGTAGCATCTTTGGATCTGCTCACAGCCATAGCGCATATTTATATCAAGCGCACTCCGAAATAATAAAACCACTTTGGGGAAATCCTCCCTGGTACAAAAAAGATTTATCAAACGGTTGGGGTTCGACTATCGCTTCTGGGCATTTCACGTATGCCGACGCTCAGCGCATGGCTGATTCTGATATGAACTCGACCGCTTCGAGCTGGGTCTTGATTCGATATGTAACCCGACGTGGCCCGAACCAGGATTTGATCTTTGACTTTGGATATGATCCGAACTATGGTGTCTTGTAGCCTGATCCCGTGTCGCTGCGGACTCGATCTTTTCTTGGACTTTGATCCTCGAGATAGGGTTGAATGCGGACCGAGGACCTTATTTGATATGGGTTGGCCGACGCCGACTCTCTTGATTGGATGATGGGCCGGTTACTGACCTCTGCCATGTAGGACTTTATGACGACCAGTATGCGTGCCTTTACCCGGGATGCTTCAAAGAACTCACCTCGTGTGGCTCGACTAGTTTAGAGGCCCTAAGCAAAGGTAGCACCGAACTTGTCGAGCCGCATACCGTGGTCGGGTTCCTTCCAACAATAGGGGCTCCTAGCGCCTTCCTTCTGTGTTTGGTACGGATGAGCAATGGGCTTCGCCAGCCATCCTAGCTCGATTTGACTTATCATAGGGCCTACCAAGATTCCCTGTACTGATTTGCATTGAAAGCTGTGGGCACTTCTGGCCAAGATCAAATTTTGGGGCTGTCCTCCTTCCTTGAGATATTAGGCGCCTCTATTCGGGAGGCTGGTGAGTGGGGCTTGAAGAAATTGATCCTCTCCTAGATTTGACTTAGTGTGTGGGGGTTTGAAGAACAGATTTCCAGATCTTATCGGGGACGGACGTACCACCCTCGTCGACTCGGGATCGTCACCATGTCGGATTTCGGGCCGGGCCGCTTGTCGGATTTTTAGGATCGTCGCCTTCCCCGATAGGGGTTGACTCGCTTGGTCTTCGTGTCCGGATGCGCTCTTGCCCTTTGAATCTTCAAGTTTGGAGATACTTCTGGCGCTTAGGTGTCCTACTGATCTTCTTCTTTACAGTTTTTTGCAGTTTTTTCACCTTCTCTTGCCTTGGATTTTTCTCTTATATTTTTTTCTACTATTTTTGAAAATATGGGGTATTTATAGGCTGGCATAAAGCCATTGGTTGATCCATCTTCAGCGATCGTGATCTCACTGCTGATTTCAGGCATAATCTAGACCGTCGGATATTTTACACCACTTGTTCTCCAAGAAATGAAGTTAAGGCCATTTGTAGGTTTTGGTCAAAATCATTTTATTTATTGACCCTAAACATTGTCTTTGCTTCATTAATTCAAGCCCCTCGCATTTTGAAAATCTTTATCTACGTTTAAAATTAGGTTTATTTAATATAAAAACCATAATTTTAAACTAAAATTAATATCAGGTCCTTGAATCATGTGAACCCGATTATTTTCTCCTGACTTAAATTTAATTGAAAGTTCGCCGAACCCCTAATCAACACGCCACATCGTCGGGTAATTAATTAAAATTAATAACCATTAAAAATGAATTTTATTAATTAAAATTAATTTAAAATTTCACTATCTACAAATACTTCCATACATAAATTATAAAAATTTGAAAGCGAACCAATAATTTTCATAACAACGTATAATAGAATTTTATTTTATTTTTAATAATAAACCTTCATTTTGTAATAAATTAATAGATACAATAAACTATCTCCCATGCCCTACTCCAATTACACTACTACTCCACTTGAGGTTTACTTTATTTAACTGTGAAATAAACAGCTACTTTAAATGTGTGATTGAGAATGGTCGTCGGTAGTCTGTGCAAATGGCTAGCTGTCGAGTGTTTCTATGATTCTATATACTCCGTACATTCCATATGAATATGTTGTACTACATCCATTACACAAAAAATTATTCACTTTGAATTTTTATTATACCTCTTAAATTTCGACATGTATATTTTGTTTGTATTGTATTTGATGAGAACTATATCAATGAAAAATATTTAAATTTTTTCCATTGATATATTTTTAACAAATATTATACAACACAAATATATTATTTAATGTCAAAATTTGAAAGTTACAAATTATAAAAAAGAATGACAATCTTTATGAGATGGAAGGAGTACATGTATTTTATATGTTCTATTCTTTATTAAATACTTCCTTCGTTACTAAAAGATTATCACATTTTGATTTTAATGAGTTGACTTTTTCAATTTTGAACTCAAATAACTTTTAATGTGTTATATATTTGTTTGTAAAAAAGATATCAATAACTAGTATTTTCAACATACTTTACTATTAATTTGATAAGTTTAATTCAAATAAAAGTTTTTTATGTTAATCCGCATCGAAAAATTATTAATCTTATCGCGAAAAGCATAAATGCCATCATCTTTTATGAATGGAGATAGTATTTTATTTTGAATTATGATTTGATTTTAGTTGTATCGCCGCTTCATGGAGAAACATTTACTACTCCATAATACAAATTGTCCATTCTTGATCTTTTCATTGCACTTCAACTTCAATCGTGAAATATTTTATTTTATTATATAATACTTGATGAAACTATATTAATAAAAAAATATATTTCAAACTGCTTCTATTAATATATTTTTTATCAAATATTATACAATACAAAGAAATATATTTAAGGTCAAAGTTTAAAATGTATAACTATAAAAAAAAGTGGACAATCTTTGTGGAATAGAGGGAATAACATTCATTTGATGTAAACAAAACTTTGTTAGAGCAGTCGCATCAAATTCACAATAAAAAAATTCCCTTTAAAATAATTTTAAGGATTACTTTCTAATGTTTACACAAATCAAATTTTCTATTGAAGCTTTTTTGTTTGTGAATAAATTTATGATATTGTTGAATTTAAATTTTTTTTAAAGGAAATAAGCTTCAATGAATATTGACAATGATTTGTGAAAGAAGATGAACAATGATGGTTTGGAAAAGATTAATAGGGTGTTTGGCTAAGTTTATTTTTTGTCAAAATTAATTTATAAGTTGATTTGGTCAAAATAAAGTGTTTGGCTGACACTTTTAAGACGTTTATAAGTTGAAATTAAAAAAAATAGTAAATTTTAACTTTTTTCCAACTTTTTTTACTCCAACTTATAAGTTGGTTTGACCAAGTAATTTACTTAATTACCCTTTAATATTTAACTTTATACCTTATTTATTCTTCATTTAATAGTCATAAATATATAATTTTTATTTATACCAACTTTTTAGCATTTTACTTTTTATTGAAAAAATAAAAAATAAAAATATTATATTTTTAGTCATAAAATATAATTTTAGTTATAATTATTTTTATTCTTTTTAAATATTATATTACTAATTTATTTATATCATAAAGATTAAAAATGATTTGTTCAGATGTCCTTATAAGTCATTTTATCATTTCTACAACTCGTGTTCTCTATCAACTTATAAGTTATACTAAACAAGCCGTACCTGATAACTTATAAGCGACTCCATCGATACAACTTATAAGTCGATCATTATAAATTAAAAAATAAGTTTAGCCAAACATCCCCTAAGTGTGTTTTGATATATGTGACCTAAATTATCCCATTTATTTGGTCAAAATGGATGAAACATTAATTCAAGGGAAAAAGTGATTTGAGTTATTTTATAAAATTACAATCGAATTGAAATGGTTTTAATAACTATAAGTGATCGCAATGGATTATTTGCCAAACGTGATTAATGTGCAAAGTCATTCACATAATTTTTTAATTACTCCACAATTTTGCCAAACAACAAATTAATGGGGTGTGCTGTGTGCAAAATAACCCAACTCAACCTGAAACTACCTTAGTTGGATTAAAAGGTCGATTGGGTCACGTATTGGGTTAGGCAACTTGGGGTTGGGTTTAAGTTCTTGAAATTCCGGCATAACACGAAATATGTATATCAATTTTAAATTTAAAAAAGTATACATAAAATCTCATGTAAACTCATTATTCTTACATATCTAAAAACAATGTTGACTATTCACTGAATATCCAATTTATTTAGTAGTAGTAATTTATATACCTCTTTCAATATATTTTAATTAACATTTTCACTTTTCACTACAAAGTTTCGCCTTGAAGGTGGAGAGAGTACGATATACAAAGATGTGCATGAGTCGAGCTAAATCAATGGCTCGACTCGGCTCGACCTAAATGGAGCCCAGACTTAAATTGGCTTCTATGCTGGTATGCTCAGTCGTTCGACTTGGCTACATCATTACTACTATACAAAGAGAAATACTTCTCCATACTTTTGTGTTATAAAAGATTTTGTTTTAATTTTTTTATTTAAATTTCTTGTTGTTTTTTATTAATATAACTTTTACTAATGTCACGTTAATCTCTATTCCAATTTAGTGGGTTTGTTAGCCTTTTTACATGTTAATTAATTTTATTAGTTGATCAATTAAACTACATCGGTGTTTTTCCAATTGAATTTTGAAATAAGTGAGTTAGATCAAGCTGAGCCCAAAAAACCTTTATTTCGGGCTCGGCTCGTTTACTGGTCTGTGCAAAGATGGACACATTTTGCATAAATTTTGGCACATTTCAATCATTCTTACAATTTTTGACATCAAAGAGGTCGATACAAATTGATACAAGACGGGTAAATCCATAATCAACTTGCGTCACCCGTGGGTGTCAAAATCTGTAATAGTCATTGAGCATGTCAAAATTAAAACAAATATGCATGTAAGAAGCGTTAATCTTTCATTATCATTGGACACATTACATTATTGGGTTAATCTTAATTCCATTCAATCCGATCCATATACACCCATAACAAATCACATGTTTCATCAGTACGAAGTAACAAGTATAAATATCTCAAGAAAACGACATTGGTTTCGTGTCAGATTTTGAATAATTAATTCCCGATACCAAACCGACACGAAACCGATATCTGCTATTGTCCAACCCTTTATGAACCTGGCTGGATATGAGACGACACAATGATACAAAGCTTATGTTATATTTAGCCGGTTTGCGGCCCCGCTTATTACTCGGTTTTCCAAGAGTGTAACAAGACCACTTGGAAAAAAAGCGCGATTACACTTTTCACAACCAACATCCATACACAAATAACAAACTCCCCCCCCTACATATCATATTTATCTGATCTTTTCTTACATCATAATACAACTTCATACATCCATATCCAATGTTTAACTAACAATCATTTCATTCTATTTCATAATCAAATAAATATACCACCTACCACAACATATATTTCACAAGTTACCCAACATATCATGGGAGCAATAATTGCAGTCTTCTCAACGATGACTACTACTTTTCCCACATACTAATTTTGCATTGATCTCTCATTCAGTGTTATTCTAGCTTATTTGCAGACACAAAGTAGTACGAGAGCTTGGGAATGCCTTTTTAAAGCAACAAATAAAAGGAAGAACCAATGTTTTGTTGAAGCTTACGTCTACTCTCACTGACGGTTGGAAATAATCAATTCTCACTATACAAACACCCAAATAGTGTTTTTTTTAGCAAAATGCCCATAATGAAATTTCCTAACTACTACATTACGCAGAACATGTGGGGGCAAAATAGTCATTTCATTCCCAAAATCAACATTGTTTGGGTGTGGTGTATAACAACCCAAATACTTCTTCTACGGTCCCATTAGTGTACATTTTGAGTTCTTGGGATATTATATGGTAATATCACGTTACTCCAAGTATTTCCATATACGTGATATTACCATATAATATCCCAATATCTTCACCATTCCTTTGCATGTGAAAGGTTCTCATGTGCCTATAAATTTATTTAGATGATGTTTTTTCAGTTTTAATCGGTTTGAATATTCGACTTCTACCTTAACAAGTAAATTCCCGACTACCATACCAAATTCCTCCACCCGACATTTGATTAACGTTAACTTTTGTGTTTTTTGATTATTTCGAGTATTCACTAGTTTTATTTAAGACTATTTTTTGAGTTATACTAATTTGTTACTGCATCTAAAAATATTTTTTATGTGACAAATTATTTATCATATCCAAATTACCCCCTCCATCCTATAAATATTGTCTAATTTTAGATTTGTTTTTCACAAATTTAAGAGATAAATAGTTAAAGTGGACTTATTATATAAATAAATACATGCAAAAGTTAGACAAGATATGAGAAATGAAAAAAAATATCAAAGTGGACCATCTTCATAAGATGGATGGAGTAATATTTTGGTATTCACATCTTCAATTAGGCAGTTTTCTACAATGATAAACTAATTTTTAATAATACATATATAAGCAATTGATTTTAAACTGTTTTCAATCATCTATTTTATAAAAGAAAAGTTAAGTCAAATGATCCGTCCCTTATTATATCAAAGGGATAAGCATTGATTTTCCCTGAAAAAAGTCCACATTCCAACCACGTTTTGAGAGATTTTTAATTTAAATGCTTATAAAAAATTGTAAGCAGGTGATTATTCCATATTTTAACTGTTAGATTATCTTTTTAAGTAAATTTTTTATTCAACGGTCAAGTTAAAATATGGGTAAATCTGTTTTTTTACTCTTTTAAAATTTAAAATAATCAACTTAATGATAGATTTATTGAATTATAAATTACAATTAAACTTCTACTTTTATAAAACTTGTGTAAGCTCCTAAATGAATATTCTACGCTCTATTATCTTGGTGCCTTATGTGAAACGTTAAAACTCTTCACAAATTTGGTAACATGCATGCATATTGACATATTGTTACTGGTCAACATAGAATCTAGAACAAATTCCAACTCTTGTTTTTATTGTACTTTCTTGAATCTCCGGCAGCAATGACATTTGGTTTGAATGAAGAAAAATAGGTAGGAAAAAAGGCATGAAATATATAGTTATTAATTCTTATTTGGTTGTAATTATTAACCATTTTATCTTTCTCTTAAAGTCTTGGTGTATCAATAATTCAATATCATACGGAGTATTTGTTATGATATTGCATTTTGTATTTTCTAAAGTCCGGTGTATTGACATACATCATATCTGTTGGTATATTACATCAAATCTTTTCACTACTGAAACTTACAAAATGGAATTGATACCTTCGAAGTACGAAAGACATCTTGTTAGAAGTTATTGTGCAAATATATTAGGCGCAAAAAACACATGCTACAGCTCGAGCCTTATTACCATTATTCTTTGTCAGAATATTTATTTTTTCTTTACGTTGGGCGCTTTGTTTCTTAATTAAGATGTAATCTCATCGTGAAATTTCTTTTTATTTCATTAGCTAACCTTTCTTTTATTTTAATGCCTTTTAATTTAATATAAGATCTCATTTTATTTAAATGTTAATTACTTTTATTATTCTAATGGGAATTTATTCTAATGAGACGCTCCAAAGTATAATAATATATTCAAAGCACCACAACTTACCAACATTTCTGTTTTTGCCAACAACCTAACAACTGTACTCCAATGTTGATGTCCCTTTCTTCTCTACTTCCTAGTTATTGGTTGGATCATGTCAATATGTCATGACACTCAACTTTTGGAATAAGTGAATTAACAACACTTAATTGGAAGACCAATACTAATTGAACTGCCACTTGTCCATATTCTCATTTACTCCTTTGAGCTCAATTGATCAAATACAAATACCATTACAATAAAGCTTATGGTTAAATTTAGAATATGAATAATAAATCTAGCAAATAAGTGAATAATTATTAATATACTCAAATAATACGATCACAGAAAAGTTTCTTGATCTTTTATTAAATTTCATGATCGTGAACAATTTCTACTTCCATAAAAATGTCAAGAGCATGCTGTAATACTGGCCCCTCGACATGATAAATATTACACACGGCTCATTTCTTTGACGGCCCAAAATCGTGAACCAATATGCACAATATTTGATACTTTGGCATCATACCGCAACATTTCAGACTTCTGTGACTAACTGCAATAATATCATTATCTGGAACCAAACTGCATCAAGAGCTAACACCATCCGGCATCATATCGACAATTAACTCCAAACGCGAAAAACATGCTTGTGGTCTCAAATATATCCAACCCTATTCTTTCCCCGGCCCAACTCTTAGCTTATTTTTTTTATCATAGTTTTTTTTTATAAATATCAAGTTCAATTTTTCTTTATTTATGATCAAAGTTTCATATCAAGTTCAAAAATATCAATTAAAAGTAAATTAAAATCTGTAAGTATCATTCAAAAAATGGTTTCAACTTGTATGAAATAAATTAATCAATCAAATACCTTGGCATGCTAGAAAATGGTTCCCTACTGCATAAAATAAGAAAAGTTGTAGCATTATTATTTTAATCACCACGCACCATTAATGACCCAGTGCTCAGATATTTCTTCGACCACTCAATTTCCACGTTTTAAATACATCATATTGTCTCCTTCGTCTTATTCGACTCTTCCGGCACCTCGAGTTCAACCATTTTCGAGTATAATTTCCATTTTGTAATTACATATTACTCAATACCAATAATTATACTCGACTATTAACCGAGTGGGACTAAAGACACATCCAAACAGTATCAAAATCGGATGAAATGACTATTTTGCCCCTATATCAAACTTCCTCATCAAACACAACACTTACAAATAAGGGGGCTAAAATAGTAAGTTCATGCTACATTTTAACACTATTTGGGATGTGAATTTAGCTCCAGTGCTAATAACCCAACCCCACTTGTGATTGAACCAATCAAAGTAATCTCTCTCTTCCTAAAAGATTGTTCACTTTTAACTTTTTAATACAGACATTTTAACTGATTTAAATATATTTATTTCATATATATGATATTTGATAAAAATATATCAATGAAAATATTGAAATTTATTTTTCATCGACATAGCCATCAAATATTATACCATACAAATAAAAATATCTACGATCAAAATTTAAAAAGTAAAACTATCTGCTCAAAAAGTTCAACAATCTTTACTTAACTGATGGAGTAATTAGATATTGAGTATTGTTATACTCGAATTTAATTTTTCCTTTTGGTAATTGCATATTCGTTACTCAACCTACATAAATGAGACTTGACTACCCACCCACCCAACTACTAAGTAAACCAGTCAAAGTATAAGATGTTGTTTGATACTTGATACAATCGAGTAAACTTAATATATCATTCACTCGATATTAGTTAAAACTCGATTTTTTCGTAGTGTTATATAACTTTCACATATAAATCGACGTAAGAATACGTTATTTCCTACTAAATAAATCCGACTATACTATCCGGCTTGAGTGGTCGAGTATCATAAAACCTCAATACACAAAATAATTTATAACCCAACTCACTTACCACATATCTAATTAAGCTTACTCCGATATCGCCCACACTTTGCCGGTACTCTTATGATACCATTCCAGAATGCATCTGGATCCGAAAATCTGCGTGACGCATTTTAAAATCGGGTCTTTGATATTTCAACTTTGGGATCACCATTCTCTAAATCATCATAAAATACGGCCGAAGATTTTAAACATCTAAAAGCACGCACAATTCCTTTCAGACCCCAAAATTACCCGATACTCGTTTGAACATGTGAGTTCAATATAACTTCTCCCCTCTCTCTTACAAGTATATCTATATTTATGTACCTAATCTAACTCCAAAGTTACCCGATTCGAACATAAACCACAAAATAAATCACACCATAAGACATCTAAGTTCAACGAAACTCCCCCGACCCTCCTTTTCTCTCTCTCTCTTGCAAGTATATCTATATTTATGTGTAGGTAATAATATAGACATACAAACTCGTAAAATATAACTTTGTCTATTTTGACTTTTCATGTACTAATTCCCATTCTGTTAAGCATTTCACGTTGACTAAACCGCTTCTGCACGATCTCGGTCAACCCTTTATTTCTTCTCTACTCAAGATTTGTGCTATGAGCTTTTATCAGATGTATTATTGTCAACGGATTTATATACAATTTTGACTTTTTTTGGTTTGGTTGACTAAAATTATGAATCCATCAGGTTAGTATTCAACTTCATTTTGATGCAATTTTAATTGAATTTGATTTTGAAATTGTTATTATTTCGTATTTTAATTATGGGGTTTGCATGTTTATGTGATTTTGACTTTGTTTGATTTCATTTTGACTTTATTTGCTTTGGTTGACTTTGATTTTGAAATTGTTAGTGTTTTGTGTTTGGATGATTTGGTTTGCATGTGATTCTGGGTTTCTCTCATTTGTTAATTTATCTTCAGTTTATATGTTTTTGCTTATTACTCATTTCAGTAATATTGTATAGTTTTGAATTTTGATGGTTGAGTGGTATTTTGAACTTTACTATTTTGTATATGTTGTACTTCTGCCTCTGGATTTAATTGATCATCTAGACTTGTTGTTTCTTATAATTATAATTGATCGTTTACTTTATCAATGCAACTTGGAGTTAAAAAAAAAAATCTTTTTTCTCTCCTAATATTCTTATTTTCATTGTTTCTCCTTGAAAATAGTAAAATCGATTAGTATCTTAATAATTACTTTTGAGCTACATGATCAACTAAATTAAGACGGAGGGAGTATAGTATTTGCGGAAAAATATATTAAAAGATTGGATTTTTATAGTACTTTACTAACAACATAATACTTAAGATTCAAATCGAAGTGATGTGTGTCGATTATTGCTCCAGAGTTTGTTAATTTTGACTATTGGGAATTAAATTAGGTTATCTTTTGGGAATGGAGGTAGGAATAAGTTAAATTTGTTTGAAAATTGATCATTTATCGGTGAATTTGTTGGGAAAAGAACGAATTAATTAGAGTGGTGCGACACCAATGTTGCTGGATGAATGCAATTAATGAAAATGTTAGTATCTCTTGAGCAAATTTTGGTTCTAGGAAGAAGTTTATGATTGATGATAGCTAGTAAGGCGGAAATTATGTAAAGGTTCAGCCGGAGCTGGATGAATGGTCAAAATAGAGTATATACGCGAATTCAGGGGGAAAAGGTGTCTCCTTTTTGTATCGTCATGCATTTCTACTTGGGAAACATTATATATAATCCTGAAGAGGAACGTGAATGGGAAACAAAGGCTTCTACTAGGAAGTAGCTCGACTCTTTATCTTGTTTGTGCTGTTCTGATAGTATTTGCATATCTTAAAGGCGTGTACTCATAATTGATGTTAAAGGAAGACAAATATTTAGATTGTAAAAAAATACTATGTAGTGTTTGGATTGCATATCTATGTTGGTGATGGAAATTGTTGATAATTCACTGACTATCATCAGGTTATAACATCATTCAGGTTATAACATCATTGAGTTAGTACGAGAAGCGCAAACTAGGTGGCTGAAGCCTGCCGAAGTGCTTTTTATACTCCAGAGTCATGACAGTAGCCAGATTACGAATGAGCCCCCTCAAAAGCCACCAAGTATTTTTCTGCTCTGATTTATTGCTTCTTATTCATGAATGTCTTAGGGGTTCAACCAAACACTGTTTCTTTCATATGCTTGATGCATTGAGCCACTCGTGTTTGCATCCTTTAATAGGTGGATCTTTGTTTCTTTTCAATAAGAGAGTCCTTCGGTTTTTCCGCAAGGATGGCCACAGTTGGCGTAGGAAGAAAGATGGAAGAACTGTCGGGGAAGCTCATGAACGGCTTAAGGTTGTTAAACTTTATAGAAATGGAATCCTTTTGGGAATCAAATTTGAAGAATGGATTGCATAGAACGAACTATTGATCGCTGAAAGAATGAGATAATATTTCATTTTAATATTTATGTGTATATGAGTTGATGACCTCATGAAAAGTTGTTGTTTTCCATCCTATCATTATGGAGGACTTCTGGTAAATATTTATAAGTCCAAGGGTTGTATATATTTTAAAGTTTTTGTCTCCATTTAACTGTCACTCATCAGCCAAGTGATTATTAGATCCATACCCGCCTTGCTATTTCTTTGTTACCCCCAAATGAAATACCACACAATTTATTGTGCATGATATAAGTTATTCTGATTTTTTTTGTCCGAGTATACATTAGTATATCAGCATATTTAATAGTGCTTACTTTGTTTGTTTCAGTACCACTAAATATGACTATTTGTTGTATTATAACTTTCTTTATTGCTAGGTTGGAAATGTTGAGGCTATAAACTGTTACTATGCCCATGGAGAACACAACCCTAATTTCCAACGACGCAGCTATTGGATGTTGGACCCGTAAGTTTCTCCTTCCGTAACACCATGAGTAATCAATAGTACTACTATTCAAGGCAGTGTACAAAAACAAATGACGGCAACCTTACCAAAATCTGCTTTCACTTTCTTTAGTTTCAACTATGATTATATGAGATTTCACTTCGTGTTGGGTGAACTGGAAAAGACTAACCTTCGAATCATACTCATAAAGCTTAATTTTCTATCAATGGATTGTTCAGGGCACATGATCATATTGTTTTGGTTCACTACAGAGACATAAATGAGGTGATATTCTAATCCAAATTATATGGTAGTCATGGTCATTCTCATTTTTCTTCAGACATGTTGATATTCCATTTAATATCATGTGTTGATAACGATGAGTAACAAGTTAGATGAACTTTGCCTCTATGCATCCATTAGAAGTTCCAAAAACTTGTTTTTGCATTTGCACATTTTGTGAAATCACATTCATAGGTAATAGATGTGCACTTAAGTAATGGGATTTGAATATGAAATGTTCACATTCACTTAACTTTGGATCTTTTATTTTCTCCTTTTATTGATTGGACAGGGTAGTCAAAATGCAGGAGTTACGTTACAGTCTTCTCCAGTATCTATAACTTTCAGCCCAACCCCAAGCTCTTATTCTAATCAGCCTCTGGGCTCTTCAATGGGTATTGGTGAATCTTATGAACCATATCTCAGTTCTTCAAGTCCTGGGTCTGTGGAAATCACATCTGATGCAGCCGTGAGAAGTGATGGAATAAATTATTTAGACAGCTCCGCAACAATGGAAGAAGTTAATAGTTCAGCAAACCTGGAAATGAATCAAGCTCTGAAAAGACTGGAGGAGCAACTGAGTTTGAATGATGAAAGATTCCAAGAACTTGATGCGTTAGATAGTGAGAATGAGGATCCAGATGATTTTGGACCTGTAGTATCTGATCAGAGTTCATTAGCTGCAACACAACTGAATCCAAATGGTCGCCAGTCCTGGAAAAATACAGGTTTTTTGTCAATCTTTTGGAGTATTTTATAATAACTGGAAATAACAGCTCGGTGACCTCATTACTGGTCATATTGAATCTATGATATTGAAAGGGGAGTTGCAATATCGCTGCTCTACTATTGTATTTGTAGTTAATGCCAGTTACATCTGCATCACTTCTTGTGCAATTCTTAAATAGGCAGATAGTTCTTGTTTACATATAACTGGAATTAACTAGTGTGCAATGCATTCCCATAGAAATCAATGCATTCCCATAGAAATCAATGCATACAACTGATGAAGCAGCCCATATAGGTGTACGATTCTTTTGATTGATTCTGACATACAAGAGAAGATGTAATCATTAAAATAAAGATTAGTCCAAGACTAGTCATATCTGATAAGGATTGACCTCATTATGGAACACAGATGATAAATTCTGAAATGCATATTTAGGTCAATGCAATATGCCATTTCAACTTTGAATGTTAAAAATTATTGTTCCTCTTATATCTGTAGATGAGAATTGCAGTAGTTGGTTTCCCTCTTGTAAAGAGAACAAAGTGGTTAATTGGCTAGCATGCAGTCTGTATCACATGCTCTGCAGTTCCTATATACCATTGATTTCATGGTTATTATGTTGGTGGGCGTTGAATCACTTGTCATGATCTGAATATACTGTTGCCTTCATAAGCTGTTAGTATTGATGAATGAAATACTAACATGGCCACTGTCTCTGTTTTACCTGCCATCATTTTTCTCCTGAGATTTCCTTAAGTATGGGACAATTTCTAATTGAAGTATCTTTGTAGGGGACAATATTCATAATCAACAATTGGTCAATCATGAAGCTAATGTTTGGGGAGGTGTTCTAGATACCTACGGGGATTCTCAGAATGTTGGAATACAAACGAAGTATGTGCACAAATCGGATGTAAACGTAAGAACTACTTCTTTTCCTAGGATGATTTAGATGATATTCTCTTTGTTGATGTGATAATTTATATCTGTGTCATACCGTCATATACCCTTCTCTCTTCACACTGAATTCACAACACAAGCTATAATGAAGTCAATCTGTTTTTTAAAAGAAACCTCCAATAGTTTTTGTACATATAAATTGTATACATATTGTTCTCACCATACTGCCCACTTATAAGTTGAATGCACATGATTGTTAATTGTTACTCTAATTTCAATTGATCAATTTTTTCATCCAGCAGGAGCAACTTTTCATTTCAATGTCTGTTTTATTCACTTATTAATGGTGAATTCTGATTAGTGTTAATATCTTAATTTCAGCTCAATATCAATTGAGTCATCCAGTAGAATTGATAAACATTTTCTTTTCCACGTAGTCTGATTTATTACACTCGCTTATTTATCTTTACCAAAGGGGGAACAACACACTGTATCAAGAAAGGAGGACGTGGAAGCGTTTGGGACTTATACTTTTCTTGATTTTGGAGGAAAGAATGCTCAAAACTGTAAGATCTCGACTTCTGTAGTACTTAGTACAACAAGTTTCTGGATGTACAGGAGTATTCTGATATGATAATCATTTGAATCCCCAGCCACAGCAGTGTCTCAAGATGTTGAAGGCTTCGTGTACCACCCTTATCCTCCCTCCACAAATTCCTATCATTCTGATCCTAATGATTACGCCACACTTTTCGACCTAGGTCAGAACAGAGATCCCCTAGAAGATGGTTTGAGTCTGACCATTTCCCAGAAACAGAAATTCAGTATTCAAGAAATCTCTCCAGAGTGGGGATATGCTTCTGAGACCACCAAGGTACTTCTACAGAAACCTAATATGTTTCAACTCGTTGTTCAGTGCAAACTTTTAATTTAATATTTCTGTAATACAGGTTATTATTGTTGGATCATTTCTTTGTGATCCGTCAGAAACTGTCTGGACGTGTATGTTAGGTGACATTGAAGTGCCTGTTCAAATTATACGGGATGGTGTCATGAGTTGCCTAGCTCCTCCTCACTTGCCAGGAAAAGTTACACTTTGCATAACTTCTAGTAACAGAGAGTCATGCAGTGAAATCAGAGAATTTGAATACCGGGTCAATCCTGCGGATTCTGCTCCCAAGAGCCAGCCTGAAGCAGGTTTTAAAAGTCCAGAAGAACTGTTGTTGATGGTCAGATTTGTACAGACGCTTCTGTCAAACTCACAGCTGCAGAAAGGAGACAGTAATGACCTAAAACTTAGTTTTTTAAGCAAGACAAGAGCTGGTGATGACTCATGGGGACAAGTTATTGAGGCTCTCTTATTCGGTACTTGGACAGCAGCTACTACAACAGACTGGCTGCTGCAGGAACTACTTAAAGATAAATTACAACAATGGCTATATTCCAGATCACAAGAACTCAATCACCAGTTAACTTGTTCCTTGTCTAGAAAGGAACAAGGAATTATACACATGATTGCAGGATTAGGATTTGAGTGGGCCTTACATGCAATTTTAAGTTCTGGTGTCAACATTAATTTCCGTGACATCAATGGTTGGACCGCTCTACATTGGGCAGCACGTTTTGGAAGGTACATAAATTCAGATGTCTTTATCTCTGCGTATAAAATCGTACATATTTGATGTTTTTTTCCAACACTCTTTTGGAACTTCTTAGAGAGATTCTCCATTCTATGAACAGATTTAACCCCTTGTTTGTTTCTTGGTAGCTGCTTCATTACTGTGGAGTAACATGTGCTGTTCCAAACATACAATGATAACATGCCCCAATTCGTCTAAACAGGCTCCTGCTTAAGCGGGTTAAGGGGTGCGGGTCGGATTGTATGCAGCGGTCGCAGCCTTACCCCTGTGATAACAGGAAGGCTGTTTCCGAGTTGACCCAATATGAATTGTTAAGACTATCTACTACTTCACAACAGTGAAAACACAAGTGAAGAAAAGAGGAAATGTATGGTGGAGCTCATCGAGTGACAAACCAATTTGCAATTTCTTGTGATAAGTTTACCTTTTCATATTTTATGACTGACATATGTATATTTTTTCTATATGATTGTCATTATTATCACTTTCACATGCAGTTTAATTGTGTTAAGAATTCATGGGGGTCCGTGCTACAACCAATTGGTTATAGATGGATAATGCCCAAGACCTTATAAACCACTTCGCATGCTTTGCCATATTCATTGTAGGACGGGTCCTCTTTCAATAAATTGCATCAGCATGCTTAAATATTTTAGCTGTGACTACTCCTTGAGTAGTCCATCAGCTCAGAGTACTCCCTCTTCTCTTGTTCACTTCACGGTAAATACATCCATTGTTGAAACTCGAAACAACTCATTTGACTTATAAGGTGTCTCCTAATATAAGGAGACAATGGTTGATTACAATCTAAGCGGTAGCTATAAATGTTTTGATATCGATAATTGAATATATAATTTTGGAAGAGAATTCTGTATTGTGCACATGTCTTCGCTTCTAGCTGGAGCGTGCATTACAATTTACATAGCTGTTACTAGTTAGAGAACTCCACAATAATATAGCATCTTTCGTTGAATTCACGTCCTGCAGGGAGAAGATGGTTGCTGAACTCATGGCATCTGGTGCCTCAGCTGGAGCAGTTACAGACCCTAGTTCGCACGATCCTGTTGGGAAAACTCCCGCGTCCATTGCTGCCACCTATGGGCACCACGGACTTGCAGGGTATCTGTCAGAGGTGGCATTGACAACTCATTTATCATCTCTCAGACTTAAGGAAAGTGAGTTATCTCAAGACTCTGCCGATGTGGAGGCTGAAAGGACTGTAAGTGGTATATCTAGAACAACTCCCTGTACAAGTGAAGACCAGCTTTCTCTTAAACAAGGGCTAGCAGCTGTTCGGAGTGCAACTCAGGCTGCTGCTCGTATACAATCTGCATTTCGTGCACATTCTTTTAGGAAGAGACAAGTAAAAGAAGCTTTCTCTACTTCTTCTTTTACCTTTACTGATGGGGATGAATATGAAGTTCTTTCAAATGACATCCAAGGGCTTTCAGCGGCATCGAAGTTGGCATTTCGCAATTCTCGGGATTATAATTCTGCTGCTGTGTCTATTCAGAAGAAATATCGAGGTTGGAAAGGCAGAAAAGACTTTCTTTCTTTCCGCCAGAAAGTTGTGAAAATTCAGGTACCTTATCTTTGATTTCCAGTGGCTATAAATATAAGAATAATGTTCAGATTCTAAACTCTTACTACTTGGTGGACATCAAAATTGCTTCTATTTAAAAAAAATTGAAAAATGGTTTTTGGCAGGCTCATGTAAGAGGTTATCAGGTAAGGAGGAATTATAAGGTTTGTTGGGCGACAGGTATATTAGAGAAGGTAGTCCTTAGGTGGCGCAGAAGAGGAGTTGGCTTGCGGGGATTTCGCCACGAGTCAGATTCTATTGATGAAACAGAGGATGAAGACATACTCAAGGTTTTCAGAAAGCAGAAAGTTGACGCTGCTATTGATGAGGCTGTCTCGAGGGTACTCCTGATGGTTGAATGTCCAGATGCACGTCAGCAATACCGTCGCATCCTTGAAAAATATTGGCAAGCTAAGGTAATAATTCAAGGTTGAAATATAAGTTGGTTGTAATTCAGTTTCAAAATTCCGTGATATTTTTTAGTTTGTTGACTTCTGTTTTTGAGTAGTATACTCAACTACTCAAGTTCAAGATTTCCTCCTGCATTTATAAGCTTAAGTTTATCATTGGTATGCATGATATATCTATAACAACTGAAAGGGGGGTGAAGAGTAGGTTGCTTCCATCTTTTTTACTCATGTTGTGTTGTCCCTTATATGGTTCATTGCACTACTTAAGCTTTTCATCTTTTGTGAATTATAGTAGATAGTGTTGGCATTTTATTCTTGGATCAATTTCGAAACAACTTCCCCGTTATTACAAGGGTAAGACTCCGAACACCCCTCCCCCCCTTGCTTAGGCGGGCGTCTCTCAGAGCCACCGGGGCATGTTGTTGTTGATGACCTTATGATAAAATGCCCTTCCTGCGACTAGCATGCATCGTTTCATCACCTTTATCCGAGAATCCTCGTTTGACGTTTCTCTAAACATCCGGCAGGCTGAGCTTGAAGGTACGGCTGAGAACGAAAAGACGGAGGCATCAAATAATGGATTAGCTTACATGGAAAATGATGGCAGTTACTTGTTGGTGTAGATTTCACTGTAGGAGCATCCTAACCTTTGCTTGTCAAGTTCTATTCCCTTATAAAGTTTTATGAACCTTAGTAGTGTATGTAAAACATTCTAATTACAGGAAGCTCAAGGGTGTAAATTTGTAATTAAACATGGTTTTATGAATTATTATTAGACTCCTGTTCAAGTTTATTGATATGTTTGTCTACCATCATTCTCATTGATGATTCTCCAAGACAAATATGATAGTTTGTCTTGAGCTTGACATTCACCATGAATGTCAAGAAATCTAAGAAGAAAAAAATGTTTATGAGATGAATGGTCAAGCTTGGCCAGCTGACTCTTTGATTCTTTGATTGCTATTCGAATCTCATGTTGTGTGGGAGCATTCGAATCCTCATGCTTGTGGGGAGGAGGGTTGGGAACGGTTGTAATATTAACTATAAAAAAAAAGTTTATTTGTAGTACCCGAGACACGTAGGCATAAATGATTAAGTAACAGTTTATATCCTATATATCTGATATTAATTAGATAATGTAGAATGGGTAGGATTGGTTCTTAATTCCTTTAGAACTTTAGGAATATCGTGGAAAGGTGATTTCATTTGAAGAAGTGAGCTTATCAGCAGATTTTAAACAAGACCTTCTTTAATTTATCTAGAATAAGTAAGGTTTGTAGTCCATATGTGTCTCATGTCAATGATTACACTTCATCTAGTTCTGCCATAGTAGAACCTAAGGCATAATAAAATAAAATCATCCCAAGTTCTAGAGCAAAGAAAGCCCTCTCTAATATTTTCGCCAGTATTTAAACAAAAAGCATCAGTCATTAAAGTCAATCTTGTATATATCTTATAGTATCATCTAGTAGAGTTTAGTTATATAGCTCAAACACAACAAAGTAGTATTTCGTTTTCATTGTTAAAAGACGAAAAACCCCTCTCATGCATGATACCGTTACATGAGATAGCACTTTATTTCATAACTGAAGATACTCTATAATACTCTTTAGCTAGAACTTGAAATGGACTTTTTGCCTTATGCCTTAGAATATATTTTTCAGTGCATAAAATTCAACTTGTCAAAATAAAAAATGGAGTCTTTTAGAGATCAATAAAATATCTATTTCATCCATAAAAGATTGTTGAATTTGATTTTCAATTATCGTGAATACTATCGTAACTTTCCAAAATTTCCCTTTAATTAATAAATATGTGTATTCCATCCCTAAAAAGCACGTCACATTTGTTTTTCATGACATAAAGATAATGTCAAACTTTAAATTATCAAAGTTTAATAAGAAAATATTTTTTAAAAAAAAATCAAGCTGAATAGTAAACTACGTCAAAATACCGCATATCGATATATTTTTTTCAACAAAGTATAGCACATTAAAAAGCTTATCACCTGAGTATTTGAAAATATAGTAGTGTAAAACAACCAACAAATTCAAATTCGAATCTTGGAGTGAATTTCATTTTTCTTGTGATATATTAGCATGAAATCATTGTGTTATTTTTCTTAAATCTTTCAACTTCATGGCTATGAAATCACAGAGATAAAACTTTCATTATACTCTTTTCTAATCCAAAATAATTAAATACACATATTACTCTTCTTAATTATATTATTAAAATAAATTAAAAATTAATATTATAAAAATATTTTAAAAAGATCTAATCCAATTATATAAATTTTATATTTTATAAATACACGAATTACTGTAAAAATTCAATTTAAAAAAACAAAACGTTAATTATTTTGAATTGGATAGAATAAACAATTAGAGTGGAATATATGTGAGTTCACCAACCTCTGACTCCACGCACTATGTACGGTATTAATCAATATGGCTCCAAACTGTTATTTAGAATGTACATAACTCAGTCATGTTCCTATGATGAACTATATATCATAAACATTTATGGTACAAGCACAATATACATTCTACTCTAATATGTGCAACTTCATTCTCAAACAATGACGACGACGAATATATATGCCAGATGAGCGACATATTTGCATCGCGTTCAGTCCAGCTCTCTGGAATTTCCAGCTGAAGACACGGACATCGTGGAGAAGGACTTGGTGCTTCCGCCCCACATTCCTCTCGATTTACAGTTTATCCAACTCAGCAACATGTGTCCAGAAGGCCATGGACACGAGGGAGATGACAACTTCAACACTGAAAATATGATCAAGAGGCTTAGAGGCCGGTTAACCATCAAAAGCTTTATCTTTATTTTTTTAAGTTCAGACTGAGTAAAACCAAGGTCCAGTTAAGACTTTTGGTTATTCAGATACTCACAATGAGGAAATGTCCATCTAACCGACTCAGCATCTCAAGGTGCAGCAGTGACGAGCTTCTCTCCTTCCGACATATCCCAGAGTTCCAATAGGTCTAACTCGACTCACTTGGGAAAAAACGTGAGACTTCACTATAGAGTTGCTCAGCCTCGAAAGGTTTTGATACGTATCCATCCATTCCATGTCTAAGACACTCGTCATTGGTAGCGTGCATAACATCTGCAGTCATTGCAAGTATTGGGACATGCCAATTTGAAACATGTCTATAGGCTTCAGTTGATACATCTCCATGCTGAATCTTATTATTTATCTCCAACTCCATTTCTCGAATTTTCTCAGTCGCTTGAAACCTGCGGGTATCCATAAATTTTTAAAGAGCAATAGAATGCATATCAAAATTCGACTGATAAACAGTTAAACTAGGTAAAGGAGAACCTTCATGCGAGAAACAACTATCAAAATGATTTTTTTACACACTTCTTTGATTGTATGTATGGAAGGCAGATTAGAAGAATTGATTAATACATACCCGTCTATTTCTGGCATCTGGATGTCCATGAAGCAGGCATCAAATTGATGTGGAGGCTCAAGAAGGGAGATTGCCTTTCTTCCATTCTCTGCGCAGACTACATCAGCACCATACTTACGTAGAGCACCAGCTGCAACTTTGAGATTCACGATATTATCATCTACGACAAGGATCTTTCTACCTAGAAGAAGACTGTGAAGAGGAATACTTGAAAGTTCTCCATTCTTACGGTTTCCTTTGTTACAAATGCCCATGCTGCGTTGAAGGGAAGCAGCAAGCATGCTAGCCCTTAGAGGTTTCATTATAACAAAGGGCATTGCAACATGACTATCAAGCATCTTAGTTTTAGTAGAGCTTACAGAATTGGATAGGAGAAACAGCTTAGGGGCTACATTATTATAATGTCTTCGCAGTTTACTAACAAATTCACCCGACACAATGACATCCTTATTCCACACCTCTTCTTCAACAAATACCATATTTATTTGCATTAGCCCGGTAGTTACAACTGCAATTCCCTGATCAAAATCAGAAGCCATCTCTACATGAATTCCAACTCGCTGAATATGGTATTTAGTGACCTGGGCACGAACAGGTCTAGAGTCCACAACCAATGCTCTCATGCTCTTAAATTCTGAAGAAACAGAGCTGGACCGAGTTCTCTGTTCATTTGAATTGCTGGAACCACTGGTGCAAACAGCTGTAAATGTAAAGGTTGAACCGACCTTTGGCTCACTAACAAAATCAATTTCTCCTTTCATTAGCTGGACTAGGCACTTGCTTATGCTAAGACCGATACCCGTGCCGCCATGTATTCGAGCAATTGAAGGCCCAACTTGCATGAAAGGGGTAAATATTTGAGATTGGGCATCGGCAGGGATCCCAATGCCTGTGTCCTCTACAGACACGATCAAATTGACTTCACCAGGTGACGATGATGGGCAGGAAGATGTTAAGCTCTCTTGACAGAAAGCTTTGAAGCCTACCCAGCTCTGGCGTTTATCTGCTACTCGCAACCCACTCAAAGTGTTATCTGTTGAAGATTCCCTATGGCCTTCATTCAATTCTACCACTTCCTCAACTAGATAAACCGTGACAAATATATGTCCCCTCTCTGTGAACTTTAAGAAATGGCAGGAGCAGTTAATCATCTAATCAGATCAAAGAACTAATGGAAATATGTGTGATAGATGTGTAAATAGTCCTCGTCAAAAGTTATTAAGTATTTTTTTCTTCCATAAATGATCTTTTATTCTTTTTTCTTCAGAGAGGTATATTTCATAAAAGAACTATGTATTCTTTATACATAGTATTTAGTTTGTCAATTGCACTTACATCTCAGCAAATCATAGTTTTTCATTGGAAATTTTCACATTCATTTACATCATTAACTTACTTTGATGGAGTTTCCCATAAGATTTGTAAGAATCTGCCGAAACCTCCCTGGATCACCGATCAGCATCTCGGGGACCTTTTCAGAGACCAACACTGCCAACTGTTGTAAGATTTTGACAAAGAAAAAAGAACAAATATTAGAAACCAAACAATAGTGATCACTGTAGAAAACAAAGCTCAATTATACAAGGGCAACATGACAATTACCTCAACTCCTTTTTCTTGTGATTTTCCAGAGAAAAGAGACAAAACATCGTCTAAAATTGCCCTCAAATCAAAACAAACAGCTTCAAGCTCTAGTTTACCAGATTCAATTTTTGCCTGGTCCAGTACCTCATTTATTAGTGACACCAAAGCTTTACCACTAGCTTGGGCTGTTCTAACGTAATCTTGCTGTGTTTCATCCATATCAGTGTCCATGAGCATGTGTAACATTCCTGAGGAATTGGTATTATGTCAGACAAATTAATACACTTATACACTGCCATAAAAGATGTAGAATCAGACAAGAATGAGAAGAAAAGGTGTAAAACTCACCAAGCACGCCATTCATAGGAGTTCTGATCTCGTGCGAAACAGTGGCAAGGAACTGGGGATAGATATGTCAATTTTAGAAGGCCGTCTATGAAGTAAATCTATGGGAAGAATGACTTAATTGAAGAAGTTAACAGAAACATGAACCTGTGACTTTGCAACATCAGCAGCCTCAGCACGCTTTTTAAGTATTGTCATTTTTTCATAGTCATCCTCAAATTTCACCATTCTATTTATGGTTGCATGAATTATATACCCTACCAGCATTGTAATTGTAAGAATGCCTATAGAGGCGATTATTGCAGGCCAGGGCCAAGGAGCCTTTTGTTTAAACCTGTATCAATAACACTGCAGGTCAGTGGTCACTAGTCCCTTTGCACCAGAAAATTTATTTGATGTAATTCTCTCTTTGGAGTTCGATAACTAGCTATCTGTATTAAATTAAAACTCAACATTTCAAAAGAAAAAGAAGATGAAATTACCTGCAGTGCATTTCATGCTTTCTGTGTGGATCACCGAAGTTCAAGGTGCTGACATGCAGTAGACCATTATCGGTTATATTAGACCCATACATGCTAATAGGATTAGAGACATTACTTGTGTCATACACATTTACAAGGATCGTTTGTTTGCTTGCAAGTTGCTGAAGTAGCTTTTCGACAAGGGATTCTATATCAAAAACTCCACCTAGATACCTGCTCAAAAGGTTGAGATATGATAATGCAATAGACCATGCACCAACTTCTTGTTCAGTCAAGTATTTTAAGATCTATGAAAAAATGTTACAGTATATCTTAAGAAATGGAGAGTGCGGAAATTATACACTTGAAGTAATGAAAGCTGAGGTTTTCAGAATAAAGAAGATAAACGCTACAAACTGCAGTCTCGATTTAATAGACGTTGGAAGTTGGAACACAAATAATACACAAGATTCCAGAGATTGAAAGATTGTTTCATTTTAGAAGTTCTCATTTTAATTGGAAATATCTCAACTCGTGTGGCTAGTTAAGAAGACCTAAGGCCTTTGAATGTTTGTTACAAAGCAGCTATTTAATCAGATAACTTACCCGTCGGCTTCTTCAATCCTCTCAGCAGGGGTCGCATTGGATGGTAGATCACGTCTATACACTGCAAAAGTCAATATTACTCCAAGGCGATTTGTCTTGATTAGCCGGAAAGGAGCAGTGAGAACTCCCTTTCCTGACGCTCTAGCACGTAAAACATTATCACGGTCTTCCTGTGGAAATATTGTTCTGTGTTATGACCTACCATCAAGCAATCAGTAGTTTGTTGCATAGAACATTGGTAAATGCTATTAATAGAAAAGTACAAAAAGTCAATATATGAATTTTATGCTGCAAAACTTGCTAATTATCACAAATACCAAACCTGAACTCCTCAAGAGTGTATGCTTCTTCATTTTCAAATCGAATTAAAAAAAATCTAAAATGTCTATAAAGATCAAGAGCACTATTGAAAAGTTCACCTTTCCAGATAGCACATCCATTGATACAACATGAGCAATAGTATCCTGTGCAAAGATAACAGGGGCATATTCATCCTGAATTGGGGATGTCTCAAGTGCTTCCGGATTGTACTGATCCTCATGAACTGGGGTCTGCTCGAGGGTATCCATTCTCTTGATTGTCCAGCCTTGCTGCTTCTCAAAATGTTTCTTTCTGAGTGAGCACCACAGGCAGAGCATGCCACTCCACTCGTTAAAGGCCTCTCAAAAGCTGTTTTGTCCGTGTATCTCGCAAAGATCCTCTGTCAGAAAGCTAAACAATGAATATGATAACATGATAAAAAGCAGACAGAATTACAACTTGACTGTTGTATGTGGTTCCAAAATCTCTAGTCCCTCAAGCAACACAATAAAATTCAAACCTTAATAGCCCTTCAAGAAAACACCTAATGAATCGTTGACCACTGATCATTATTGGCTGTCAGAAAGAAATAAGAAAGGAATTTGACGCCACAGAGATCCTAATACAGCATGTCAATGCCAAATTAAAAGAACTTAAAGCTATAGAACATCAGCCTCTAACTTAGCTACAACAAGCAAAAACCATTTGTCCACTTGAAGAGTTTAATACTAAAAACTGAGAATGAAGCATAACTTCATCTATATTAACACTTCCAATTTTGAACCCATCATGAAACATATTGAATGCATACCTGATCAATATGGGAAGCTATCCTGGCGGTAGGAAAGTTGAGATCAAGGAGATATAGCCTGAATATGATTCATGCCACATGTCTGATCTGCAACATTCTGTTTCTCCCTTCAGGCAAGTACCAAAAACCAAAGTGAAAGATACTATCCATACAAGCTTAAACCTTCTCCTCCAAAACCTTTTCACTCTTTTTGCACCAAAATTTGGAGAGTATAGACTATGGATCTTGATCTTATCCCAAAACACTCAATCTACAATAACATTATCTAGATTCAAGAAAATCAGTTCATAATTTCATTATTCTACTCATAAGAACCATTTCATGGAAATAATTGAAACCAAACACCAACATAGCATCAAAAGCAAATTCCCCAATCTTTTAGTTGCTAAACTAACTACATGAATTAAGCTCATCCAAGACAGTTAAAAATGAGCTCAAAACTATATCAAGATTGAAACTTTAGAAGAAAAAAAACAACACCCTTTTACTGCTAAATCAACAGAGGTTGTCTGAAGGAACTGCAAGTGGTCTAGAATGAAATAGCTAATGACTAAGAAAAGTGTCAACTACAAGCAAATTGGTTTAAAGATAAATATATTCATCTTCTATGCAATCATGTTTCAAGAATTGGTCCAAAACCAATATTGCAAAATATAAGAAATACCCAAGTGCCAAACAACACAAGGAATCAAAGAATCAAAAAGATTCCAACAACACAGAAAAACAGAATTTGGAGTTTCTATCTTGTTAGCTACCAACTAATGATTTGAAACAAACCAAACAAATCAGATTCTCTAAAAACTTAGTTATCAAACCACACACATATCTTAAAAAACCTCAACAATAACAAAGAAACAAAGAATCTAGTAGCAAATTTAGTTATCTTAAACTTGGTTTTTTTGGAATTTTGTAACTAAGCAAATAATATTTATGCCAACTTTTTGGAGTATTGAGAAAGTACTGGACACAAGAAGTGTGGCAATAATTCAAGAAAGATTAATGATGGAGAAAGTAAGTAAATGCCCCCAACAATGAGAGGAAAGGAAAAGCAGCAAATGAGAAGAGAGATAAAAAATTATTCATGTACAATATGCAACAAAGCATCTGTGAAAGCAAATTTCAAGAATATGGTTGTAAAAATGTCTGCTCCCTCTGGTCCATTATCTCTATCCATTCCCATCTACATCCACTCCCTCAGTAATTTTAAATGTGGTACTAATTTATAATAAACCATAACACCATAATCATAATATGTTTCGCTGCCTCTAAATAAATTATCATCTAATACGATAGAAGTATCCATTCAATACAACTTAGCAATAACATAAATTTCGAAGACTGGTTTAAATTTAGCTGTTTTAAACCTTATTTCAACAGTATGTTAAATTACATTACTATCTATATGTTCTACCTACCAAGTTAATACATGATTTCTAATTATTCTCTATCAGTTAATTTATACCTGATCTAAAAAGCTAAATTTGAATTATGTTAATGGAACGAATTATGCCATTTGAAGAATATACCATCTTTGACTCATATATTCAAATGAGAACTAAGGAACAATGGTCCACCTAAAAAATTCTAGTGTGTTTCATATTTTATTTTATTGAATTTTGTCATTTATTTATTCAGGAATTACCTGCCTGCCCCCTAAATTTGTATATTTTTCTTCATTTATAATATTAATTCATTCGTCCTAAATAAACTTTTGGTTCCGTCATCAGATCATATCAGAAGGATACTGAAAAGACAAAAGATCTTATTTCGTATTTTGATAATGATTAGATCAATAAAATACTCAAACAAATTGTAATTACTTAATCACTATGTGAGTGCGGTGACAACACAAATTTATGTGTCTCGGCCTAGATTCCTACTGTGGTCAAGAAAGATAACGACAAAGCAACGAAAAGATCACAACCCAACATACTAAGTACTAGGTCTTTTCTTAATCCTTAATTAACTAATAATTAAAGAGCAACCTTATATTCAGATCACTTAACTAAATTGACTACAAATTAAATTAGCTAATACTAAACGAATGCACAAAAAGTAATCCATTGATATATATAAAAAGTCACCCCAAAGACATTTCCGTGGGTCAGTGTCACGTATATGTGTACAAGTCCTTTCAATTGATGGTAGCTATTACTGCACCTAGTATATGTTAAGTACTGACACCAAAAGATTCTCCTATATCCCCCCACAGTATAACGTAGGGGAAACACCCCGATCCCTTTATCATTTCCTCCGATATTTTATACTCCACTTCACCTTAATGGATTTTGGATCGTTTAGCTGGCTCAGGACCACGCTCGGTGGGTCACACTTTCAGTCCGACGACGAGCACTTCAAACTGGAGGACATCAGCCACTCCCAACCCGCTACAAAAAGAAGCGCTTGGCCTCAGAACCAATCCATCCGTCAGATTCAACTCCTTACCCGAAGTTACTTATTAGTTCATAAATAAAGCATTCCTATATGATCATATTACTTCCCCGCTAACACCTCAATTGTGTTTCCTAAAACTAACTATATCCTCTACATAATTTTAAAAATATGAGGACTTTTAATAAATATATGCTTAAATTGCATATGGCATTCACTCATATCTCTCATGTTAATTGAAACATGTGTTCCGATTATTAATCTGTGTTTATTAACCCTATTTCTAAAGAATTAATCACATGAATCCATTTAATATTTGATATCTATATTAAATACTAATTTCATTAAAGGTCAAATAATCTAATTGGCGAAACTAGAATTAAATTAACTCCAAACCATCCATCCAACCACATCATGTCCCGAATTTACTACTAAAATTAGTTCATAATAAAAGACATAAATAAATACATGAAATTAATGACATTAACTTAATAATAAAAATATTTTGAATTAGAATTATTCAACTTCAATTTAAAGTAATCAATTCCAACTTGCCTTTGTGCACAATTATGTAATTAACTTCTCACCGTTGCCTTTCCACCTGAAAGCCTAAAACTCCAAACAAAGATGATAAATTTTGATCTAGAAAAAATCGTAGATCTCCTTTTTACTCTAACTCCTCCCTTTTACAGGCTTGTCATAACCAATATTACCCATCAATCACTTATTTTTGATCATTTGATCACAGAAATTTTAGCTGAATGTCATATCTCTCTGTAATTCAGTTCGCTGGTCCCTTTTCCTGCCTTTAACCGATAATTGCCTAAACTCAAATAAAAAACTTAAAACAAGTGCAAATTTGCATCGAGCCATGTAAAAATAGCCTATGCAATTAGGGGCATCAAAGTTCATATAATAAACGCTTATCAAAGGAATAACTCAGTGGCAAAAGGTGTATATTTCCAGCTCCACCCAAAAACTATTTACCTCATCAAAAAAAAAAAATCACTGCTTTTTTTGAACTTTTGTTTCAGTTCACATGCCAATTCATCTCTATAGTAGAAAAGTCCAACATGCCAAGCTGTTAAACTACAGTAATTGTTCAATTCATTGTATTATTATGTTATTTTTGTTGACATAATTGGCCTTTCATGCATTGAATAATCTCATGCATGACATTAAAATGTACTTTCTTTCTTTCTTTTTCTTGTTCCAAAAGACAATTGTACTTTAACATTATTTTCATTTCATAGTCTTGTTATGATTTATGTTACTATTTAAATTTATCTTGATTCTTTGTATATTTAGAAGGGAAAAAACATCAAGGTTGACAATTATATTGTTTACATTTGAATTAAACATGTGAATTTAGCTACCACATGAACAACACTAGAGTAACATTCTTGGAGACATTGTGGCAATTAGCCAATTATACACATTTTGAGATAGACTTACTATTAGTAGACTACCGTATACTTTATTGGGCCTAGCCTTTAGAATTTAGCACTTGTATATATATTACTCATTATTGATGAAATAAACAAGTCGACCATTATATTCTATCACTTACACGAGCAATCTTTCCTATAATTCTGATCATGGAATTAAATTTAGATATGATATACTCCACTACTAAATCATGATAGTATAATACCTCAATCCAAATTTAATTAAAAAAATTAATTTATTATTAAAATATTACCTTCAAACCTAAACTATTCTTACTAAAAAATATTTAAAATGTTGACATATAAATGACTAATATATGTATCTAATAGTATGAATCAATTGATGAATATCTAAATTGAATGAATTAATTATTACTTCAAAAGTAGAATGTTTTTTTTATTGAAACGTCACTTGAGAATACAACCTCTCATAATCAATATCAAACATTTGAGGGGAAAAAAACCTTCAACAATAGGTCTCATCTTATATCTCACAATAATCATTTTTTATGCAAACTTGAAGTCCAAAACCTTTTATTGTTTAAATGTTTTTTTCTATACCTAATCATAGTTTCCATTACAGTTTATCACTTCTTTAACTACATTCATCAATAAACTTAACTTAACGCCTCAAACGTGGCCTGTTAATCGTCTTAACTCCCGAGCTGACATACTTGAGTTATCGCTCCCCATCCTCGACAAAGGCCAATTTATTGACATTTATTCAAAGATGCAAAATTCTCGATGAAACAAAAAAGAACTGACACCGAGATATCGACCAAGTGCCTGTGGGGAGCATGTCTGTGATACTTGTAGGACGGGCTATACATTACTAGAGTTTGTACGCTACCTATATTCGCCTTAAGCATGAGACTAAACCTCCTCAGGAACTAAAAAAAAAAAATCATTAAACTTAAGTTCCCCGATCTTACTACATCTCATCATTTTGAATAGTCCTATTCTCCTGTGGATCACCAGATTCAATTAATGACACACCAATAAAAAATGTAACATATATATAATTTTTTTAAACTAACTTCTAATCTATACTTATATAATGCGTAAGTAAAGGATTGGATTAAGCATAAAAGCTGGCCAAGTTAATGTATTTCCTATTTTACCCTTCTGAGTATTTTATTTTATTTTAATTTCTATAGTAACTTATCATTTAACAATATAAATTTCCATAAACTACTACTATAAATATTATCTACTTAATAATTCGCAATTATCACCAATGCACAAAAAGTTGTTTCACAATGTCTGGTTTTATTTTCCATAACTTTTATCTTATTTCTTTGTGCTTTTTTTTTAAAAATGTCATTATAATTTTATTATAAAATAATAATAATGCATGTACATCGCGCATTATAATTAGTTTAAAACTAAATCTGTAATTCAATACTAACACGTAGCGAAATATGAAGCATGTATCAGCATTGATACATGCACCGTATCGGGTGATATTTAATATTTTGAGACGATTTATACATAAGGAGAATATATTATAATTTATTTCACTTGGATTCCATCTCTTTCCATTCATAATATAACTTTATGACATTTTTTTATTGTTAATAGTTTTAAGTACATAGTTTCTTCTTCTTGAATTATAAACTTTAAGGTGAAATTATTGTCCATATCACTATATCAGGAATGATCTACAACAATAATTTTTTTGTGAAAGGGAGGTGGCATATGATGCCATGATGGGCAATTGGGTACCACTCAAGCTATAATTGTGTTTACACTCTCTTTGCATTAATCAAATGCATGGACTAAGATAGTAATAAGATCATAATAGGAAGAAATAACAAAGAAACGTAGTGTATTCAATTTTACGCACCGTTCTAAAGGAGTAAAAATGATAAAACCTTTTATAAAGTGCGATGCCAACTAGTAATAATCACTTTTTACTCGTAAGTCCTAATATGGTAGATAAACCTTAAGCGGCGCATGAGTAGCGTATTACCGGTTGAAGGTTTTAATCTTTTGAAATACTTTATTAATATAATACAATATACAATTTATGAGATAAAAAATTATTAATCAATAGAAAAGAATATTAATTTAGAGACAAAACAACTTCAACGCAACTAGATTGATAATCTAAAACAATCATTTATGTTCCAGGTTATAAATTTTGTTAGATACTACTTAACAGACAGAGTAAATATGTTATATTTGGTTAGAAAACACAAAATAACAGTTTTTGGAATATTCAATCTCAAATTAAATATCCACTCCTCTTTTTTGGAGTAAGAGGGCCAATCAGCTCTTTTGAAAATGGAGTGAAGAGATTCATGTATTTTATTTCAAAGGGTATTTTGGAAATTAAAATTATGGGATGTGTGATGTGTCCTTGTTTTGGACAAGGACAAGCAATGGTCAGGGTGCAGCTGTAAAATGGGCCTACACAAATAGGCTTGAGTGTGGTAATTTTTGGGCTAGGTTTAGTGGTCTGCAGTGGGCATAGCGACACGTGTCCTAATGGGACGACTTGAAGCTATATTATGTGTATGCAACTTTGGAAGTATGTGGCGGTGGCTGTGTAGTGTTCATCACATCAAGACGAAATCAGTAATTGACTTGATTATCATTTGGTGTAGTGTGGGGTTCATTTTGTTTTCAATGGCTTAATTTTCTCTTTGGTTTGGATCATCTTCAGTTGAAAGTGATGCCTCAATTATGGTCTCTGCTTGGGTGAAGATAGAGGCTCACCTATTAATTTCTCATCATAATTTAAAGAATACAAACTATTCCATGTATCTAAATTTATCTAATAAACTAACATTGTTCGATTTTTATACTTTTTTCATCTCTGTTTCTAAAGAATATTTTTGGGGCACATAGTTTTAAAAAATTTAAATTTGTATCTTATACATAATTTTTCTTTCATTCAACTCTCTCATATTTTTAAGGAAAACAATAATCAATTCAAGAGTTGTCATTTAATCACCAATTAAGAAAAATTGTAGCACAAGCACAAGCACTCTCTTTATGCGTGTATGATTTCTTCATTAGAAGTTTAACCTGTGTTAAAGTGACTAAAATTAAAATCTCTAAATTCCTCATCAAATCATATTATAATTAACTCCATGATATCCTTCAAGCCGGATCTTCTAAATATCATAACGGTTTCACACTTTAATTATTAATAGCCAACTAATCCTCTAGAAAGGAAAATAGTTCCTAGGAAAGAAATAAAGAAAGTATAATATAGCTTTTGGATATAATAAAAAAATCAAATAAATTCATTTTACTACCCTTCTTCATATATATATATATAGCTAAGACTACAATATGTAGTAGCAATTGTAAATAGTCTTTAACTCTTCATCTTGATTCTTGATCAATTGGGATTCTGGAATATACTCTTTGTTATGTATTTACGTGAAACATTTGACAATGCTTCAAGAAAAAATCGACCATAGCGAGTTGTATTTTAATAAAAACTAGGAAAGCAAGAGCTTACGATAGTATACCAAACATGTCTGGAACTGGAATATAATATACCTGAAAACTGCTGACGTTAAAGGCCAAGAATAATAGTATGGGTGTATGTGAACTAAGAATGCATAGCAAATAAAGTAATTGTGAAAAGATCAAGAATATTAAATTTATTTAAATATATTTTTTTCATTATTAAGGGATGGGGGGCAGGGTGATTATTTGCTATATTTTATTTAAAACTATTTATATTTGATTGATGAATTTTTAATTTAAGTAGTCAAATATACTTTTAAGTTACTCATTGGTATAATATTTTGGGTTGATGTGTACAAAGCTTGCAAGCTAGCTAGTTTGCTAGTAATCCTTGTCAAAGATGCTTGCTACCGTCAAGGCACTATCACAAAAATTCCACATTATTACAATTTTGAACCGTCCGATGAGTGAAATGTGGCAACGTCATGTTAAAGTAAGCAGCAAAAATTGACATCCGAGAATTAAATACAGATTAATTAACAACTCTAATTAAATTATTGTAAAGAAACTCATTAAACTAACACAATAAATTGATGTTTTTGTGATTGGAACAATTCCATTGGGTGCTTTCGACATCTGTGAAAGTGATTAATCCACGCTATTGGTGATGGAGTTTAGCCTACTCCTCATTATTTATTTGTTTATTATCTAAAAAATAATTAACCCACTAAATGTCTTTTATTGGGCATATAAATGGAAATGATATTGTTTAGTGATTAACTAGAAGGTTTCCAAATATTTAAACGAGCTTGAGTTCAATTCTCATCAATTTAAGGAGGAGGATTTAAAAAAATGTACCTAATTTATTTTTACATATTTTATTCTTTGCAAATTAATTGAGAAATTTTCAATAAGAGATTAAAATAAAAAATCAGATTAAAAATAATAATTCATCCATATAATGTTGAGTTTTAAAAAAGAGTGAATGAGTAATTCAGTTAGATATTTCATAACACACACTTATATAAAAAAATTAACATTAATAAATTTATTTGAATAAAACAAATTGGGATTAAACTAGATTTTTTAAGTAATTATCCATATCATCTAATTAAATTGAAATATCAATAATAATAAATGAAAAATAGACACATAGAAGCAATGACTTGAATTACTATAATTATTAGCTCAAGCCGTGATAATATGAATTTGACAACCAAAAAGTATGAGCAAGGACAAATATCGTTCGCATTCAATATCAGACAAGGCTTGATGAACTAAATAAACAAGGGATTATAATAAGTTATTATGCTCAATTTGACTAGTTAAAAACATGGACCTTCACATAATCACATTTACCATTTAGTATTTCACTTTCCACATCTTTAATTAGTCGATTATTACAAGTATTGATAAAATAAATTTTGTTGCTCTTAGAAAAAAAAACTGATAAGTTTCAAACATTTTCTTTTAATCATGAAAACGAAACTAATAATCAAACAAGCCTTTACATATCAAACAAGCAATTGGATGTTCATATTTACTTATTTTGTTATAGAGCATAACAATAAACGATGCTCTTGAAGCTAAGGTAGCACACATACACGATACTATTTATTAAATAAAGAGAATTATATTCTGAATATCAAAGATGCATGGCTACTTATTAAAAAGGGTTAACAACATTATTATTATAACTTCACCATCATAAAAGGTTGTACGCCGTAATATAAACGTGCCATCTGCTGGCAATCAATGATTTAAAAAATGAAATTCTTTTAGAGGAGCAATGGAAGATAGACACCACATTGTAATTGGGGTAGGAGAAGCACTTCTAGTAGTGTTTGTTGGTTCCCACTTCTTAAATGATTGTTCACCAGTTGAGGGATCATTGGTCTATCTTCAAATTAAAGCTTTATTCTAAAATTTCCTTTTTAGTTATATCATGCATGAGCTTCCAAAAAATAAGAGATCTGGAATTGAGCATGTTCATAATATGACCTCTACTAAAAATTGAAGCTATGGTAGTCAAACAATAGTATAGTTACCCAACTCCTATGTGTTATATACTTATTTATGATGATAATTAGATGATATTTTTGTTCATTGATATGTGCATTAAAATCTAATGCTACCATATGTGTGTATTCATATAGGTGCTTGCATCATCAAGGCTCTATGTAGATAATTTATTTATTTATTTCAGACAAGGACTCACTTTAAAGCTCACTTTTTTAAAAAAATTAAAAAAAATTTATGCAAAGCATACGAACAGACAGCCAAGAAAATTTGCATACACAACCAAAAGTATTTGTCAAGTTTTGTGAGATTCATACGAACAACAAAGCATACGAACAACCAAAAGTATTTGTCAAGTTTTAAATTATCACCTCTTATTAATTCTTGGTAAGCTCCTTAATCCTTACATGATTGTTTGTTTTTCTTCCAATTATCATTTCACAGACACAGTTAATTCTCATACACATTAATTAATTAAATTTCTATTTTTTTGTGAGATTTTTCACATTATTTGTATATTTTATACAATTATGATCCCATATTAACAATATTGTATCCATTTATTTTTTATTATGAAGAAGAATTAATTAAAGTATTCATTATTTGAAGTACAATATTTCGGGTTGTTTCTATCCATTATCTACCATTTATCATTATTAGATTTTAATTATGGTGCCTAACTAGAAAATATGACTCCGGATAAGAAAAACGCAAGAAAGAGTTAATGGGTTTAAGGCAGATAGCAACTTAGCGTTTTTTGAAAAAAATTAAATACGAAGAGAGTCGAATGATAGATTTTGCTTTTAAGAATGCCGCGAGAATTTCCATTTTCAAATTTAATCGCTTTTATTTTCGCTAACAAAATTTTGAATGATAGTTCATATAGTCCGATTTTATATTTTATATGATTACTTGTTTTTGCTTGTTATTAAAAAGGCCTCATTTTATATTTAGCACACATCCCTAGCTGTTTCATGGGTAGGCTCTTTCTCATAATGAGATTGAGGAACACAACATTCATGTCAAAAATTATGATAAAAGTTTCATTTAAATTTAATCAGCATAGACGAGACAATCAAATCTTATAAAAACTTGTATGAAAGTCAACATTTCCTTTTAATGTATCCCGAGTTTTTTTTTCTACATTTTATTTAACATTTTATAAGTGCCTTTGTCTGAAAACCCAGTTCGAGTTCGACCATACGATAAAAGATCATGCCTAATCCGGATTCGCCTCGTGGCTGTCCGGGGTTCGACCCATCTAATTTGTCAATTCGCCCCGCCCACTAAAATTTAACTGCCCCCGTCCAAGTGGGACGGACGGGCCAAACGATTAAATAGACTCTGGTTCGTCTCGAACCCACCCACATCTTTAAGTGGTATTCGCCCGGCCCGGTTCTATTGAAAATTACACAACTTGTTCAGTAATAAAATAAACAACGCAACAAAGACGAATAAATGTATAATAACGAATTACGAAAAACATATACAATGTAATTCATACGTATTTAGTCATTTGCAGTACTTGTTGTAATACAAATGGATGCGGCAACTTTCTTCCCTCACAAATTTCTTCGAGAAATCCCTCAAGACCTCTGCCAAATGCCTCCAGCTTAGTCCATACCAAGAGCGGCCGCAGCTCACGCGATTGAACTTGGTTAGAATCTCATTTAACAATTTATAAGAATTTGAGTCAAAACTTTGACTCAAAACCCAGCGGAGAATATAAGGGCCGAATGACAGATGGGGAGCATGAAAATGAAATTTAGGTTTTCTATTTCCATCTTTTTCCTTATATAGTCCCTCTTACTTTGGCTTAATACTGACTTTTAATAAATAGCTAGCCTGGCTGTCGTTAACCAACTTAGTACTAACGAGTAAGTAACTTAACAAGTTACTGGTTAATTTTCCTTCATTAAACCGTCAATCAAATAGCAATTTAATTGATTCTACTTTGATCCACTTGTATTTTACATTATCAACGTAAACTCTCGATTGGTACCTCACATTTCAATCAACTCTAATTTAACAATCTCATTTAATTCCATACACGGAACAGTAACCAACGCTATCAGATGTGTGCTTAATCTTCCTGCTTAGATATTATTAGATCTATAATAATATAATTGACCATTATGATTACAGATTTGGTTACGACTTCGATCTAGCAACCGGGCATAACCCCTCGATATTATCGCGGAGTTCCATTTTAGTAATTTACACCATCATTTATTGAACACCTAGTTTGAGTAATCTCATCTAGTCCAAAACTAGTAAATGAATTGTTGCAACAATCACGCTATCCGCATAATTATATAAATCCAAAGGCCACTTACTTCCACTGTGTTCGAGGTCCTTTAATAAACGTAGCAATATAGTGGAAAGATACTTTTTGATAGAACTCTCTTACAATCTACAAGTTGTTTTTGATTTTCACGGCTCTGTCAAGCAAAATGTTCTAAATCCACGACAAGTTTACCTTTCTCATGGTAGTAATCCAGAGTACTGACTGAGTTAATTATGGGTAGCTTCACTACTATTATCATCCTTCTGATTAATAAGCAATAATTAGACATACTAGCACTAATTCTCAAGAACAAATATCACAATTAATTTTGAAGAACAAATACTCAATTAAAAAAAGACGCATACATAATAATCGAACCTAAGATAAAGTAAAGAAGATTGTAGATTGCAACGAACAAGCCCAAGACTCGGTAAGAAACTTTTAGACTTCGATCGAATCCTTTAGACTTCAATAAAAAGTGAACAGTATCAGAATTAAGCTAGAAAGTGATCGCGAGTATCGAGAATCGCTTTAGAAATGATTTATGAGTCATGGTGAACCGGCTAATGTATGTTCCTTTATGAGCTCTACATGCCTCTATACATTTTCATGAATAAATGGGTAACGCTTGACCACGCTTAGACAAAAGTAGCCGCCAGAAAGCCGTCATCAACGCGGTAACGGCTGATCCAACGTTATCATCGCTTATTCATAAAAGTAAATGTTACTTAATTGTACGTTGCAAAAATTATGTTTGGGATCCATTGAATCAAACGCTATCACACGCTTAGTGCACAAAAAATGAAATGCTGACTAAAGCGTGGTAACTTTCACGGAACGCGGTACCGCTTACAAGAGCCGCAGGTTGTCTAAAGCATTTTTCTCGATCTTATAATGTAGCATTTTTTCTGTTCTGATAATCACAATCCATGGTCCTAATCCTCCTCTTACACCTATGCCTCCAAGAGAAAGAATCTATGGTTTCAGCAGAAGAGGTTTTTCAAGGTTATCAGATCCATTCATTTAGTGTCGCTACAAAGTTACCTCCCGTGATTTGTTAACTTTTTGTAGTTTAAAGAGTGTGTGTTACCATAGACGATTCCAGCCTGCTGATGTCAAAATAAAGCGTTCAAGGATGTATGCACAAACACATCATGTTTACTTCAAGGACGTTTATGATTCAGGAACGCCACAACATGGACCTGCGCATTTTGTAACTTTTTAGAGCCACCATGAACGGATCAACGAATCATTGTATCATTTTCGCTGTTCATTTGTACGGTATTAATTGCTGCGAAAAGGCCTATCAGATCTTAAACCGCTTATTTAAACTATTAATAAATTATTATTTCATTAAAAATGTTATTTGTTTAATTCGGTCATCAACTTTCATTTTATTAATAAATCTGCATACCGCTAGTGTAAAATATCGGGGACGCCTAATGTTAAAAAAAAGAAATGATAAAACGCAGACTGCTAATACAAACTGCTATCTCGATACACGGTCTCGAACTCATCAGGCCAAGATCCCTTTAACGGCTGGGGTCAAGCGATTAAGGAGCCTCGAGCCCAGGGAAGATAAAGTTATAGGGGTCGGCCCGGTTAATCCTTAGGCTTGACCGGGTTCAAGTATACACGAGTAATGGCGGTAGCCGTTATGGGCCTGCAATTCTGCATTAAGCAGGGTACTATTTAACATGGACCGTCCACTATCGATTTCAATACATAATTCACATCTTTGTGACTTGGCCTACTAGCTGGATACTAACTCAGACTGCCCGGTTCGTTAATCCTAGAATAACTAAAGACACGATTGTAACAAATATATATACCACAAGTAGAAAATATAAAAACATGTTTTCGGTCATAATGGAATGCTCTAATGGTTGAGCTCGAATTTCATTGTAACAGAGGGAGGCTTGTAATTATTGTAAACTTAACTATAAAAAAAAGACATCCATTGGAATCTTCTACTCTTTTTAGTACCAACTAATTACTTGTATATCAGATATTTTATAGACATCATGAGATATTTATCATGTAACAACATAATGTATTATCTATGAACATACAAAACATGGGCACAACATGAAACACCGAGAGAGATTAAACGAGGAAATGAAAATATAAAGATTTTATTCAAATAAAATTGAATTAAAGTGAGCGTGGGATAATCCAATAAAATCATCCCACGTGTGGTATCCATTGGTTTGACCCAAAGAATTGAGACATGATGTGATATAAAGACATGAATGACAACTCTTTTGTCCGTAAATAAATTGGAGATAGCAAAGGAAAATAGATCATCAGATCGTCATTATTTCTCCGCCAATTTTCCTTTGCAAAATGGTATTATTATTAATTATATGCGTTTGAGATTCTTGCTTATTGTTTTTTTATATAATTCATTTTGATTAGTTTCTCGAAATTGCTTCAATTTGATAATTTGGTTAGATTAATCTGCTTGTTGTTCAATTTATTATTAAATTGATATAATTCTGTGATCATTTTGATGGTACTTGTTTGTCATGATTTGTATTGATCTAAAAGTTTGGGTAAATTTTCTAAAATGTTGTTTATTCAATTGTTTTTTTATGTAATTGCTATGATAATTTGAATTGCTTTGATAGTGTATAGGTACTTGTTTGTCATGTTTAATCGAAGATCTTATCGAAGTTTGGTAACTTATTACCTACTTCAGTTGTTTTTAATTGATGTTTTTCGGATTTTGAGATGAAACTCTGACCATGAATTGCACACTAAAAACGAAAATGTCAATTAAATTTAAAAAGGATCCGAAGTAGTTCCATGATACCTGAAGATGTATACCAATGTCGACGAAACATTAAAGAGTAATGTGGGTCTAGCAGCCATGTGGTTATTGTTTAAGATTATGTTATCTTTTACATCACTTTGATGGCATATGGCTATGGTTTAAGATTGTTCATTTAGCAAATTTTGTATTGTTGGAAATGCAGACAACATCCAGGCGCCTCGCTGACAGGAAAATCGAGAAATTTCAGAAGAATATTACCAAGAGAGGGGCAGTCCCCGAAACTACTGCAAAGAAGGGGAGCAACTATCCTGTTGGCCCTATCTTGCTTGGTTTCTTCATCTTCGTTGTCATTGGATCTTGTGAGTTTTCTTTTTAGTATCTCTTATTTTTCCATCATTGCCTTGGTTTATTTGATCTGATGCAAAATTATAATTGCATACGCGTTGAAACCGGTAATTTGAGTGGGGCATTCGATGAACTTATTATTGATAGAAGATGATATCAGAATGGAATTTGAAAGATAAGTTGCTGCATTCGGTGGTGGTATTGCAATGCAATCAGATGTATACTTACAATTTTAACTAGAGCAACATTTGAAAGATAAAATGTTACATTTCGTCATGGTTGTTATGATGTAACCTATACCAATATAGATGATATGCTAGCAATTACTGCTTCACACTTGTGCTTTCGTGACTTCAGTCATACAATCACGTTTGATATGGAAGTGTTAATTTTATCGTACTACTAGCATATCCTGTAGAGATACTCCTCTAACTGGTTTTCTCACTAGTTTCGTTTTTGTTCTTCCAGCCCTTTTCCAGATCATAAGGACAGCAAGCACTGGCGGAATGGCTTAAACTAGAGTGACATCTGCTCTACGGTTTATTCTTGTCGAATGAGATGTATTTTGCCTACGCTTAGTGAAAATGTAGATCTCAAAGAGATTGGATTACTTTATGAATGACCTTTGTTGTTCTAACTTGTGACATTTCCATGTCTTCAGTGTAACCTCTTTCTTTGTGAAACATAGTTGTCCTTTTGACCTTTTTCTTAAGCTTTTATCAACTTCTTATGTCTCAAGGTGTCAAGGCCTCAAGGGTACTAATATGCTAAGTGCATTTGGGGGTCAAACTAACACAGAAGACAATAGAACATTTTCTAACAGCTTAGACAGATCTTCCTCTACCACAGAAATCAAAAGATATGCATGAAAACATACACTTGCAGAGTTATAGGAATTTGGATTTCACACATAAATCAACTCACATTTTTGTCTTCCGGCTCTCCATGATGCAAAGAAACTCGATGGCCGATATTCGATAGGAACAACACCCCTATGTTAACCATTAAAAGTTCATGTATATGTGTGGTAAAATGACATGTATTGTGGTCTTTTGTGGACTAGATATGTGAACATAAATATGTTTAGATATGTAAACTTCAAGTAAAATGTTCTGATAAAGAGGTTGGAGCTTTATAACATATATGTAGATGTGGAATAAGACATTGGAGCCTTACAAGAGTCACCAACTATTATGGTAATGACTTTTGAAAGTTGTAATCTAGCCTTCAAGAGAAAATCTGAGTTTGCTTCAACTTGTATACATAGCAACAGTTTTGAATTGACCATTTTGTTGGTCCCCCTACCAGAGAACAAAACTCCATTAATAATCATCAACCCGGGTATGACTGTTTCCCCGGATCCACATATTTCACTAGGTCCTGCATTTTGCACGATCGCTTTTTTTAGTTAAAAAAGGGATGCACACTCGAACACTCGAAACCATCTCCAGCGGACAAAATTTCCGGCCGAAACCATTTCCTGCCCGACGTCGAAAATATTACATACCAACTCTACTTCAAATTAATTTAGAAAAATATCCCTAACAAAGAATAACCAAAAATAGGAATTTGATTACAAATGATGCATCCCCCAAAACAAACAATACACAATACAATAAATAGGCATAAAAATTGACATTTAATAAGGAAAACCACAAAGAATAAAGGTCATTATTCACCTGCCCAAATATTCCACTATAATCTTAGATAGATTAGGTAGTACTCGTATATCAACAACACCCATGTCATTAAATCACTTGACCTACTATCAAAGCTTAGTCACTAAGCAAAATAAACAATCATTTCAAAGCAAATATACTAAATTGAGTTCCAGCATGAGTGAATCTATGATACTGAAAGATTCTATAATTGATTACAAAAATAAAAAATTAAAAAAAAAAGATTCTATAATTCTACACTTAATTTCACTATAAGAAAAAAATGGACTTCTCTCAGTTTGTACACATTTCCTTATAGGGCAAAGCAAATAAAGAACTCCATAGGCCCAAAAATAAACAAGATTCCTTATACAAATTCTACATTAAACAATCATTAGAATTACCCCTTGTGGGGGTTAACAAATAAAGGTGAAATTTAAAGGATCAACTAGCAATTAAGAGATAAACAAATGTCCAATTAAAGGATATTTGGAACATTTCTTTACAAAAAGACCCATAGATTCGAGAAAATTAATATCCTCATACATTCCTTTTTCCACCCCGAATTTCTTCTCAATCTTCAAAAAAGCACCAAAAATAATAAAGTGGAAATTTCCTTTTCATCTTTAATAATTTACATTCGGACCCCAAAGGCTCCATAAACGAGAATTAAATAAACCCAACACGTCCGGCAACACTTTCCTAGCCAAACCCTTGTGACTACTACCACCTCCCGCCGCCATCTCCGCTGTATTAACTGGCGCCGCCGCCTCAACTACCACCTCCTCCACCACCTTTTCCGGCGACCCTTTATCAATAACAACAATTTCTGATGATGATTCTTGATTTTTTGACCCATTTTCTTGAATTTTTAACCCATTTTCTTGATTTTTTGACCCATGTTCTTGAATTTTTGAACCATTTTCTTGATTTTTTTCAGCTATTTTGCGACCCATTTTCTCCCTTTTCTTGTTTCTACCTTTATTCTTTACCAAAGATGAAGAAAACTCTCCATTATTGCTATTCAAATGCTCCTCAAAAGCTTCAATAGCTTGATGAATAAGCTCCCTTTTTGATGAAGAGTTCCACCTAGACCAATAGCTAGTATAACAATCAAAACATTCACAATCAAACATGGGAGGTTTATGTGCAATATTTTTATTGTTTTTGGTATTAAAGTTTGGGTTTTTATTTGATGAAGTAGTAATAATAGTGGTTTTGAGGGACCTTGTTATCATGTAGGCTAAAACCTCTTTGTCTTGAAGAGAAAGAAGAGACGCTAGTGTTAGTATTGCAGCTGGTAAGAGGTTGAGAATGGCTGTAATATCATTGTTGGGTGAGGAAAGGGGAGGAGAAGGATGGACTTTGCCTTTGTTTCTCATTTTCATGGTGGTCAGAGGAAGAGGGGAGAAGGGGGTCTTGAGGGGAAGTGAAAAGATTTAGGCTAGATTTTTTTGTTTTGTAGTTGAACAAATGTTGGAAAAAGTTGTTGTCCAATTTGTAAAATTAAGGATGTTTTTTAAGTTAGATTTGTTTACTCCGTAATATCCTATTTATAAGTCGTTTAATTAAATTTTATTTTATTTTATTTATCAGTTGATTAAATTTTTTAATATAATATATTTCCTTTTGTATCCTTAATTAATGAATTGAAATATTTTTTTACAAATTAAAAAATTAATAAAGATAAGTTATAAAATAAAAAAGATTTTTTTTTATTATTAATTAACATTAAAATGAGATTAGTATTGTCAATTATCTAGAAAAATAATATAAACGATTTATAAAGGAGGTAGTATTTGTTGTGGAAATTTATATGGAAAATTGAAGGGAAGAGAGTGAGGATGAATGGATGAGGAGGGGAAGAATATATCGGAAGATGTTAGGATTTTCTTGATATTCACGGCTGGGAGATAGTGAAATATTGATATACCATTTTTATGGATTGAGTCAACACGAGACTAGGGCGTGTGGAAAACTAATGTCAACTAGATGTTAACGTGCTGATTTGAAACGGATTTGAGTTGATCTTATTCGATTAATGAATTATGAATCAAACCAAATTGATTACATCGGATCAAAACAAAATTTGGATTCTAAGATACAATATTTCGTATCCTGTTTGAATTATAAAGTGGGTGTTCGACATTTTAACGAAGAAGGTAACCGAGCTATTAATGAATGACTCGATAACATTTCTAGATTAGTGTATATAGTTATTAGTTAGAACATGTTTGAGACAAAATTAGTAATATGGATAAATTACTGAATTAAACGAGCCATTACCTATCACTCTCTCCGTCTCCCAATTTACTTCGACACAGAAGAAAATTTATCTTTTCCTTTTTACTGATCATATGCGAATTCAATATAACTTTATCTTCATATTTCCACTTTTATCCCTTTAATAAAGTACTTTGCTTTTCATGATTAATTAAAGTATTTTGATAAAAGCATCTTTTCGGGATAGATATTAAGAATATTAATCAAGCTTCCAATAAAATACTTTTATCTCTACGACGAAAGAAATCGCATCGATGAAATATTAATCGGCGATAACGATGCGCACTCCGGTTCAAATCAGAACATGGCGAATTTCAATCACAAAGGTAACAAAACCGCATATCTGCCAATTAATGAATCATTTGACTAGATCACAACTCTAATGTCAACAACTTCTATGTTTTAATTGTTTATATTTCTTTTGAATAATGGAGTACTTAGTGTTTTTGATTTAAATGAACACCGAAACCTATTACAACCGAGCTACTTAAAACTCGTGATAATTCGATTCGTTAAACTTATTTGATTTGAAAGATGAACATGTTAAGAAGCCATTTAGATCCAATTCGGTCCTAAACCAAAACATTAATATATATTATGTTCTTAACAATTTATTGCGTTTATTGATCATAGACGTGTTATCGTTGAAATCGGACCGATCTGCTTTGAGTAAAGTGTTCAAAGCCGACCACCGGACATGTTTGTTAACAACTCTAGCTATTAACTACTAAAAATGTTTTATACTTTACTATAAATTCATACTACTATCTCAAAAAAATATTGTTTGAAAGTTTTTGATAAATGTATTGTTATGATTTAGATCCTAAATCACTTTTCTAGCCCAAGAATTTACGCATTGCTAATTGGGAACCCAAAAATAAACCTGACACAAGCACTATATGCTCACCCTCAACGCGGTATGCTAATCTTGCTGGCCGCCATGCATCCACTAATTAATCGCAAGATTGCTATAAACCCTACCACTACATTTATCAGCTGAAAGATTTTCTTATCACCGAAAATTCAACAATAAAAAACTATCGCTAACAAAAGATAAACTCTCTAAGTTCTACAGAATATTAAAAGCCCTAATATTCTTCTTATGCGATGCATTTTATGTATTTCAAGGCTGATAATCAACTCATAAGAAACAACTATTTCGCTTATAAAAAGAAAACATAATCTAACTAATATTATTGAACCTTGAAAGCCCAAATGCCTTCAATTCCGCCTTCGTAAAAATCAAGCATCGGGACTTGAATCGACTTAAGTCCCAATAGCCTCGCCCAAGCCGCCGCTTATCTCCTGACTCGTCCATAACTAGTATTCGACTCATAACTCTAACCCCTCGGCCGTGAACTTGACTCGCTATCGAACATGAACGGGACTTTGATACCCACCAGTCGAAATTAATGGTCACTATTTCAAAATCGGACTTTTATCTATACTAAACACCATTTTCTGTTATAGACATTCAAAATTTGAAGATAGTCATGGTAAAGGTAAGAGGTCAGTCGACACAGTGAAGCTGGACTTCCACCCCCACTCGCATTTGACCAGGCAATATATATAATAATGATATAAATATAGAATTAATGTTTCGAGAATCCCGTGTGTATAAAATAGCTTTATCTTTTACCAAATTGGTCAATTTTCACAGAAATGGGGAAAGGGAAAAGATGGTCAGGTCCAAATGTCCAATTATTATATGGAGTATAATATTAGTTATATCACATTCAATTTCTTTTAAAATACATGATCATCAATAAAAAATTAATTTTTCATAATAATTAATTTTGCAATTTTAATATATTATTTTTATAATTTTAATGTATTTTTTCATTTCCAATATATAATTTTTATAATTTCAATATAATTTTTTATAATTTATTAATGTTATTTTTATTTAAATAATTATTTATTTCTAAAATTGGAGCGAATAATTTTTTTTTTGGCTAGTACAATAGCTGGGTAGTAGTACTATCTTAGTTTGGCTCAATATGCTAGGGGTGCTCATTTGATTGGCGGTGCATGGTCTGCAAAAGAAATATGAATTGTTTTGGGTCAGAAATATGATCATGGACCATGGTATCCCAAATGTACCATGTTTAATTGTTTATTATTATGGGGTTTAATTAGAAAATTTGAGATGATTGTGAACGACCAAAAATGATTAGGCGCAGTAGTAAAGAGTGCGGCTAATAATGACGTGGTCTATCTAATTATAGTTGGACTTAACTTTGAAATGGTGACATAAATTGTGGTTCTAGTAATTTGATAGTTTGATACTTTGATTTAATTAACTAAACCTATAATAGATAGAATGGACAACATGTCTATGGTCTAAATGGGTATTTAATGTGGAATTCTTAAAACATATTAGGTTCAGTTGAACGAATAAAATCCATCGCATACAATAACAATTTCATATTTAGCACTAATTTGAGAACAAGACATAAACATCTAGTTGTTGTAGTATGAAAGAGTTTCATAAATTCAGGTTTACTTTTAGTTTCAATGTTGATTATAAGTATTCCTTTAGTCGTCGATATATTATCAAAAAGAAATGAAATCATTTTTTACAACTTCAACATTGAACTATATCCTTGGACCTCGACCGAAATAACGAAATGTTTATTTTAAAAAGTCGCATCTACCAAGCCACCGCGATCTTCTTTCTAATCCGACGTTAAGCAGTTAGCCACTGTCACAATATCCGTCGCCAAGATTTAAATCTTCTATAAAGCGATTACGTCACACCACGCTGGGCTTTCCGACACTACTACAACTCTCAGCTTTGAATCGACCACCGTTGATCAAAACGACACGCTATACGATACATCAAAATCACGTAACATCAAAATATCACCGGTCAAAATAATTTCCAATGCAATGATGCAATTTCATGTCTAAAAAATGAATAAATAGTTCTTCCTCTCATTAATGGAAAACGTAGCATTCATTAAAATTGTTTAAATACTCTTTGCACTTTCATATTGATTCAAGATCTAATAACAATATAATCTTCATTGAAGAGGGCAATATGACATTTATTACAATTTATAAAAAGATTAAAATAGTACTAAATGTTTCAACTAAAGTTAGATATAACTAGAAATAAATCTAAAATGCTAACCAAATCAAACATCTTGGGGATAATAAGGAATTCACATATAATTAATTTAACCTAGAACAATACAATTTAGCATCAAGGTCTCCCATTGAAGATGAATCACACTTTTAATCAGCTTTCTCATCAGCAGGTTTAGCATTCATAGCAGCTGAACGTTTATCCTCTGTGATCTTGGCACTTATCTCATCTCTCTCCCTGAAATACCTCTCAAATGCTCTTGGAAGAAACCTTGGGATCAAGAAACAGAATAAATTTGTTGAAAAATATGCCATGTTTGCAGCTGCCAGTACCCTCCCAAACCAATACCATGCAACATCCTGATAATCCCAAGAAATGTAGTTTCATTAATCAACTTATAGAAGACCATACTCCCTTAGAATAATTTACCAAAAAGTTAAATTTTAATTTTTTTTGATAGTTGAATCATTGAAAGTTGATTTTTTATCTCTAGTATTTTATACTCCCTCAATTTCATGAAGATTATTCATTTTCATTACTATTTTTTTTTTCATTTTCCATAATTTATCTCATATAACCAACTTTTATATGTATTTTTTGAGGTAGATTCATTTTAACTATTTATCTCATGAATTTCGGTAAAATTCAAAACTGGATAATCTTTATAGGATGGATGGACCAAGAGAGTACTGTATATTTTAAATAATACGGAATATTTGATGAAAAGTATAAAAAATGTATTTTTATGCATTATACTATTGATTTAATAATTTTGATTTAAATTAAAATTGTTCACTTAATGCAAGGGTGTCATCAACTCGTGTCATAAGATGTTGGGTTAAGTCTAGCAAGAAGTGCAACCCTGGTGGTATTGATTTGAGGAGGCATGGATGGATATATTTCAATTAAGGGTATCAAAGCTATAAATTTATTAATTTTGATAATTCAAAAATAAAAAAATAGCCATCTTTCCGGGATGGAGGGAGTACATTCTTTTATAATTGCAATGACTTTTAAAATTAATATTTGATGTAGTTACCTGAATGGGTGCAGTGGGAGGTAATGTTTTATTGATCCAAACATCCTGCACCCAATCTAAGATGACAAAGATCCTCCTCACAGTATAAAGCAGAGGAACAAGAGCTCTAACAGGTGGAGAAAACAGAGAAAGCCCACTAATGATATTCTCAGTCAAGATTTGAAACGACAACAAGAACAAATGTGGTGTAGCTGATCTCACAGCATGTTCATCCCCTCTTGCAAATCCACCCAAAACATAAGCTAAAGGAAGAAACAATCCAACAGTTGTCCCCACGATGACATAGAATCGAAACAGGCGACTCCCCTGGAAAATCTCAGGGGAGTCGAGGGATTTTCCGTGGGAGGGGAAGGCTAAGCGTGAGAGTAAAATGAAGTACACGGAGGAGAATGCGGGGAAGATGAGGTCGAAGACGGGGACTAGGCCGCTTGCTGAGAAGACCATGATGAAGGCTACTAGTTGCAGCTCGATCACTCGGAGGGATCCCATCACCCCGGTCGCCTGCTTAAGGGGCGGGGCCACTTGTGGTTTGGTGGTGGTAGAAGGCTCTGATCGAGGAGCCGTTGCCAATGATACACCAGACATCTTTATCTCTATCTATATCTATATGTTTTACTTTCTTTGGTTTTTAACTATACGAAAATATTATAAATATTTTGATGAAGCGTATGAAGAATCAATGAATATGTATGAAATGTGATTTTCTTGAATTGAATGCATGCCACATTCTATTGAACTAAATTGAAGTTTTTTAAGACAAAGGAAAGGGTAAAATTCATTCAAGATTACATTTATTTTGAGGCAAAAAAACAATTACATTTGCACTTAATTTGAGGATGAAGTAGAGGTACCAGAGTTGTCTTGAGGAACATTATGGGTACATACTTAATTACTTCCGCACTTATCGTATTGCCCTTGTTATCTAAGGTGGATCCATTTATCCAGGCTAATAGGCTATGTATGTAGTATGTACTATGTACACACACTTTTTTTTTATTTTTTTTAACAAAAAACATGTTTAGTTATGGACATGTGATATTGGACATATATATGAAAGATAGTACTAGTTATCAATCGATGACATTATTTTTAGCAATCTTTGGAAATTAAAATATTATAACTGTTAACATTATTGGTCTCTAATCATCTAATCAACAAATAATATCAATATAGAAAATCCAATGGTAGTTATAAAAAGAATAGTGACCTGCAGTACACGCACATGGTCATGGGACCATGGCGCGTGGAGCAGTTTTTGTCTCTTTTTTTTTTTTTTTTCAATTTTTGGGGTTTTTCTTTTGTTTTTTTTTCAATTATAAATTACAATGGAAAATCGATATATTAATACTCGATTATGTAATAAACTCTTTAATATAATATTCTCTTTACCGCCCGACTTTTATTACTGTTAAATTAACAATTCGTGCTTTTTTTTCTCGATTCTCTTCATTATTTCATGCATTGGCCATACGAGAACGCTAAGCCCGCAACTCCGCAATAGACACTCAATAAATTAATACAAAGTATCACTCAACCGACAGTGATTGTGGTGCTAAATTATAAATTCATGCTCGTTGCTTTTTCATAACAATTGCGTAACATACGAATTCAAGCATTTTGATTTGACAAGGTGAACAATTTTTTTTCTTTTTTTCAATGTTTCTATAATTATCAATTCACAATAAATTCGAGAATTAATACTCGATTATTTAATAATAATCTCTCTAAGATAATATTTTTGGCCCGTCCCGACTCAAGAATAGGGTGCTAAATTAATAATTCGAGCTATTTTTCGTTCCTTTTTCATTATTTCTACGCACAGTCATATGCAACTGTGCTTTTTGGTTAATTTATTTAATATTACTTTTTTATTTTTTTAACGATTTTTTCACTGAAGAACTATAAGTAAAATCGATTATTTAACGAACTTTCTAAAATTACCGACCAACTATCGAATCTGAAGATCGCTTCAGCCTGGCCATCAATTTTACCCCTTACTAGTTTATTTTTAAAAGAGAAGATGTAATAATTTGTTGACAATTGCTCTAATTATTCCTTACGCCGGGATTGAAAAATCTAGTCGATCTAAAACGACTAGAATATAGATAATTATCTGTACGGATCTCGACAAGATCAGAATTCAAGTTCATGAATCGAATCAACACTCGACTCTGGACATATAAGATTAAATTTTGAATTTGTAATAAGATTCAAAATTGGTAAAGTTTAATTTCGAGCCAGATTTACATTCTAAAAGGCTGAGCTGTTATAGTTACCATCACAAAATATTATTATTATTTTGGAATGAAAGTACTATTTTGGTCTATATTTTTAAGTACAGTAATTGAATAGTACAATTCTTGCAGACACTAAATCATGTGAAGGTGCTATCACATCTTACAAATGTCTGTTTTCCTCCAAATCAGACTCCCTTTCGCTTGTTTTTTCACTCTGTGACAATAGACAAGGTACATTACCTTTTCTTTGGCTATCAAATTATGATTAGTTTAGTTTGAGACGTAGATGAATCTAGATTAAATTTTAAATTTACTTGTTCAGCTTTATTTTTGCTCGCTTAAATTAATTGAGGCTAATTGACGCACTTCATTCAATTAGATTCATCATGTTTATTTTCCAAATTGGGGTGTAACATATCTTAATAGTATGTATGGTTATTTACCTTAGTTTAACTCGATTCAATACGATAAATAAAAATAATATACAAATAACATTTAACTATCCTCAGTTCACCTCGAAACATACCGGCCATTAATGAATTATATGTGTGTTTGTAATGTCATGCATTACTTATCACAGTAGCTAGCTCTTTAATAAGAACATATGAAAAATTGTAAATTTATTTTCTAGCTTTTCTGTAATAATACCACTTAGCCATTCAGGAGTCTCATGTTTGTGACAACTTTGTTTGCTTCCTATGAATCAATTTAGCAAGCCTAAAGTCGGATATCTTAACACTCCAGTCTTCATCTAAAAGGATATTTTGCAGCTTGATAACAAGGTGCACGATTTTGTGCTTGCATTCAAATGTGGAGGATTTGACTTGACAGAAGTAAGTAGGGCTGACTGAAAGAGAATACAGATTATATGTCCAATTAGATTCTGAAACAATTGGTCTTAACTCTTGCCTAGATACTAGAATCTGATTATTAACCAAAGTATCAATTGCCAAACTATCACATTGTTCACATAAAAAAGAATATCGTTTCTAGAATTACTCATGTTCAAGCCTGCTACAAATTTTCCAGTATCAGCATCTCTCAGTATCAAGTCCCCTTCTAAAGTGAGCTGCAATGTTGCATACCACACCAGTTGAGACTGAGCAGCGCCATGTGACATGTTATCATAAGTGATAGCTACACCAAAATAAAAAAATTCACTGGAAAGTTGAAAAGGGCGAAATAATCCACAACCGTATCTTGTTGTAGAGAGGCCAAGCGGAAGGGAGCTTAGCTGTTTGAGGTAACTCAAGGAATCTCTTAAATGAAAAGAAGTGAGTATCAATGCAAATGAAGTTTAAATTATTCCACGACCATTAAATTAAGATGTAAAGATGAGGAAATTGGCACAATAGGAGTCAGCTAACTTAAGACCACACACCAGTCTATTCCTTTGACTTTTCATTGATTGTTGGAATTTGGAAATAATTGGTCAACCGCATGTAAAGCAGATCTTATATATCAATTTTCGGATCAATACCTGACACACAAGAATACGTTATCGAAACATTGTTTTAATATACACGCTGTTAAAAATGTGTCGACCACTTACATCAACTTCTTATCTCGCTACGACCGCGCTACGATTCGATTCAAGTGATCTTTATGCCTACTGGTGATCTTTTAACTTTCACCCCTTAGATATTATGGTTTATAATGTGTGAACATGAGCCAATAACCAATTGAGCTGCCCTCTTTTTCTTGTCAAGTTATTCAACGCCCAATTGAGCTGCCCTCTTTTTCCTGTCTAAGTTATTCAACGCGGGTTTTGGTCTTTTCTGTTTCTCAGTTTGCATTTTCTTGATTGGAAATGAACTGAATTAGATTTAAATACGAGTCATTAAGTGTATGAATTTGCTACTGTAATTACAATCATAGGCGTAATCGCTTTCATTATTTATGAAAATTTGATTACTTGAAAATTCTGTGTGAATATTATTTTTACAAAATTGCAACTATTGTTCATGGTATATTAGTTACCAGTAACTACCCTATTCATTTGAATCTAGTGAAATATGGATTATGTCATAATGTCAAATAAAATAATGTATGATTATTCATCTACTATTGTTTTTTGGTACATATTTATTCATCTGCTATGCTATTTCATCTATTGTAAATTTGTCTTAAATTGATAATAATATGTAAATTCAGTTACAGCCTGACTATCATCATATTTTAGGCCTTTCTGAGAATGCCTTGATAATGCTCGAGATTTGATTTATAACATTTCATTAAGAACTTTTTGATCATATTTAAAATTCTTGTCAAATGTGGAAGTATCAAAGATTGATTTATATTGAATATTAGACGGATGAAATAATTCATTTGAATGACATGGGAACACATTGTTGATAAGGATATTGGGAAGAACGTTGACACTGCGAAGGGACTATATATCCAAAAACGCTTGTTGAGGAGGGGAGTTATGCTTTATCTATGTTTTCCCCTCGAATTTTCAATGATAAATATCCTAGTGCTTCTTCCATTATGTGAAAAGGGTAGGTAGCTTATATTTATAGAATAGTATTTTAGTTGCACAACTTGTTATAGTGCAGATTCATCCTGATGATAGATTGTTCAACTTGTGTAGATTTTTCTCTTACCCTTGTGTGCTGATTTTAGAACCAAATCATCTTTGTAAAGATAGCACTAAACAAAGGTTTTGAAGCTATAGCACCATTGTCTGGATAAAGCATGTGAATTGTGATTAATAGCAATCTTTGTACGAACTTTTAGGCAGAAAATTAATCTGGGATCATCTTACTGATAATGTTGTATGGCAGTAGATTGATAACAATTTTATCTAGAGCTTAACATTTTCGCTCTATATTCATTTTCCAATAATGAAATGCGTCGAAACAAGTATTTTGTAGTTGAACAAACGACTTCCCTTGATATAAACAGAGGTCTCTCTGGCCACCAAAATTCAGAATGTTCTTTAAGAAGTCTTTTTTCAGTGAACGTTTCGTTCCCCCGCGGTTTATGTTTGCTTCTTGTGTTGTACATCCATTTTCTTGTTTAATTTGCAAGTTTTGATGGGGTGTATTGATTCATTGGCTTTGAAGTTATTTTATTTTTGAGTATCATAGGCTTTTCTGTGACACCCATATATAAAGTCAGCGACATGCTTCATGTGATCCTCGCTCCATTTCTTTCCTTTTTACACTATTAATTACTAAATTATCCTTTACGCCTAAAAATCTCTAAAACTTAGTAAAAATATTATCTTTTTAAATAATAATAATTATATCTCTTAATTGATAACTTATTGGCTCTAATAGAATTAACTACTATTAAATAATAATATATTTTATGTAGACATGTTGTTATTATTGTTATAATAATCATATGTTTGTAGAATTATTATTATTATTATTTATTATTATTATTATTATGTGAGAACTATTGTTATTATTATTATAATACGTGAATAGCTTAAATAATCATATGCTCGTGTAGAATTATTTGATTTTGATTATTATTATTATTATTATTTAATTTCGCAGATATGAATTTTATATATCGAGAACCGTAAAAATTTAAATTATACTTTTAAATCATACCAATTTAACCGACATAAAAGCAAATAATTGACAATACTATATCAATGCATCAATTGCCAATATATTTAGTCGATTTAATATCAAATCGTTAAAGTTAATATTTGTATATTTTCTTTCTTAATCCTCGACATAAACGCTTACTTTCATGAGCATGTATTACAACGTTATATTCGCGATATTTGATATAATTAGCCATCAAGTTAATATGTAGCACATCTTATATATTTTGGTAGAATTATTATTATTATTAATTATTCTTTTGAATCGTAATGTATGTTAACTACTAATAATTTTGTTTTAGTTAACAAATAACGATAAAAGCTCATATACTAAGATAGTGATTCCTAATAAATTATTTCCACCTGGCTCCATATACACAATCAGGCATACTTAATATTCCAAATCGCTTGACATAAATACGCCACGCACAAATTTCTTCATTCTCCAACTTTGCTGCAGGTATAAAAATCATAAAAGAAACATACAATCGAATACCAAACCATTTCCCTTAATATTATCATTATAGATAACGTGTTCTCGTTGGTCGACGAAGAATCGGTATGCCTAATACGTTAATACGATTATTGCGGTCACGTAAAAAAAATTGTTTTTCTAATGGTGAAAATAGACGTAGATGCTTAAATCACATCTTTTATCTTTTAAACTAATTATCTATTCATCAAGTATAATTGTATTTGATTGATTATTATTCGAATAATGTAATTTTAAATATTAATATTATATTATTAATATTTTACTAAAAAATATTATTACATAACATATATTATTATTTGAGTTTATAAAAATATATCATTTTTGTTGAATATGTATTGTAATAATATATATTAACAATTAAAGTAATATTATTAATAAAATTATACTTGAAATAAAATTTACTAGAAAACAAAACAAATATTATCCATAACAAGTAATCCGGCCGTGCTATAAAACAGATACTAATGATCTTTTTAAAAAATATTTAATCATCGTATTTTATAGTAATTTTTCATCTTATATTTAAAGAGCTTATTTATCAAAAGTGATCGATTTAACTAATAAAAATATTAATTAAATTTTTTGAAGGAGTATTTTTACACAATTTTAGACTGACCTCCTAATTAAACATAAAATATCAAATATTTCATAATCGACAGACGTCGTAACGTGACGCCTCCATTACTAATATTAATGTTGTGTCGATTTCTATGCCATTAAATTTCTCCAAACATGTACTTGTTAAATATCTAAGGAAAGATAATGATGCAATAAAATTTTCAAGCTATAAAAAATGGTTTATTATAGGCTTTACTCCAATTTCTAAATTAAAATTTCATAATTCAACTAATTTGAAACCATTCATTTCGTTAGTGAAAAAAAAATACCCTTTTTACTTTAATTTTTATGTACTACTCTCTCCGTTTTTTTAGTTGTCGTTTTAGCCATTTGTAGATAGTGGAAATTTAATTAATTTTCAATCGATCATACTTATCAGACGTTGATTAGTGGTTCACCTGGGCTCAATTAAATTCAAGTAGAGAACATAATACGGTTCCTGGATTCAACGACTGATGAGTTAATTTCAGTTAAAATTGTGATTTTATATTAAATAAACCTAATTTTAAACTCTGCATGGTTTCGAAAGATACGCACAATTAACGGGGTTGTTAGAAAACGCTCCCAGCTCAATAAATAAAATGATTGACCTAAAAAATGCCACAAATAGGCAGCCCAACCCTTTCTCGGAGAACTGCTGTGTAAAATATCCGACGGTCCGTGACATGATCAAAATCAATCCAATGATATCAATGATCCACTGAAAAATAAACCGACTCAATCTGAACAGTCTAAAAGCTTATATAAATCTCTACATTTTCGAAATTGGTAAATAAGAAAAATAAGGCCAAAGTTAAAAGCTAAGTGGAAAACCGCAAAGTTCTCCGAAGAAAAAATCACATACACTGAACGCCGAAATATCTCCAAGCTTTGATATTCAAAGAGAAGGTCAATTTTAAAAACCCGAAATCCAAGTAAGCTGGCCCAAACACATCAAGGAAGGAGGTCAATCCCCTAAAATCCGGCTGCTAAGCCGCGATGTCTCTCCCCTAAATCAGCCGCAGCCTCTACACCAAATCAAATTAAGCAGTGATCGTTCTCGCCGAAGCCTCTATTCCCAACCCCCAAACAGGCTCCTAACACATCAAGGAAAGCGAGACCACCCCAAAAGTTGACGAAGCCAGTTGTCCACCGGGCACTCAATCAAACTCAGGAGATACGCCGCGTTCTCGCAACAAATCAAAGAGTACGATCAAGCCGGGCCGGGGTCAAGACTACACCCCAGACGTACAAGGAAGCCGGGCGCACGCCTCGCCATCATGAACCCAAACAAGAACACGGTTCATCAAGTTCGCATCAGATCGCCGAAGCCTGAAGCAATCTACCACACTGGCATGCTCGCCGATGCATTCCTACATTTACACATATCCAAGTCATCATATCAAAGTCCCACCACAAGCAGATCCATATCAAAGAAAGGTTATGCGTCCAGTTAGTCCACATATCAAGTCAAAGAGGGTCAAGCGCCCAGGTAACCCACATATCCAGCCAAGTCCGACCATTCAATCAATATCTCAAGGATCGAGTCCAAGACAAAGATTGCCAGACACAACCACATCGATCGCGCGCGCCGCAAAGGCACCTGCTCGCCATATCCAAAGCTAAAGACCAAGCACTGCCACCCGCCTCCGCCTACGACACATATCCAATCACACTCCAAGCCCAAGCCAAATTTCGAGTCCATATCAAGTCAAACTATATCAAGACATCAAGATACGTAGATAACTGGGGATCGATAAATAACCCCAATCATTGATAAATTTTCAGCATCGTTTAAGATTTTCCTTAAGGATTTTATTAGTTTTGCGCAATATAAATAATAAAATATTTCCTCGCGATACACCATTCGCATGGATTAAGGAAAAAAGAATAAAAAGATATCGAAACGTAACGACACTAATAAAACAATATCATCTATTTATTGTTAATTTAAAGAGAAAGAAATAAACTAAGATATCAAACGAAAAACGCTATTTATTACGCTAAACGACAATTAAAAAAAAATTTTTAACTAAAACGACAATTAAAAAAATCTAAGGGAAAGATTATTTTGCATATCTAATTTAAAGATGGGAGAAGTGAATTACAATGCATATACCTCGTTTTTTATTGAATGGTTTTTACACTCACTCAAGTGATTGATAATGACATCCAATTATAGTGCCGTTGTAGAAAAAATAAATTTGGAGTGAAAAAATCAATACCTTATTTTTTGACATTTTGTTCTCTCTTGATGTCAAGATGTATAAATTCGGAGTATTTTTCACAGTATTATCAGACCATGCATTTCTTCTTTGTTTCACACTTCAATATCCCTTTCTTGAAACTGTTTATGATAGACTTCGGACAAGGGAACATTTCGCTACAATAACCTGAATTCGCCGTTGCTACTTATTGAATACCCATTGAATATATATGTGATTTATTACAATTTTGATAATATTATAGTGTGAATTTAGACAAGTTATTTTCTTCTCCACATGACTCACAATCCCACATTGCCTATAGCTCTCTGTTGTTGCAATTTGTTGCTCCCCCCAGCCCATTTTATTCCATCCGTTTACGAGATTTTTTTCCAAATAGTTAGTCAATACATTTTTATATTAATAATTTATTATTTATATAATTTGATTTTCATCAGAATATAGATATTACATGACACACACTTATATATAGTGTCGTAGTCAAAATTAAGAAGTGATGGTGTCGTAGAAAATAAACATCACATTTAATGGTGTAGACTTCAAAAGAAAAGTATTTTGAACTCAACGAGATTCAATCAATAATGTCTCAAGTGTAAAATTGTGTACCAGACCGCTGGAATGAAACTTACCATTATGTTTCTCCTCTTCATATATACGTAGTATTAGATATTAAAATTTAATAGTATTCTGGAACCTACAAGAATCCATGTAACTCCGCATTGCTTATCTATTATTAATTAAAGTATTCACAATTAAATATTTTAAGTGATTAATCATCCCTTCGATTCAAATTAAGATGAAATATTCCCTCCATCCATAATTTAAGGTATTTTTTGCTAATTTGGAAAATCTCAAAATATAGTTTCATTTTGACTAAATATAAGGAGAAAAATAGAAGAAAATTTAAGTTTGAGATACAATTTCAAATATTTACTAAAACGTGTATAAAGTCAAATGAGCCTTATATTATGGGATATAGGGAATAGTATTTACCTAACATACACAATGTGATGAATGATAGAAATAGTCCAACAATATGATGAATGAAAGAAATAGTCCAACTAAAGGATGAAGCTTATAGGAGAAGGGAAAACATATTGAGCTAACAAATGATGCATAATTGAGCTTCACTACTTCTTTAAAAATGTGAGGTGATGAATGCCAACAATAGGGTAAAGTTCAAATTTTATAGATGAGACTTGAGAGAGTATATACGTGATAGTTCAACTACTAGGTTTTGATAATGTTCTTGTGTCTCCATTGTGGCCAACATATGACATAAGACGACACTACCACCGATCATCATGGCAGTGTGCATCCATCAATTATATATTAAATATTCCTTCCGTCCGAATTTATTTAATTATTTATAAAAAAATATTTTATCAAAAATTATCGATCGCACAATTTTAAGAAAAATAAAAGAAGAGTAACGATTATCAACCAAGAGTAAAAAGAATATTAAAAACAATACAAACTTCAAATTTAAAAAATCGTGACGCATGAATCGTACAATCACTTATACCTAAGATTTTTTTATAAAATTCCATCATTTAAATCAGATTTGTTAAGCATTTATTTTACTTTTATTTCAAATCAATATTTGTTCCAATTAGTATATATCTTCGAACGTAGCGAGTGAAACTGCTAAGAAATTGAATGATAAATTATATCAAAAGACTTAAAGTTTATGGAGTTAATTTAGGAAATGATTCAACATAGGGGTAAATTACAATGTTATATTCATATAATCAATCATATTTAATGAATAAGTTTGATTTAGACGTGGACGGCTTTGGCTGATTTGATTATCTGATCTTATTTAATTTGATTTAAACATGAGTCAATAGTTAAATTTGTGATGGTGGTGTTAAATTGTGATGGTGGTGGTATTTACTTATCTGTAGATGGCTTTCATTGATTAGTTAACTTGTAGTCTTGTCTTTTATGAAAGAAGAAATTCTTTGAAAAAGGTGAGCAATCGGATCAGTGTTCATAATTTCAACATCGCTTGTAAGATTTGGATTGCATATTCAAAAAGTATAGAAAGTGAAAGTGAAAGTAAAATTGAAAAGGAAAGGAGTGAATTTTGGGTAATTTGTTACTGCTGCTCTGATTGGGGCATATTTTGATTCAATGATTGGATGACGAAATTTAACATGAATCAGTTTGAACATTTATAGGAAGACTTTAAAATTCAGAAAATGCAATATTCCTTTTTAAATAAAATCGGCATATTTTACTTGTAATTTTTCATAATAGAATAAAAAATCATTTATGATCAAAATTTCACATCGGTACCAAGATCGTGAACTATTTTGGTAAGTTCCTTATTCGTCAAAGAATATTTATCTAATTTTTTTCTACTGTGTTTGTCCATGTTAAATCGCAAATGTCAATAAAAATGAATCCAAGAGATCAAGAGTGTAATTTGTAAAGATTTACTCTTAATGAATCCAAGAGTTCACATGTGAGTGTCCCACATTGAAAAATTAGAAGGTAATTTATTACTATATAAGCCTATGAGCTACTCCACTTAATATCAATTGATTTTAGAATGATAACTCTTTAGACTTATAAACTGTGCTCTTCTATTGTGAGTGCGCTCTTACTTGATTCGTTGATTTATACATAATTCTTGACAAATATCAACAAAAACGAACATGGGTGAAAACATCAAATACTTGAGCTCTGGTGGAATTTGGAAATAAATAATGGTACTATAATTCTCAATGACATAAATATAATGGACTTGTTATTTCGAATGTCCCTTTCTTCCTTTTTCAAAATTTGAAATATCACCAAAGTGAGAAATGTAAGCAAGTAGGAGATAATGCAAACAAGCTTGTCCACTCCATAACCAAGAGTCAAGACAATACAAATGGGACAAATATGAGAGATAATTGGCACAGAAATCAATCCGTGAATTACGAATTTGCTTTTTCACTCTACCATTAAACCACTAGAATTATTTCTTCAAGTTAAACAAATTTATAGTTGATACTTGACACTTGACATCACTTCACCTATTTTTGTTTGTTTCATATCTTATTCTATAGTTGTGTTATGACCCCAAAAATGACAAAGGCCTGTTTTGAGTATTCATTGTATAAGACAATACAATAGTCATAAATTCAAATATCTAAATATCATAATAAACTGTTAATTGATAATTTTAACCATAACTTATTGTGGAGTTAAAATATAATGATCCTTGCTAGAACTAAGAACTTTTGAAAGGCGCGAATAACTTGATACGATATTAATAAGAAAAAATTTAAAAAAGAATTTACAACATAGTCTTTAAAATGTAAACAAGATATGATATCACCTCTTACATTCATACTATTTCATTAAAGAAAATCTCAAGTTTCAATTTTCATGACTGAATATTTAAGGTATTTATTGATGCCCGAGGAATATAGCCTAGTGTTAAGTATTTTCATCAACAATCAAATAAGAAAGTCTATTTTTAGAAATGAAGAAAGTATTTATTGATGCCCGAGGGATATAGCCTTAAGTGACAAGTAATTGGGGTTGAACACCGACATCGCCGCCTCAATCTCATATAAGTAATACTTACCAAATATCAAAAGAAATGATTCTGCTTTCAAAGGCCTTATCGGGTCACGCTCTCAGATTGGCTTACTAAACGCATTCCTCGATTTATAATCTACTTCCAACAAATAAGAAAGCGGAGGAACCAACCCTCAGCGAAAAGTGTTTATTAATCCTTATCATTGTAAATTTAATATACCAATAAATAGTACCAACTTATATGATTCCTAATTAAGAATTTAAGATAATGATTAAAGGAGCATCCTTTTGACTTTTCTATTCCAAACAGTAACACATTTGAATGATTGATGTTTTGGTTACAAGACTTTTCTTTATTAATGAAATTTTGAGCATGAAGTTAAGATATGTACAATAACATGGAATGGTCATGAAAGTCTTGGACTTTTCCATGTCCCCTTCATCAATTAACTGGCCCCATTTTATTCCTCTTTGCTAATCTCAGGGTGTCCCAAAACACTTGTCCACTAGAGGTACCCACCATCTAAACTTAGTTTCCTTGAAACCAAACATGGCTGAAAACAAACCAACATCAGAATTCAAAGACCTAGGAATCTTGGTTGAGAGCAAAGAGGATGCAAACAAGAAGCAATTGGCTCCAAAAAGAGCTTCTAACAAAGATAGGCACAAAAAAGTTGATGGAAGAGGTAGAAGAATAAGGATGCCTGCTTTATGTGCAGCTAGAATTTTCCAGTTGACAAAAGAATTGGGACATAAAACTGATGGAGAAACAATTCAATGGTTGCTTCAACAAGCTGAACCAGCAATTATTGCAGCAACAGGTATACAGTCGAGGTGCAGTCGCTAAATGTTTGAAAGATAAATATTTACTATTCATTTATTCAAATATTATGTTGTCGGTCCTCCTAAATTTTATATTTTTATTCATTTATCTAATATTGGTTCCTTCGACATTAATACATAAATTTCCTGGTTCTGCTACTGTAGGTACGGGAACAATTCCAGCATCAGCTATGGCAATGGCAGGGTCCTCTGTTTCAGAACAGGGGAACTCTGTTTCTGTTTCACCAATTATTCATTCAAGATTCCAAGATATAGCATCAGTTTCAGGAATTAGGCCTAATTGGAGTAGTTTAATAAACCCAAATATATCAAGATCTAATCTTTCAGCTGCAACTTGGCATCCATTGAGTAGTTTTACCCCAGGATTCTTGCAAAATTCCAATGTTTTGAGCTCCACTTCAGGATCCCAGAATTTAAACTACTTGCCAAAGTTTGGGTTTCATGGATTAGAATATCCTAATTCATTGAGTATTAGTCAGAATTTGCCTGGTTTGGAGCTTGGACTTTCTCAAGAAGGTCATATTGGAGGTTTGAACCTTCAAGCATTTCATCAAATGTATCAACAACAAATGGGACAAAATGGAGATGGTGGTAGTCCTAATAATCATCATCATCAACAACAACAACAACATCCTCGTACCGATGATTCTCAAGAATCAAGACAGTAGAAAACCTATGACCATAGTTATTAAGATTAGCAGTAAGAGATCCTCATTTGAATATGAGGAAGTAATCATTCTTTGTGATTCATAGTATCAGCATTGGCAGCATATATTGCCCTTTCTCTTCAACTGCAAAGGCTCATCTCTGTGCCCCAAAACAGGTAAGTGGTTTTCAGATGCTTAAAGATTCACATATTCAATAGAGTCCGGAACTTCTATTACACTTCGTATGATAACCTCTATTACACTAATTCAACATCATGACACATGTTTTATTTTTTATTTTTAAATTATATTTTAAAAACATGTGTCATTATCTTAACGAAATGTAACATCAAGTGGTGCACTAAGTGTAACAGAGGATCTACTCCCTATCCGGGGATACCAAAGTTTCAGCAGCAAGTCTTGAAATGAACATTTTTTGGTAATTTTCTTTCTTGCAGTTTGGACAGTGAAGAGTGATATAGCTAAGGTTTGATTTCAATTATGTCTCTTGTATCATTTTTGATTAGGTGTGTTTGTTTCATATTGATTGTCCAATTTGTAGTAATACAGCCTAAAAGAACTTTGGGCTAATATTGTAAAACTATTAGTTTTAGAATGTAGTATTATACTGCATATAATGAATGGATCATAAATTTGCTTGTCTAGTTGATGAACTACCATATCAAATTTTTCCTTGAGATTACATAATCTACATGCCTACATGCCTACATGTCTTCATTCCTTTTTTTTCCATTTTTGTTTGTAGTGATTCATTTCCTAGTCTAGATTTCATGCATTTTTTTTCTTACCAAGAAAGGAAGCCTTATGCCCATATTCCCTTCATTTTAAATGTGTCCTTGTTACCAAGTCTGACATTTGTTAGTTCATATTCTCTCATCTACCCTAAAATATATTCATATTTGCTTTTTAGTATTCAAATTTAACAACTAGTTCATACATTTTTATTTGAAAGGCTTATATTGAATCTTTAGGGAACAAGTAGTTATTGAGCTAATGTAATGTATTATTCTCTACATCTAAAATTGTTAAATTTTAAATTTAGTAGTCAAAATTAATAGAACTTGAGGTTTAATTGTGGGAGTATCATACATTTTTCTGGAGTTCAATTAATACATGGAAACTTATGTGTAACAACTAAATTGTGGCAAATGTTTAATATTACAAAATTATGAATTGATAAATATAGAAGGTGTTGTTAAAAATTTAGGAGACGCCATTAAAATAAAATGAAAGAAGTATTTTGTTTGGAAATCGGTTAGAATTATACATTTTTAAATATGTTTCGATGAAAAAGATTATTGTATCCATTCTTCAAATAAGCTTTTCACATTTAGTAAAAATTTGAATTTATTTATATTTGAAAGAGGCTAGTTGCATGTGGAATTTGAAATATAAATTTGTGTAAACTAATACTCCCTCCTATTCAAAACAATTGACTTTGATTTTTTTAAAATTGAACTTTGATAATCAATTATTAATTATTTTAAAAAATATAAAATTTATATAATTGGATTCGTCTTTTAAAATACTTTCATAATATTAATTTTTTAATTTTTTTAATAATATAATTAAAGAATAATTGAAGATTAAAGATTTTTTTCGATATGTGAGAAATTCAATTGTTTTGAATTGGTTTGAGTAAGATATAAATTTGCATATGATATAAGTAAGTGCTTTTGAAAAGTTTCCTTCTATGTTTGCTACTTGATAAATTAACACTAATGGTATCAAAACGTTATTAATTTTTAATTAATCAGTCAGAAAAATTATAGTCAAACGGTCCCCTATTTGTGTTAATCATATACATAAATGTGCATGTTCTATACTAGGTTTATTTCATGCGACGGCATGACAAATATCTTAATCTCTTGTCAGAACTGATCAAGAAAGAATCACCATGTAGAATATGTATAAAATTGGAATCATTCTAAGATAATATTTGTCCATATTATTTTAACATATAAGGATATTATTTTATTCTACTTATTAATTTTTTGCTATTTAATAACTTGAACACTGGACGAGGGGGTCATCGCCACCTAAGGAAATATTGTTAGCACATGATCGATGATAATGTTATTTTTAGTTCCATCAATTGTTAAGCATCTTATTCTATGTTTGGATGAGTTCTCCCTTGGAATCAAGTACAGAAAAATCACTCGTAAATTGTTTTTATTTATAAATATTGCTTCTCAAATTCCGGATAAGTCAAATGATATAAAATGTCAACATATTTTTAACATAATTAAGAGATAAATATATCATTTTCAAAAAATTAGAGCGGTAGTAGTTAGAATTGGTCGATGCTACAATCCGCCCCTGATCGTTATGAAGGATTTTGAAGCCGGGTTTCAGCATACTCATACCAGCTCAAAAATAGGATTGCGAAACTCGGAATAAAATGAATGGAACATTTATGCAGAAATCGAAAATTTATTAAAATGATAATTACATTGATTAAGATGAATTAATCAAATTAATTAATAATCAAGCCACTCGAAAAATGCCATGTGGCCCTATTAGGTTCTCAAGTTAAACTCCTAAATTCAAATCAAACAATCGATCGAACAAGGGTGCCCGGGAATTAAGCCCCCTGAAATTAATTGAATTAAAAAAAATAAGGGTTTTACATTAATTAACCCTAATTTTTAACTCGAACAAAGGTTCCCGAGAAAATATTCCTAAATTAAATGTCAATTAAAATTAGGGCTCGAAAATCCCCAATTTTATTTTTATTTGGGCCATGGGGCATAAAATGAAGGTTCCGGAAGCCTAGTGGCTCAAATTGAAGATTCTACAAAGGACGGGATTTAAAATGAAAAATTCAAGGACCCCTCTAAATGAGAACGGTTACGGTTCATTAATGATACGGTTCATTAATGTTCATTAATATTCATATGTACGAAATTTCAATGTAAAAATGGTACATAGTACAAGTGAAAAAATTCAAAAAAAAAGTGTACCAAAATTATTTTATTCACTTGATTAAAATGTGTACCAAAATTCGTTAAACAAGTTGGTACAGATTACCTAAAAGTTAAAAATATGCTTATATAATTGACATTAATAATTTTTTATTGAGAAAATGGTACATATTACCTAAAATGTACCAAAGAAAAGAAAATATATCAAAAATGGTATAATTTGTATTTTTGATTATTAATGAACCATTAATGAACAAAAAGTTTAATGAACCGTAACTTTCCACCTCTAAATAGGCGCCTATTTAGATTACTTGGTCACCAAGTTGTGTTTTTGATCAATTGTCCATATCTTGCCTCAAAAAAATCGACGCCTAAGATCATGATTCAATTCGAACAAACTATCCCATCGGTTGTATTCGAAGCCTAGAAGCCTATACATATCCCCTTTTTTTTTTGAAATTAGGATCCTCAGAAACATTCAGAAAACACTTAAGAAAATACAGAGAAAAACCTCTGAGAAATAAAAACCTCTGAGATTTCTCTAAGTTAAATATTTTAAATCGCCAGCAAAACTCCACGTGGTGGCTGAAAAACACCTCCAAGTAGCCAAAATAGGCGCTTTGAAATGTACCATCGCACAAACGCAGAATTCTTCAAGTTTGAAGCAAAATCATGAGAATCGACGAAGATTTTCATCAACGCCGCGAATATTCGTGATTAAGCTATGTAACCCCGACATTCAAAAAAACTTGAATGAACACCCGATAGATCTCATGTGATAATCATCAAGTCTCATATATAGGAATAAACTGAAAGTTCGGCCTTATAGCCGATACTAAGAACACGCCGGCCGATGCCCCTGCCTAGTTGGATCGCTGTCATCAATAAGGTTGGAACGCCTACCTCATACTCATCATCACTTACAACAACACATCGCTAAAGCCGCCGTAGTATGCTAAAGAAATCAACACTTGCTTACTATCACTCCATACGCCGTACTTAAATCATATCCCAAATCAAGGTCCCACCCGTGAGATAGTACCCTCAAGCCATTACAAGTCCCACCGGCATAGTAGAAGTCCCATCATTAGCATCGAACTCCACGCTAAGGCCATCAAGTCAAGTAGACCGAAGATCAAGTCCAAGAGCCAAGATCAAGACCTGAATACGTCACATAAGCCCTGCTCGGACCATATCCAAGTCCAGACCAAGTCTCAATCCATCAAGACCAGGACACATATCCAGCTCGTAATAGAGCGCATATCCAATCCAAATCAAGACAAGTCAAACTCAAATCAAGCCGAGCTCATACCAAGCTCATCACAAGCAAAGCGTCGCATTATATCACTCAAAATCGCCGCAAACGCTTAGGGAATCATAGTTTGGACAGTCGATCCTCTTCAATTTTATAAAGCCCGGTATTAATCGAGGAAATTCTTCAGTGAATTTTATTTTGTACCCCTTTTCATAAATAATAAAAATTCTTCTTTGTATTACAATTTACTCGAAATCGAGTCGAAATAGATCCACCAGATGTGTCACTCAATATCGAATGAAACCTTCGTAAAAACCGAATGGACTCGAATAGTCTCCAAATACATTTTCATATACTAATGGAGAAAGTTTTGTTCAATATTGATGGCGTGTGAAAATCTTTAAAATGCGATACTTATGATGATCGAACGAGGGGTCAAAAGTTCACCAAACTCTTAACCAATTGGGCCATAAGATTGGGCCATAAGAGTGCTCAAGCCAAAAATCTAAATACCTAAATAGTGGGTTAGGACTTAGGAGGTCGAATATGGGCCTAATGAATGGAGGGCAAAATATGAGACGATCGCAAATAAATTAAATTTCGAGAAATTTCATGAAGTGTTTCCTTCGGAGTGGGGGCTATTTACACTATACTGCCATCCATCTACCATTCACAGAAAAAAAAAACCCCCAAGGGTTTGATAATGTAAAGAGTTGTAATAGAGATAGCCATAGTCTGCATGCAAAAGGATAAGTATGAAATAAATATATCTGTTTAATGTTCCCATGGTATACAACTCAGATGTCTCTAAAATAATTTATTTTTGGTGGAACCGTAAGGCCCCAAATCTTTTCCCACATCCCAGGATTATTGTGTAGTTATTACCCTCCAACTGTGATTAGCCAACACAGCCTAGTTCATGCAAATCTTAATGCCTAATAAAAAACACCCTCCCATCTTGTCATGCATGTGTCTCAATTTAACCAGAAACAAATTATCATCATTGGCTGTATTCAACTCCTATTTTATTGATTCATGGTTATTTCATTTAATTAAAACAACTTCAAATGGATTCTTAGATTAATCATAATTTACTAAACCCGGAGTCATGAACCGAACGTGGTTACAAGAAGTCCTGAAGAAAATTATTATAAGCTCGAAACAAATTAGTAGTTTAATCATGATTTGCAGAAGTTAATGCAAATGAACGAGCCTACCAAGAACTTGACACGGGGTAATAATGAAGTTGTATGTTTAACCCTTCTTGATGGGGCAGCAAAGATTCAAAGGACGAGGATAAATTGAGCATTTGTACGGCAAGTTTGTTATTATCTACATACGGAGCATCGACCAACTTGTTATTGGTTGACCTACAAGGCTACAACCTACAATGACAATTCTCCATCCATTTCAAATTAATTAACGTTTTGGGATTACGTATTAATATTTTGACCATAAATTATTTTTTATTCACTAATCCGAAAAATATAAAATTGCTATCATTGAATTTGTTTTTTAAAATAATTTTGTAATATTATTTTTTTTTGTAATTTTTCATAATGTATATAAAAAGTAGTTGATGATTAAAATTGTATTTTAAAAAGTAAAAAATTCAATTAATTTGAAATGGAGGTAGTATTCGACAGCCATGCTTCCATCAAGAAAGATATTGTTGCTACTTTTTGTTATTATAAAATAAGACATTAAATTAATTAATAATCCATAATTGAGTAATTAAATTCAACTAATAGTAAAATGATCTTCATTCTAAATTCAATTATTTTCTCAATCTCATAAAATAAATAGAAAATCTAACAAATTGAATGGGAAGGAGTGGTAGAACAAATATGAAAGTATTGGAATTCAGAAGAGATATAGATGTGCAGTCATGACTCATGAGCCACCCTCAAATGTTTTTAAACTAGATCATACTAATGAAAAATAAAATTTTACTATATATTTTAAAAATATATATATTTAATTCGATTAGTCTTCCTAATTTTTTTATATTTTTCGGATATCAAGTTTCTCACCATTTCTATATAAAAAAAAATTAAATCCTCCACTACTACATAGTATAATAATAATATAATAAACTGATATTATATATAGTCAAACTTGCTATATGCTTATAATAATAGTTAGTAAAGCGTGGGTTTGAAGATATATTAATAATCATTATTACGACCTAATCTATGCATCATAATGATCCTTGATGATATATATCCATCTTATTGTTCACTTGGTGACCTCTCCGATGTGATACTATATCATATACTACTATGAACCTAATCTCATAATTCTGTGAACCGGCCAAAATAAAACATATTGTTGTTTATGAATATACATCACAATTCACAAGTTAGTACGACTTTCAGCAGGATCGACGTGGATCAAAGTCAGAATTATCAATAATCAAGAAGACAGAAATGTCACTAATTATTTAATAATGAAACGATAATAACAAATTAATAAAAGGCAATTAAATGATTGTCTAAAATAATTTTAATTTTTATAATTTATCATGATATAATTAAAATATTATTCATGATCAAACATTCATGATTAATTAAAATAAATGAATCGTGAGAGTACTTAATTAGTTAAATATATAAGAATATCCATCCTAAATTTGTAATGCCAAGTCAGTATCCCATCAAGAAGCTCGAGAGGCTTCCGAGTATAGTTGAGTTGGTAAAGAATTGACAGGTTGTGATGGCAACTTATACCGAGAGTACTAAATTAGTTAAATATATAAGAATATTCATCCCAAATACCCCATTCGTAAGCTCCTAGAGGCTTTCAGTATAGTCAATCGGGTAAAGAGTCGATGCATTTGATGACAACTTATGTCGAGAGTACTAAATTAGTTAAATATATAAGAATATTCATCCTAAATACCCCATTTAGAAGCTCAAAAGTCAAAGAATCAATTATCAACAAGAACACAACATGAATTCAATAAGAACGAAAACGAATGAATAAAAGAAGAAGAAATATGTAGAAATAAAAGATAGTATAGAAGAAGATTCAACTTGTATTGATTTGATTCCACTTGGGGTTAATTATACACTTGTGTTGTAGATCATAAATCTGAAAGGAATTAAGATATAAATCCCGGAATCAAAAGATCCTAAAATGATTAAACTAAGCTAACCTAACTAACTAATTGAAAACAGCCTTAACTAATCTCCAACACGTGCTACGCACTTAGCTCACTACATCAAAATAGACGCGGGTTCGAATCAGCTAAGCACCAATTCCACTCAACTTTAAATACAAAGTCACATACTCTTTCAAAGAGGCTTTCGAGTATAGCTGAGTTGGTAAAGAGCTGACAGATTGTGATGACAACTTCTACCTTCTTTTACATCGTGGATTTGACTTCAAGTAGAAGCATACTTTTATTGGATTGGTTAAGTGACAATTGTAAATCTCGTGATAACCAAATGGTCCAATGGGAGTCGAATTTCAGAACATTTGGAACATTTGGCTTCGAAAGGTAAGAACCGCTTTTCAAGCAGTTCGATCGACATACGTAAAAACTCTTTTTTTGAAGATCCACTATGGAGAATGAGAAAGATTTTTGGATATATGCCCAAACCGGTCAATATTATCAAACTGAGCAAATCACCGAACCGGATTACTAATGGGATTCCCTAATATGTTACAATGTCATTCTAGCTTTAGCCAAATGATGCAATAATTGGAATAATTGGAAGAAGAGTATCTAACTTTTTAATAAGCATTATTGACTAGAAATGCATTTTCTAGGTCGAAAAACTGGATCCCGACCTACACAAGCAAATTGTTACAAAACTCCAAAATGGCATTTTCTTGACCTAATTTTTTCTCTCCTATCATTCATAAAAGACAAAAAATTTCTGATACTAAGCATTCTAGAATTTCTATGACCCGAGTAGCATGGGGCAAGTGGAATCCTGCTGTGAATTAGCAAGGACCACCTTGCAGGGCTAAATAACACTGACAGCGAAGTAGTACTGTGAGGAAGGGTGAAAATAACCCCATCCGCCTCCGCTCATCTTTATTCGGGTTTTTCTAATCCAATTTTTTTGTTTCAAATTACTTGTCTTTCTACCATAGAAAATTATAATTCAACATTTTCAATGTACATTTTGTTTACTTTTTATTATTAAATTATTAAACAACTAATGATATAATTTCAATTAATTATTATTTTACATTTTCAAAATACTTTTTGACTATTATTGAAATATGGGCTTGTGGGGTTGTTAAATACGAACATTTCATCCTTTGAAACAGCTCAAGAGCCACAGGACAATTCCCCACATCCAACAAGGCAACAAACTGCGCCCACACCACCAATAGCTATTCCTATTTTTACCTTCTCAACACCACACGCCTTTCAAACAATTTTCAAGAATCCTATTTTCACAAACTCCCTATACAAAAAGACTCCTCACAAATATATATTCATCAATATATATATATATATCTTAAGTCTAGAATTAACATACAAATTCTTAGTTTATACTTTGTTTTTTTTTGTTCAAATGGATTACTGGACATCTTCTGTTAGTGTTGGTGATGAATTTGAGAAGCTTGTGCTTAGAATGAATCCACCAAGGTATTTTAAAAAAATTACTCGTTCGTTGGCATTGTCTAGTTTTGAATTTGTTTCAAAAATTTAATAGAGAACGTTTTAATACTAGTTACAATTGTCGTAGTTTCTAAAATACATATAAAAAATAAAAAGTGAAAATAGACGATCTTAATGAATGCAGGGAGAATTTCTTTATTAGGGAGTATTTTGTCAGCTGAGTTGGCCATTTTTCTTCATTTGGGTACTTTTATTTTTTTACTTTTAGTTCAAAGGTTGGAACTTTTTGAATTAACATGCTGAAATTTGCAAATTATCAGAATTTTGGTTGTGAAGTTAATATTTTCTTGATGTTGGTTTTGCAGAGTTACTATAGATAATGATTCAGACAGGAGAGCAACTCTAGTCAAGGTAATAGAATTTTTTTTTTTTTTGTCTTTTTTTATTTGATTGATTGAAGAGAATTCTTTCACAGTACCATGTTATCTTGTCGGGTGAATTTCTTGAGATAATTACTTGTACTATATATATAAAACAGTATTTCATTTTCACTTTCAAGATTAAAATATAAATATCTCTAATTATACACGTGAAAATTATAAAAAGTTGGTATTCCAAAAATATATATTAAAACGAATCTAACAAGATCATGTGTCTATATTATTTCTTATAGACTAATAAAAATTCATGGTCAAAATTTATAAAATTTGATCCAAAATAAAATGGGACAATCTTTTTGAAATGGAGGGAATAATTAACAATGTGTGAGTTTCGAATACATATATTTGGGTCACTAGCAAGATCATTTTCTTACTATGCTATTCGATTAACTCTTGAACATATGTTAAATTTTGTACTATTTTTGAGCATGTTGAATTTTTCTGATTCTTTTTGTTGGAAATTTAGGTTGATAGTGCTAATAAGAGAGGGAGTTTACTAGAAGTGGTTCAAGTTTTGACTGATATGAACTTGATAATCAGGAGGGCTTACATTTCTTCTGATGGAGAATGGTTTATGGATGGTGAGAATTATGGAAATTCTTTTTGCTTTTTTGCTTAACTTGGCTGGAGCAAAATTTTCTCAACTTTAAAGAAGTTGTTTTTTGTTTTTTTTGATGTTTTCCATGTCACTGATCAGCAGGGAAACAAGGTTTCTGGAGATAATATTTCTGAGAGAATTCAGCAGGTAAGATAAAGACAGAGTAGATGGTAGTTGCATCTTTGTTATTTCTGGTGAATTGATTGAGGAAAACAAAATTTATTTGTCAGAATAAATATAGTAAAACTCATATATGCATTTATGTATGTAGTAACAGTGGTGGAATTAGGGGAAGCCGTTCTCGGAAAATATATTATTGTTGAAAAATAAAATTTCATATGCATTTTTCAAAAATTATTTGATTTGCTCCCTTAATTTTTTATAGTTTTCCTTATTTTCTTGTGTCCATTTCTTCACCATCTCTAGTTCTCTACATAAAATTTCTATTTTCACCACTGTGGTCTGACCATTTCCCTTATCTGTTATTCATGCCTATTGATAGGAGTTGTACAAGTTTGCAAGACACCTGTTGAATATAATTTAATGATTCAATTTGTTTTTGCAGTCATTGGGACCAAAAGGTCACAGTTTTAGGAATTTCACAAGATCTGTAGGCGTCCAGACTGCCCCAGAGCACACAACCATTGAGTTGACAGGAAGAGATAGGCCTGGCCTGCTTTCAGAGGTCTTTGCTGTCTTGGCTGATTTAAAGTGTAATGTAGTTGCTGCAGAAGTATGGACGCACAATCTGAGGCTCGCGTCTGTGGTTTACATAACTGATGAAGCCAATGGACTTGCAATAGATGATCCTGAAAGGCTGGCCAATATCAAGCAACTTCTGCTGTATGTTTTAAAAGGGAATCGAGATAAGAGAAATGCTAATACTGCAGTTTCTGTAGGCTATATGCATACAGAAAGGAGACTGCATCAAATGATGTATGCTGACCGTGATTATGTGAAAGATGAGAGTGATGATACAGTTTGTGGACGGACAAAGCTTGTAGTTACTGTGGAAAATTGTGACGACAAAGGCTACACTCTTGTGAATTTGAGTTGTGTCGACAGACCTAAGCTGTTGTTTGATACAGTATGCACCTTGACAGATATGCAGTATGTGGTATTTCATGGAACCATCATTGCTGAAGGACCAGAGGCTCATCAGGTATTTTCCAACTTCAAATTGTTGAAATTAATCTCAATTTACCGACATTCATGAGATTAATTTTCCACCTAATATCTGGTGCATGTTTGTTGTTTGTTATAGGAGTATTACATCAGACATGTCGATGGCAACCCTATTAGTTCTGAAGCAGAGAGACAACGCGTGATTCACTGCCTGCAAGCGGCTATCAAAAGGCGTAATCCAGAGGTAAAAATCTGAGTGTCATACTTATATTCGGCTTTAATCTTTCATTCCAAATATATCACTGAAAAAATTTTGTTTTCCCATTGATGTTGCAGGGAATAAGGCTGGAATTATGTGGCGACGACAGGGTTGGTCTACTGTCTGATGTAACTCGCATATTCAGGGAAAACGGCCTTTCTGTTACAAGAGCCGAGGTTGCAACCAGAGGTTCTCAAGCAGTGAACGTTTTCTATGTCACCGATGCATCTGGTTATCCGGTGAAAAGCTCAACCATTGAGGCAGTAAGGAACGAAATTGGACAGACCATCCTTCAAGTTAAGGACGATATATACTCAACTTCACCGGACCAGCAATCGGGCAAGTTCTCCCTAGGTAATCTGTTCCGTTCAAGGTCAGAGAAGTTCCTTTACAACTTGGGTCTGATAAAATCGTATTCGTAGACAAATCATGTTAGATTGCTTTAGAATTAGCCCAATTCTTGTAAATGCTTGTTTGTTAGTTTGTATCATAGGCTTATAAAATGAAGAATCTCAAGTTCTTCTTGATCTTAGTACTGTCCTATGGTTCCTACTTCGTCGTATTCATTTGTCCGACCCTGTAAAGCGTAATATAATTGTACATATATTATTCTACCCTATTGACCTTTTGACAAAAAATTTGGACGAAACTATATATTTGAGGTGAAGTTTGAACCCTCGACTATTCGGAAAATGTTCATTTATCCCTTAGACTAAACAAAGATAGAAACTTCAAATGTATTTCCCTTCTTGGCTTAGTTTGTTTAGGAAAACAGCAAGACATTGGAGTTGCTGACACTATCTTATGTTTAGTTTGAAGAAGAAAATTGAGACAATGTGAAAGTTTGGAAGGTCACAAATGAATTGTGATATAAGTCCTTTAAATACACTTAATTCAATGATGTAAGCAGTGTCCTAACTTTGCAACAACTTCAGTGAAATTCTCATTTCCTAATTCCTACATTAAAATGCAAGCAGTGACAAACTAATTATTCAGAAAATTATATAGTCAGTATAAAAATTATTTAAGAATCTGATTGGTAAAAATTAAAATCAATTTGTGTAAATGAATATAAAATATCGATATGATTTGGCAATATTTAATGTGGAATGATCCATCGCTAATCATAAACCCGTAAGCTCAAATTTTGGAATAAATGTCAGGATGAAATCGGAATAGGCTCATGAGATAAGTTTGAAGATAGCACAAAATCATATAAATCGCGTTATATCTTTTGTATATTGATGTCACGTCGAGTCTCGGCTAATAAATCTTATACTACAAATATTATTTTAATATACTTTCCATTATACTATATAATTATAATTTACTTAAAAAAAACATAACAATGTTAAGAATTCTTTTAATTCAATCGATTTGATATTTTTAACTATTACTTAATATTTATTTAAGATCCGTAACTCTAATTTTAACATTGCCGACAAATAAATGTTCCAATGGATTGTTGGTAGATAACCATATTTGAAACGACAGGATCTCTATGATTTAAGTAATATATGAAAGCTTTACTGACAGCATCATTGCTGCAATTGTTGTGATGAAGATGTGGAGGAAATTGAGACGTCAAAATTGACTTTGTATTGAATATAATTGGTAAAATATATAGTGACCACATATGAAATGGGACACCAAATGCAGATTTGGTATAGGTTTAAAGTGCATTTTAAATGACCACTTGCAGATTCACCTGCTATCAAAATGATTCTCCATGGTTCAAACGTTGCTTTCTCATACATAAGCATGTCCCCTTTCCCATTTATTTGTCCAAACTTGGAGTATTTAGGTAAACTCATCACTAATTAATAAAGTGAAACAACAACTAAACTTGTTTAAGAGTTATTTTGGACAATTTTTTAAGAGGGCTATTGAAATACAATACTCATGCCCATTTTTTTTAATATGATCGTTTAACGCAATTTTTTATTTTATTAATATAAGTCGTTAACTATTTTATCACAATATATTCAAATATCTTAGCTTAATTATTGAAATCGAATATTTTCCTTAAGTTGTAAAGTTTCCCACTTTTAAGACGATCGTTTCACCACTTACTTATAAGCGATTAAATTACAAAAATAAAAAGGAACTTTGAATTATCAATTAATATTAAATGAAACTAAATTGTTAAATGTAGACTATATTAAAAACAAGAAAAAAAAATATAAGCGATTTATAATAAATATGGAGGAGTATTTGAAAATAACAAATATTCTTTTTATCGGTAATCATTCATTCATTCAAACAAAGTGACAGTTATAATACAAACCATAGTCCAAAAACATAAAATACATAGTCCAAAATAGAATTTTCCTAATGCGCTTAGCTTAAAAATCGGGTAACACATAAGGGACTACAATAAACAAGGACAAAACAATTTTTACAAATGTAGAAGAAAAATTCATACGTACTAATTTTTTTTGGCTGAATTTGACACATTACTATTAGTTTTTATTGTCATTAAATTTTGCATTTCATTTTTTTATTTTGACACTCCACTTTTTATTTTTATTTTAATCTGTTTTTATACTAAAAATAAATTGTGTTATATTTATCCTTAATAAGCTAACTTGTATATAAAATTCGAATAAGGGGTTTGTGTTTTCAGCTTTTTAAACATTTATTAATTCTTAAATTACATACCGAAAATCCCAAAGTTAGGAGTTACAATAGTAATTAACTACTCGCCTCCGTTTTTGGCGTATATCGAGAATGAGCTTTGTTATAAATTATTATTATGTTCAAGAGTATAAGAAAAATAAAATTATGAAACTATTTTCAAAAACGAATCTAATGATATGACTTTTATATTTATTTAAATAATAAGTAATAAGTAATAATAAAATTTCGCTCGATATCTGACGTCAAATAGCGAGTGAGTATTAAGTATTCATCACCGATTTATCTTGTACATCATTAAGATTACTAAATTGGTATGGTTTGAAGTGATAAATACATACATTTGACATGATATGCTATAATTGTGGAGTAAATCATTTTGTGTAAAATTATTATTATTATTATTATTATTATTATTATTATTGTATTTGTTGTTGTTTTATTGTTGTTGTTGTTACTCCTGTCCCATGAAGATTGTCCAGTTATTATTATTATTATTGTTGTTTTGTTCTCCCTTCATTCGCGAAGATTGTCAGGCTTTTTTTAATAAGTTGTAGCTTTCAAACATTGACCTTAGAAATTTTTTTTTTCATATAATATTTGATAAAAATATATCAATAAAGAGTTTGAAATGTATTTTTCATTAATAGTTATCTATCCAAGTGACCATACAATCTGACAAAAATATACGAGTCAAAGTTGAGAGGTGCAATGAAATTCAAAATTGGACAACTTTTTCAGGATAAGTATTATTTAATTCCACAATAGATATGAATTTTTATATAATGGGATCCACACAAATTTAAATTATAATTTTTTAAATCTAATAAATTTCTTGGCATAAAAGCGAATAATTAGGTAGTGCTTATGTTGTTATTCGATTAAATCAAATATATTTAGTCAAAAAGTCATCAAATTATCGAAGTAATATTTGGAACGTCTACATTTGGTATAATATATCTGGATCATAGTATTTAATTATAATTTTTTATATTATATTTAAAGAGTTGACCATTGATCAGTATTATCAAAAAATAAAAATATGAATTAGTAAAAAAATAAGGAGTGTAAGTTTTTTACACATTTTTAGAATGATTTCGAATTAAACATAAAAAATATCAAATATTTGAAAAATCGATTGCATGCCATGCATCGCACGTCTTCGTTACTAGTATAATGAAATGTAAGAATTATTAACATTTTAAAAATTATTGTAAAATCTACTAGTATACCTACTACTAAGTTATTGCTTAATCTTATCTGTATTATTTATAGAATAGATTAAAGAAAAGCTATAATAGGAACGATGAAGAAAAGTATAAGAATTCTTTTATATTGATTTTGAAGAAGATTTTGAATTGTGATTCTGAATGAGGGAAAGGGGTTTATATAGGTGAAAAACTCGAGCAAACACTATTCTGCGTAATATTTAACCCAGTATGCCATTATTTTCAGCTATTACGCTGGTTAGGGAATTTAATCATGGTTTCTTTAACTATGGTTTTGCTTTAATCATGGTTGATATTTCAACCAATTTAGGTTATACATTAACCACGTTTATAACCGATACCTGCTGAAATATCAAGCGTCGGCGATTACATGTTGGGAACACGTATTCTGCTCGTTAAAACCTTATAGGTAAAATCTAGTGGGATAAAAACCGCCCCATAAGGAAGAATCTGACAATATAGTGCACCAGTAGAAGCATGGGTAGTTAACGAAAAGATGCCGGCGTACATTCCGATCTACGAGCGTGCTTCTTGGCCCGATGTAGGAATTGCCCAGCGTGAAGAGATCTTCACGTGCTCAGCGTGAGCAGATATCTTGGATATACCATAACTTTGCTAACACAAAGTTCTTGAGTGATGAAAACTGCTGGGGATGTGCTTGGTTATCGGCTTTTGATGTAAGCGCCCGTTCGTTTAATTATATGCGGCGTTGTCATAAATGCGCTATTGTTGGACTTTTATGCATTTACATTACATAAAATGTCTCCTAAATATGGTGTGCCGTTTGAAAGTCACCGACCATCACATTAACTTTGCCCGTGGCAGGGCAATCAACGGTGTCGCGTATGTAAGCACATATTACGTTTGTGGTTGACGTTATGTGGATCGACAAATTAAGATCGAAGTACCTCGAAGATACCGAAAATATCTTTTTATCCGCTCGATGTAACTTTGAAGGGCGTAGGCGAATATTGTAAATTATTTCTGAAAATTATATCGAGGTCTTGTAAAATTAGCAAGATACGTTAATGCTCCGATTCTTGTTTGAGGTATGGCACTTGAGCTGAATCCTCTTCATTTCTTCCTTGGAATTCGAATGGATCCTTTTAACATTAAATGTTTGTCCATCGATGGTGTACACAAAGTTTGATTTATCGTGTTAAACGCTTTTAACTTATTCTTTGCGTATAGTCGATTGGTGTACTAGTTTACCACCTTTAATATATTCAATTTGTAAACGAAGGCGAATTTAGTTTTCCCAAATCTTTCAATTTCAAATTCTTTCCTTAACTAATTCATTGTTTTGCTTTGATTTCTTTAATAGTTCAATGATATTTAAATCTATCAACATAAACTGACGTGATTATAAACGAATGTTGTTTTCTTATAAAAATACAAATTGCAAATAGGATTATTAGCATGGCGTTAACTGAAAGTAAATACAACAACTTATTATCTTACATGCGTCGGATTGCTTTAACCCATTAGAATAATCTTTGCAAATTAAATTGCATACATTTCTACGGATTTTGATATCACCAGAACGTCTTAAATCCTTCGATTATTTTCCTTCTTATATTTTACTATCAAGTGATCCATATAAGTATCGCGATAACGACATCCGTAAGATAAATATAAAATTATTAGACAGCGATAAACCAATTAAATACTTGAAAAGTAATTGCGTCCATGCTCGAGGAGAATATGTTACCTCGCCAATCGATTCAATTTTTGAAAAACCTTGTGCGATCTGCGAGTCTTGTATCTTTATAATCTCGTTTTTACCATTTACGTTTAACAAAGACCGGCTTATATACCCAGCGGGTTTCGTACGCTTTGGGGGTAACATGATAGCTCAAATACTTTTCGATTTTAAGATATTTCAGCTATATATCAATTAAATCTTTTCATTTTGTGATCGAGTCTACTTGACATTCGACCCAGAGATCTGAGTTCGGGATCATCGTTTTCGTTCATAATTTAAATAAGGAATGGAGAATGCAAATATTTCATCAAATATCCTTAATTCTCCCATTCAAAGATTTTCCATTATGAACATAATTGATAGAAATCTTAAAATATCATTTCAATGATCGTTCCTAAAATAATCTTGTGCTTCTTCAAAGGCACGTTTTTATCGTGAAATTAACTTTGTCATTCAGTGTCTTATAAGATAACTATTCAATATCTATTTTGCCTTTTATTTTAGAGTTTATCTTTAGCAAAAGCAGTTATGTCTTTTCAATGTTTTTCCCCTGTAGAGGAAAATTGTCAAATCAAAAATGACAATCGTGAGCGGCTGTAAAACATCACCTATTACAAGGTTCAAGATATCTAATGATAGAGGATGACTTATACCCAACCTCATTTGAGTTCCATGCTGTTCTTTGTGGTGGAGGCTATTGGTACATAAATTACACAACAAAATCTTTAGATGGGAAATATAGGTTGTGACGATTGCAAGTTGATATGGAGTATGTTTATGATTAGCAAGGCTTAAATGTATTAATGATGCGGCGTAAGGAATTGCAGCCCATGGCGGTAATTTTGTTACCGTTATCGATGGTCTACTTGTGATATCAAGGCGTTTAATTAACAATTCAGCTAAACTATTTGTGTATGCATATGAGGAATAGGATGTTCAACAATAATTTTAATTAGACTGTCACAATAATTATTGAATACTTGAGATAATAAATTACCGGCATTGTCAAGTCTAACTTGTTTTATAGTATAATAAAAGGAAGCGTACTTATAGTTTTGATTATTTGGGCAAGAAATACAAATGTCGTATCACGACTTAATGATAAACAAACATGTGTCCATCTCACAGATACGTAATTAATACCATAAAACTTTGAATAGCGGATAATGGTAGATGAATAGGTCCACAATATATCACCTTATTCTTTCGAAATGGAGATTACGTAGCGACATGGTGAGTCATGCAGTTATCAGGTTTTTCAAGAGAGCAACTTAGCATGTTACATTATTAATATTTAATCACTGAGATGGCCTTGTGTACTTTTAATTATTTTTCTCATCATTGTGGACCAAGGATGACCTAGCTATCATGCAAAGACATTGTTTTGGGATCTCTTTCGTTACCAAAATTATATTCAATTTAAGCGAATATATATAATGTATGTCAGAAGGCAATTTTGATAATTTTTCTAATATTTTCTTAACAAAATACTAGCGATAATACACAAATATTTCCTATTACCTCCAATTATTGTTTTTGATATCATATCCTTGTGATATATATGGAGCTAAAAATTGACGAAGTTTATTTGGCCTTGGAGAATATAAGTATCATTAATGACAAATTTTCGTTTAGTAATATGAACATGGCATTCACGATCCTTCAATCAAATCTGAGGACCCTCTGATTGTATTTATTACTACACTAGTGGAATTTATATCAATAAAATATTTCTTACTCTTGAGGATCATGTGAATTGTTCCTTGTTTGGGATAAATATCTTAGCCTTTCATGGTAAACCTTAAAACATAATGATGCAGACTTAAAAGGGTAAATTATACATTATATAATCAACATTATTTATTTCATAGATACAAAACCGGACATCGCATACTAAATATCACACATAATACAAACATATGAGATTATTCAAATTCGCTTAATACTTTATTCAAACAAGTGTTCCTTAATATCCAAGTATTCCTTAATCCAAGTTCATCTTATTTGTCTCTCGACAAAAATCTAAATACCAAGATAGGTAGAGAGTAAATACTGGGTTCAATATTCATTATAGTTAACTTCCTTTTCTTATCCTTTTCCTTTTCCTTCTCTGAAATGCCTTATATATAACACAAAGATATTTGGTCTGTATAGGCCAATGGCTTTTCTTTCGCGTCATGTAAAAGTATCATCGTTTTCGGTGAACGCTTCTTGGATGTCTTTTACCTTTTTTATGGGTAATTTAAAGAGAGGTCTATTTTAATTCACATAACCGTCGACCTCGGCCTCGACCATGACCACGACGAATCTACACGCTTGATTTCATCGATCATAGCATCCGTCCTTTATTGAAAGTAGCATTATTCGAGAAAATGTCATTGTCGCATGGGTGAGATGCGGTGATTTTTCATTAATACCCCGTTATTACGTTACGCAGGGAGGAGTCGCGCAACCAAATCAGTATTTGGTATATTCTCTGTCTATGTTGTTATTGTAGCAACACGCTTATGAAACATGAAAGGTTGAATATGTTTTCTCCAATTACAAACAGGTTATAGTTTACCTCGAAATTCTAAATTTGCTATGATTTTATGCGTAGGTGGAATTATATTCACCAATAGTTTTAAAATCTTGAAACCTCAACTTGTTCCATTAAATTGATTCACGGGGCCAATATACTTGTCTTTTCATTCCCAAACCTTTCATTAAGACTTTCCAACAAAAACTTTGGATCTTTAGTATGAGTATACTCTGATTAAGCCGCGTCTAAATGATGTTTAATTAAATACTAACACTTTATCTTTTCATAGATAATTCCTCTTGTGAAACTTTACGTTTAGCTATTTGGTTTTATCATTGGGAAAGCAGCAGGCCAAGGCTCGGATTCGACTACGTCTAGCAGGGGATATCCTCGAATCCTTGACTTGCCGAGATAGTATTAAGCTAATTGCTCCGGGACATAATTGTCTCGATAAGAGACTTAGGGAGTTAGAACAGTGTAAGGTTTGACATGATTATTTCAGGGCATTCGCATCTGGTAGCTTGATTTATGTGAGCCACCAGCTTCTTAGAGGGCCCCATAGTCTATATGTTCATTGATTTTTTTTAAAGTAAAATTTTCAATTGAATGGCACCTAGCACCATAAGTTATAGCAACTAATTGTTCAATTTCTCATTATTTATCAATTTGAATATTTGATGTAAGTAAATATTTAAAGTCATAAATCTTTTTTATTTCCACCGATTCAAATGAATGTATTTTTTACAACAAAAGTTTCGAGTGAATGTTCGTAATAGTCTATTGAATGGCTGATTTTTAAATTTACCATGGTCACTTATTTTACTATGGACTAAAAATTATTAATAAATTTAATAGAGGTCAGTACATTCTGCCCAGGGCAGTGTTGTAAACGGCCACGTTATTTCCTAAATCATATTACAATCACAAGTCGATCACATATATAAACTATGACATAAAATGTAATTTATTCAATAACAACAATTACAAAACCCATAACATGATACTCGAAATCTTTATCAAAACAAAATGCAACAATCGGCTAAAACTTTAGGAATGGTAAAATACTGTGCAATGAATGCTCGTGCTTTTCTTATCTCTTACGTTAATAAAATCGTGAGGAAAAGAGAGAGCCACTATAGTAGTAAACACTAGAAAACATTTGGCCATTTAAAAATATTTTTAAAATACTTTGAAATGATATTAAAAATGTTGAAAGAATGATATTATAGGGTGAAGATTACATGACCGTTTATTACCGTTTGAGGATAAGAAAAATAATGTTGCTTTTCTTGTTCATAACCATTATGAAATGAGGAGGACTATAAATTTTAAATGTGTTAAACATTAATTACTCATATAACACATGATAATGAAATAACACGTAGTAGGATGACACATATGATTATAAACAAATGATATATTGATAACAAATAAAATAAGATACTTGATAGTGAATAATAATACATGTAGGTATTTTGCACCTCGAAAAATGGAGTGGGTTTACTTCTTTTCGAAACAATAAACAAGGTGGGAATTTAACTCTCACTTAAAAGTAATATCTTTCATTATAGAGCACTTGACGGAGGATGCCGGTTTTACATAATAATAATAGCCCATAGAAACATTATAGAGCACTAGGCAGGATGCAGTTTTATATGAAAAATAAAATAATAACGATAGTAAAAACAAGCTATTATATAGATCGCTCGACGAAATACAGGTTTACTATGGTGGCAAATAGGAAAAAATAACGATAATAAAACTACTGAAGTTTATGGGTAAACCATTGAAATAGATTCATTTATAACGTGTAACAGAAAAATAAATATAATAAAGCACTAATTATAGATTAGAACAAATGAAATGTCAGTTCTTATACTTGACGACAAGCAGAAAAATAAAGACAATAATAATAATAACAATAATAATAATGGAAAAAGAATATAACTGATAATAATGATATAAAACGATTATAGGCTACTTGACATCTGCCGGGTTATTTATAATAGAGGAATATAATGAAACTAAGTATTAAAAGTGGTAAGGATAGATATCTCTTATAATAATAGCACTACGAAAGAGACGGTCGTCATTTGGTAATATGTGTTGTAAAGCAACTAGTATCTCTTACTAAGTTAGTATAATCTTACATCTCTTATATTATCTATGAATAAGATAATAAAAAGCTATAATAGAACTGATCTGAGAAGTATAAAGAATTAACTTTATATTGATTTTGAAGAAGATTTTTGGTGTAGTTCTGAATGAGGAGGAAGGTTTATATATAGGTGAGAAAATTCATTGTGCAAACACTATTTCGCGTGGTGTTTTAACCCAGTAAGACTACTGATGGTACATTTATTGACACTCATTTTTCGTTTAAACGTTCCATGACATCTTATAACACTTAACAATAATTCGGCAATAATTCGAAACTACTGCAATGGTTTTGTTTAATAAAATTGACAAGCTTACATGAACTTTTGCATCCGTATTAGCATTTTAACATATTCTTTATTTTCATGATGAAATAATTATAATAATTATGGATTTTAGCCGTTAAATAAAATTATAATAACTAAATAAATTATTTTTGATATTCTTTAAAAATGAAATTTATATAAATATTTATTTAAAATATTTTTAATCTCGTATTCTAATTAAATTTTATGTCCAATCAAATAAAATAAGTATATATTTATAGAGTACAAGAAATAATGAATTTTGATCTAAAATAAAATAAAAATTATAATTTATCGTGAAATAAGTGATCACGATAATTAAAATGGGATGAAAATGCAAGTGCGCCTTTGATAACAAATCATATTTAGGTATCGGCTTTATGAAGCAGAACAGCATATTAATTTCGGGCTATATTGCCTCTCTTGGTTCCCCAATCCATAAGCTCCAGCGTGTTATCTCTTAGCTGGGTGGGTGATTTTCAACCGAACGATTTTTGTCTCAAAATTTGTCTGGCATAAGCCTCTACCATGATTCAACAAACCGTTCTATGGATTCAAGCCCATTCTTCGCTCAATACGTGATTAGAAATCTAATTATGGTTTCTTTAACTATGATTTTTAATGTAAAATTGATATTCAAGCCCCAAGATAAAATATCGTTAATCCGCGTTTATAAACGAAAAAATATCTTTTTATCACGTAGATTTATTTGTTTTGCCTTTTGGTCCATCCCAGTCACGTGCTGGAGATCCTGAAGAATCTACATAGAAGGATTGGAAGCACGTGCGTTTAGAGTAGAGATACCACCAAATAATAGTAGGTGTTGTAGGCTAAATGCTGACTAGGAAGTGGGGAATTTTATCTTATCATGATAATATAGATTCAACCACATCATTGTTTATGACACCCAAACAAGTCTTTCAGATATTATATACTGCCTATATTATTATATATATCTTGTTTTCAATAAGATAAGTATTTTAAGGCTTAAAGTAAATACACATATCAAATTAGGCCATAATATGATATCCAATAATTTCAATTTATGATATACCATCATATAATACGAAGTACATACGGAGTATTAATTAATGCAACAAAGTGATAAGACGCTCGTTAAGTGAACATGCAATGATTCATTACTACTCCTTCCATTTCAAGTTACAGATCGTTTTAGCCTTTTCATTTTTATCCAATTTATCCATGTAAATTGTAAAGTATTGTTTTTACCCTTACCTTTATGGACAACATAAAAAAAAAAGAGTTCAGAATGGCTATGATTAGTTGGTGAAAAAATTTGTTTGAGGGAAGAGAGGAGAGAGGAGTTGGAAAGATAATAATTAGGCAATACGGGTAGAAATGTAATTTTGCAACTTATCTTAATACGTGTGACTTTTCTAGGACGCCTTCCATTATGAAATGGAGGGAGTAGTATACTTAGTCCTCGAGTCCGTCCATAATTGATGATATTTCACAAGTTGCATGTTTTGAATGAATTGGTAATTAAGATATTGTTTAAGCAAAATTACTCCACAGTTGATAGAACATAAGCCACATGCTTCATATAGCAGATTCTTTAATCAACTGAGTGTGGTAGAAAGTTCAGATAATATAAACAAGTAAATGAAAATATAGTGGCAGAAGGTCGGCTAACTAATCAACTGTCATAGTGGCAGAAAGGCTAATTGGGGAGGGGGACAATATTCTAGTATGACAAAATTATCAGGATTAATGATAATCACTTATATTTATATAATTATCAGTCGATTATATATGTTTGAAAATATACTTGTCGATCACCTATATTTTAAAAAGTGTCCTAATTGATCTTTTCTTGAAATTTTCTATTAAATATCCGTTAAGTTGGTCACATGATTACCACTCATATTTCTCATTATGTATTTGTACATTACAATTATATGAGGTTATAGCTCAAGGTTTTGATAATTGCTGTCATAGCTTCCAGATTACCGAGCGATTTTCGGGTTACCCGATCAGATAACAGGGACTCTGGATTATTAGTGGAAATCACAGCAATCCCACAGAAAGAAGCCTCATAAAATTCTTACATAACATTGTTTAGTCTCTCAACTCCCTGGCCAGAACTCTATCAAACAGGTATCTATAAAAGAACTGAGACCAGGGAAATTTTGAACAGACACATCAGTGGTATTATGGCTTTACAGCACAGGAAGCTCCCCACAGTCACTAATGACAACATATTTTTATGGGACTCAATGAGCTTAACAATATATGTGCCTTCCAAAACTTGCCCAAACATAACATGCCTCTGGTCCAGCCATGGTGTATACGAGTCATTATTCGAAACAACAAATTACTTAATTGCCAATCACATATCAATACAACCAGCAAATTCTGAGGCATACAGTGTAATAAGATATCCCTAATGTCCTCTTATCGACAAAATACATTTTGTTGAATTCCTAATATAATTCTCAGAACTACTCATATATGTTAAAGTACTCTGTAACTTATTGACTTCTACAAAATTTAAATGACAATAAATGATGAATGAATGTAGGTAATGAACATTTTACAGTAGTAAAAAAAAGGATAAATCAACTTGGCGTCGCCAGGACTCAAACCGGAGACCTTCAGATCAAGGTCGATGTCCAATTACAAATATATTTCAATTAAGTAAAAAGATTATCTGTACGAAATCTTTACACATGCTAAGATTTCTAAATCTAAGCTTCCAAGCCTCTACTAATCGGGTGCAAGTCAAAAATGAACTCATATTTACGACAGCCTGAAACTAGAAACGACAATTCATAAATTACCGTTATGCTAGTCATCTGCTCGCTGGATTTCGCCCCATCCTTGTTTGGTTACTAGTAACCAGACAGAGTTAACAAGTCCCGGTGGTGCCTTTCTTTAACATTTTGGTATTTTAACATGTTGATATGGATATGAAGAAGAGGTTGAATGAACTTTCTGAGAAGGTTGGTTTCAATTTGTATTGCTCTTCAGCATGTCGTTAAATGTTGTCTCCGACACATCCGCATCACTATAGGATGCGGTCCGTCGAAATTGCAACTCTTTATTCACTGATGCGCCAGAAGGTAGGTTTCCTTCTGCAACTTCAATATCATGTTTGGCTCCTAGAGGAAAGTTAAGGAAATACAAAAACAAATCAGCATATGCAACTATATATAAATTAATAAAGACATTACTATCTATCAAGTTTATTATCAGAAGGAAATGTTTATACCTTCTGAGGTAGGAACATTCATGCGGTTCTTTCTTCTGATAACTGAATCAGAGATCATATCACGTAAAGCTTCTTGAGATGATGACGCTTGAGGTACAGGTGGCAGTTTCAGCAAAAAATTCTCTGGTCTTTTGGGAATGCATTGGTGGATCCCTGAAGAGTGAAGATCAGGTTTATCAACAAGTATTCTAAGCGAATATATGACTGTCAACAATTAACAATCGCCTGGAAATCTGTGTTGTTTAACTCCTGTAACAGATTTTTGTTTATTTTAGGAAGCATGGTTAATTGTTTTATCAAAGATTCCAAGCTTCATCGTGTTAGCTCAATTTAAATCAGATAACGTATCTAAAAGCAAACAAATCATCATCTTGTGGAGTGAAACGTTTTTGTCGGTGAACCACTTTAGGATAGTAAAACCACCAAAAGCAGATGTAATCAGTGACTGCCAACTGAAGAAAATCTATCAATCAGCAAGACATCATACAAGGAGAAAGCACTCAAAAGGAGCTCTGATATTTAAGTTAGACTCACCGCTCCTAGTGGTATGGGCAAAAGTATCCGTTGTACATTTGTTTAGCATAGCTGGGCCTGTTTGTTGAGGATATTAACCACAGGTCCCCCTCGATCACCAGATAGAGAAGTTATACGATCGCCCTTCCCTTCTCGAATATCTGAAGCTATCATCTAAACAATAAAGACCTCAGTTAGGAAAACCCATTCTTCTCAATCACATTATTGCAAGTCCTATTAGATGCAGGAATTGCCAACTATTATAGCATCCCTGTACTATTACCTGGGAGGTTCCATTCATATTATGAAACAGTGGTTCTTCAAACAATGATCCAGATAGCCGATCTTGAGAGCCCCCATCTGAATTATAAATTAGAGACCCTGCAAAGACTAAAGCATTTAGCTTCATTCAAACTATACAGAAAACTAAATGAATATCAATACCCTTTCAATATCCAAAGTACTACCTGATTTCTGTTGAAGGAGCTCCAGTAGCAACCCTTTTCAAAGTACAATGCCATAATCGAGATTCCAGTTTAAAAATGGCAAAGCGTAGGTCCTGTCAATCAAGAAACCATTTTCAAAATAAAACTACTTCTTCCAAATTAAATTAAGTAGAGTTACAATTTTTCTAATTTAGAAGGCCTGTGGCATCCACATGCAGGTATGAACCTAGTAAATGGAGAGTAGAGCATTTTAAACTAGAACCCACAAAAACTCAGTTGGAAATTTGATGTTCCATATTCGATTTCGGAAGCATGAGCAAGAAAATAAATTATACTCCTTCCTCTTAATTTAGGTGATAAATCAAAAATTTAACACAGTTATAGTGATCGTGTATAATTTCTCGTCTGAATTTTTGCGTTGAAGTTGTATTGTCTGTATGTGCTTTTTGTGGTTGATATTAACAACTTTCTCCAGTGTCTGTCAATGAATTTTTAAAAGCCAAAATATATTTTTTAAGCAATAGAAATAAATTGAGCAGATATCGAATCTGATCTTACAGCAAAATTTCAAAATTAATTCAACTACATTTATCAATCACAACTATTTTGGATAAGAATCATTATAAACAAACTATGATCTAAAAAACTCTCCAATCGAACTAGCACACTCTGATACAAGTTCAAAACACAGTCAAATCAATAAACCTTAACCTATTCCCAAGAAAATATATTCATATCATGATAATTAGTAAACGAATACATTTGAATTTCTCCGTATAATCAATCAAACTAATCTAAACAATTAATTAACCAAATTAAGTCTTTATCATTAAATGGGATCGGCTAGAATAGACTTAACACCTATTCAACATTATGTTGGGTCATCTAATCATAACAATAAATACTCTCTTTCCCGTCGGACATTAGTTGATTGGTAAATAAGCTGCTTAGTATCGACACTCTTAGCTTGTCTAAGTAAGCGTGAGTTCAGGCTAACGCATAAAGGAGCGAACTTGTGTTGAAAGCTTGAAATGGTTAAAAAGAAAAACCAGTCTCAAATGCTCCGATTGAGGCGTATCCTGATCAACTCATAAATTGTCAGGTGGGGCATAGGCTGGTTTTATCTTTGAATAAACTCTTCCTTTTTAATCCATTTATGAATTTAAGTAGTTGACTTTTTATATTTTGACCTCGAATATTATTGTATATCTTGTACAATATTAAGTGAAAAATATATCAAAATACACCATTTTCAACCTACTTACAGTTGAAAAATTAATTGATTAATACGAGTCGAAGCAATTCAATTAAGCCTACAAATTTCCATAATTTTGACCTGAAATATCTCGGTACATGTTGCATAATATTAAGTAAAAAAATATATGGCTCTATGACGTTTTTAAAGCCTCTTTACAATCAACTATTCGATTAAAATTTAAAATTTAATTAATTTTATTTATTTCAAAATCAGCTGGACAATTAATATGAATTATTTATTTAGGAAGCAAAGAATATTATTATTTGGGATGTTGATTTTAGGTTCGAACATCACTGGGTACACACACAAGCTAGTAGGGAGTTAGTTAAGTCTTCTGGGATCTATTCTTGATATGATGGTTGGATTGGGATCAGAGACAAAGAATAATTTTTTTTTTAAAATATCATTGGAGTACACACAAAAACAGTTGAAATTAACTGAAATTTAAATTGAAGTGAATTTTTGTAACGTGACAATTAAATTGGGACAAAAATATTATTGGGACAATAATACAATTAGGGCTTCAAGAACAGTGAAATTAATTCAATTTTTATGATCAATTGGTTTTTTTTTTTTTGGAAATCGGTAATTTTCGTTGTTTGTTTGGATTGTGGTCAACCGAGCTAAGTTGAAAGGATTCAAATTCGATGGTCAATTTTAGTTGAAGTGAATTTATATGATTTTATGTGAAGTTTTAAGTTCATTCTATTTGAGTATGTATGGATAAACGGAATTTAAGAATGTTAGACATAACTGTTGCTAAAATATGAACCTGGAATCTCAAAAATTCATATTCTAATTTTGACCTTTGTAGTGTCGGAGCACTTGGGTGGAGGGGGAGGGGTTGTGTGTTCAACTCCCTTTTTTAAGATATCATAATTCATAGTCCAAACTAATAGCCCAAGTTTCGAAATGAATAAACACGACTAGACTGACTATCAAATCAGTATAAGCTCAAACTCATTTTATTTTCTTCATGATTAGTTCGTTTCGGATATCTTTGGTAATAACAAAAATGAGAAATATTTCGCATGAAAGCGTTATAGAAACATTTAACCAATTATTGAAATTTTTTAGGCTGAGATAAGTTATATACGTGAACTCATTAATTAGAATTATGATTAATGGCGGAATGTCATCTGACTTTTAATACGTCATTAGTTTAAATCGCTAAACTTTCAAATGTTATTCACGTATTTGAAGCTTTGATAAATTTGTTGTTTGTTTGGTCAAAATGGCCGTTAAGTTGATAACCCGAGGTCACTTGACATTTTTTAGAGGTATTTTTTTGACAAACCGTTAAAACAATTAAAATAATTATTGAAAATTTAAAAATTACAAGGCATTTTCCAATTGGGGAGGTATTTTAGGCAAACTGATTTAAAAGTAAATACTAGTCAAACCTCGAGGGGATATTAGGTAGCATCAATTTGTGAAGGACGAAAATTGTTCAATGTTAAAAGTTCAGGTGATGTAATAGGGCATTTGAAATTCAGGTGATGAATGGTGAATGAGTTAAAGTTATATGATAGTCGACCATTAACCAGCTAAATTAAAATAAAAAGAAATATTTTGAAATCAATTTATTTATTTGGAAATATTTTGACATAAATTTTTTATAAAATTTTGGACTTTTAAATAAAATATTTTCATGATTAGTATATATTATTTGAAAAATATCTGAAAGTTAAATGTAAATATAGGTTAATGAATTGTTGTAGTATCTCAATAGTCGAAATTTTTCGAGTCATATATAAAAGAGATTTTTATAGTAAAACAACAAACTATAAGTTACTCAATCTAAATGATAAAAACTATTTATTTTTGGAAAGAAGTAATTTTAAATTACATTAAACATTAGGGAGTAATAGAGTATGAAGAAACAAATATACAACGAGCATTGTAGAGTAACACTATTTATTTATTATTATAATTTTTGACATAAAACACGGAGTTAACGTAGAGTTATAAACAAATCCAAAGGTTAATGATTAAGATTTATATATAGTATTTCTGATAAGATAAGAAATTTCAACTAGATGAAAATACATTGAAATTGTCAACCTACGGAGTAATAGATCATAGAGTGCGCCTCCATGAGTGGATCTTTAACTATCAATTTTATCTTTCTTCCCTTGATTTTGTCGTTATATTACCAGTTCATTAGATCGGTAGTGAGATTCGAGTTGTTGAACTTTTTTTTCTAATGACATGTCCGGCTTGACCGTTTAGGTTCGAAAGGACCTTCACAATCTTTACAAAACTTAACCCGCCTTAGGGTAGGTTTGGTTTTCGGCACAGATACTGTGCATCAACATCTGTCTTGGACATTACTTCTTGATTAACGGTTCTTGATGACCATTTGGGAAGAGTTTGAACTTGACATTTTCATAATTTGGATTGTTAAAAAAAGAATTGTGAGAGATGGAGTGATTAATAGAGTATGAACAAACAAATAACAACCGATTTAGACAATAACAAATATCTAAAATAAGTAAGTAACATTAATATCCAAAATACCAGACAATAAGTATATAATTTTCCATAACAATAACATTTTTATATCAATTTTCCTATAATGCTCAAATATCTAAATAAAACTATTTTGAAAAAGAACTAGACAACATGTCCAAATAAAAATCAAATGAAACTTTTTTGAATGAAAATCAAACAACCAATATTCAAATATTAGGATCATAATAACCTAAAATATACAAATCAAAATATTAGGAATATTAGAAAAATAAATCAAACTATTTTCGAAATTGAGATAATAACCTAAAATTTTAAAAAAATTAAATAAAATTTGAAATATTAACTAAAATTAAACAAAAGTGAAAATCAAAATAATAAACACTAACCATTTATGGCTGAATTCTTAACAAGAAAGTAAGAAAAAACAAAATTGAAGAGGTAAAAGTTAATTTATGAGCTAAAGAGAGGATATTAGGTTTGTGTGGCTGCTTTGACTTGAGCAAATGGGATATTAGTTATTAGGGTTTAATTTCCAATATTCCCTTCGGCGATATTTAATTATCATTTTAGAGTAATACATACAAATTAAGAAAAATAAAAAATAGTTAAAAAGTGCATTCAAAATGTAGAATGTGATTAATTGAAAATATATAAATTTAGTTGGTTGACAATTTAATAACAAGAAATTAATCAAAAGTAACATTGAAAATGTAAATCATTAATTTTAATGCTAGAATAATGATAAGCATATCAAATTTTTAATCTGATAAATGTCACGGAGAAGTATATATTTAGCCGTTTTAAAAAAAACTAAATGGCGTACTCAGTAAGTCGGATCGGATCGGTTTAAAACCGTAGTTTTACCACATAGTCAAATCCGACTGCTCGAATATAATTACCCAGAAAACCTGAATCCAGACGATGGGTTTAAAACCCATCGGTTTAGTTCCGGATCGGTCAAACCGAAAAACCCGTATCCGACCGCTTGAACTGTTACTTAGCGATCCTAAATTGAATCATTAGGTTTTGAGGACTTATTGAACAGTCAACTCATTATATAGATTACAGTTTTACATATCAAAGTCGAGCTTTCGAATCTTGATTCCTTGGGTATATATTTCCAAACCTTTAAATTTTGCCGTTTACTACTTAGTCGCGGTATCGTTCTTTCCAATTAAACGGCGATAAGATTGCGTGTGCGTTTCAACCAGCAAAACTTATGGCTAATTGGGTGTCGATCCGCATGCGGCGCGTGTCTTTGAAATTAAAACCAACACACATAGTGCACGTTGGATTAGTAATTGGGCAAAGCCTTGGCCTTGAGGATATCGCCCGACCGGCGTATGGTATATGTTGGACAACACATCCAACATACCGCATGCACGTTCAATTTGATGTTTTTAATTTTTTTTGTTAAAAGTTAAAGTTAATAATGCTCAAGTTAGTGTTAGAATGTCAAATTATTTATGGTAACTAGGCAAATAAATTATATTGATTATTTATAAACGCCGAAAATAGAAAATAAAGGCTCAACCCGAACATATTACTCGAATAGATCAGCGTGTGCTATGTATATTGGTTTCAATTAGATGTCTTATTTGTGTGTTGGCAATATGTGATGTCAACAATTTTTATAAAAAATGGATGAGAAAAGAATACAATTGTAGTTGGCTAATTAATATTTTATATTAATTATAAAATTCGTTGAAGTTAGTTATAAGAATAAACCTTTATAAAATCCCCAAGTTTTAAAAATCTTGAAACACCTTAATAATTTTTAATTTCAAAGTATAAACGTTCCTTAACTTCAAAATAATTTTTTAATTGTGTTTAAAATTTTTGAAATAGAGGATTAATCCGATAATAAATCGGTAAATTATAATTTTAAAATTTACAAATGCTTAATTTTATGTTAGTTTAAGAAATGTGAATAGGATTTCAATGTTAAAGTTAATATTCTTTTAATTTATTATGTTCGTATTACTAAGATTATTTTCATGTTTTTCATTAATATAGTCATTGTTAACTGTTTGAATTTTAAATAAATATTTTGATGTTTTTAATTTTTTTTATTAAAAGTTAAAGTTAATAATGTTCAAGTTAGTGTTAGAATGTCAAATTATTTATGATAGCTATTTACATAAATAATTATAATGATTCATTTCAAACATGAAAATAAAAATAAGGCTCGACAGGCTTACGTGGTATAAATGAATTATCCTTTGTGTTATGTGAGTTCGTTTTTCCAGTGGTTGTGCAACATGGTTAGTTGGAAACCGATGAATATGTGTTATTTCGTTGAGTTTCCTAAGCGGCCGGGCCTTATGTGTGTTAGCTAGGCATGCGCCATGGTGGTCTGGAAGGAGTCACGCTAAGGCCCGAATTAAACTTAGGCCAACCGAGTATAAATTTTTTTTTGAACTCTTTACTTTAATTAATACTCCATAACATACAATTAATTGCCAGCATAATATAAATTGTGCAGCTAGATATAACCTTAGAGGGGAAGTTTAGAATAAGGTTTAAATTAAATTATTATCTTTTCTGTTTAATTTAATAATCATGAGAATTAACACTTGATAGGAATACAAATTAATTGAATAGACACGACTACCCCATTCTGATAATTAGTCAAGTGAAACAAACAAATATGAATAACAAGAATACTTGAAAGTAAAGAGCAAAAGATAGAGACGTCTGGCGATTTTAACGAGTTTGGTTCCCTCTTTATTTCGGCCAATTAAAACTTTCCTGACCTCGGGATTTTGGCAAAGATAAGCTGATTCTTGAAAATTGTTTGATTACAGCAACGACTTCTCAAAGACTATTATAACCTTTTAACATAAAACAGTGACCCAATTTCACCGTGGGATTTGACCCCAATCTGCAGATTAGGAACTTAAAAATCTCTCTTGGGATTTCAACCTTTCTCCAACTAGGAATGTGAATACATCTTTACGCTGGAAGGATTTCACTCGCTCTGATTGGTAGTTGAGTATACAAATTAACTTCTAGTAGGAAACTCTACACAAAAGATAATGAAGATTAAATGTGAGGTTAGGCTTGCCTTTTTGAATTTGAAGAAATTTAATGCTTGAGAATTAGGTAAAAAAGGTGAGGGTTTTAAAATAGAAGGGGACTTATATAGTGCACAAAAATAGGCTAAAAAGCGTCTGGCATTCAAGGACCCCGTATTCAGGGAACTGGAGAATTACCGATGCTCCCTCATGGTGAAGTCTGTGATTTTCGTCACTTCTGTATGAATACATCGAGAGGCCGGTCTCGATCATGAGAACCTATCGAGGCCTGCTTCACCGATGAGGTCTCGATCGTCGAGCCCACGATCGAGATGGGCCCTACAAATGGGGTCTGGTAGGTGATGTTTCCTTCCACGAGAAATAAGGATCGTTTGGCCGATTACCGAAACAAATAGCCTTGCAGTGTTTATACGAGCATAACAATGAATCATCTATACTTTAGGATTAAAAGCATGGACTATCAATTTTAAACTATTCGATTAAAACCGCAAAGTCGTTTCTCTGCATCACTTGCAGCAACATACTAAAATTAGTAGAGTTTCCTTACAACGCTATAACAATAAAGATCACGAGCTCCTTGAATGGCCCAGGCGTTTGTTAGACTCATCCTTGACCTCAGAACATCGATCAACTCTTAAAGCGCTTGAACGGCTAAGAACAAACGATTACCGCGTTCGGCGAAAAGCAGGTTAGTTCGTTTCTGCAAACAATTTATCTTGAAAAAGGTTTGAATCGAATACGAATTTTATTCAGCGGGGGAGTCACACAAAGATTGGATTAAGCTTAGGCCCAACCGGTATAAAAATTATTTTGTACTCTTTACTTTAATTAATACTATGTAACTTACAATTAATTACTAGCATAATATAGTTAATAAATATAATTAATAATGATTGAAATTAATTGTGGGTGATGAACAAAATTGAAAAATAAATTAATAACATATAATTAGAAAGTAATTGATAATAATAATAATAATTAATTATATGTTAATCTTAATTAATAATTTATCCAAAAAAATTGAACAATAAAACTTAACAAATAAGTTTATAGATCCAATGTGCGCTTCGTCTGCTCGTTAACTTAATAAATTGTGTTTTACTGCAAGTGTTGTATGTTATACTGAAACTGATTATTTAAGTAGGAGAATGTGAAGATGTTCTTCGTGCTGCTAAATTTTGATCAATTTTTCTGTGACCACCTTGCAACGCCCTTTAATAAATATGAACTATACACCTATCCATGATGCATTCATGCTATATTTAATTTTGAATTGACTACAATAGGGTTGAAACATATATATCAGGCTAGCTCCTTCATTCTTTAAGAGTGCCCAATTTTGAAATTTGGGATTTAAACAGACACACATAAATTTGTGAAAAGTTCGTGCAGTGTTCGCAGTAGGTGCTGCCAAACAGACCATGGGATTATTAATAGTGATAGCACAGGACGTTAAACATGAAACAATTTATCTCAGGGTAGTGCAGCAGTGATCAAATAAGGCGTTGATAAGGCTTTCTTAGGTTACCAACCGCCTACTGTTCTTTTTCATAATTGTACTATTGCAAAATATATCCTTTGTGCTTGCATGCTTTCTCATTGTTTTTGTGATTAAATTTATCGACTCAAGATTATGTGTCCTTGTGGTTCAACATTCTGTGCTCTTGATTTTCAGGCTGGTAATGGTAATTCAAGCCGTGTCTAAATTCTAAAGACAATTTTTTCTATATTTTGTTATTAAAGATAATTTATTTGTACTCATTTTCTTATATATTACAGTTAGTCTCGAATTTAAGTTACTATACTTTTCGCCGGGCAATTGCCAGACCCTATCAACTAGTATCTAATGTAATAAACTCTTTTGTTCGTGTATTGATTTGAGCATCATTTTTTACAAGATACATAAAGAATCAAGTTATAAGCTTAATTATTCGATATTCAACACCTGATTACAAAACTATATTCTCATGAGATTAAACAAGACCATAACCTATTTGCACAATAATTTCATTTCATAAATCTAAAATACATTAAAAATATAAATAATTGGATCAAACCCCACTACATGATACTTGAATATACATACATCCTAGAAAAATTGGTTAATTTGACTTTCAATTGTCAAAATTAATTTTATAATTTATTATCGAATAACAACTTTGACGAATCAATATTAATTGTAAAATACGTTAAAAATACTTGAATTCACAATATAAAAAGTAAATCATCAAAATTTAAAACTTCGATAATTTTTTGATACAAATGAAGTACTTACATTTGTAGCTTCCGCCCATTTGCTACATTTAACTTTGAACTTTATCTATTAACTTCACTACACGTCTACATTAGGTCACAATTTGTTTTGAGCTTCTTGGCAAGCTTACCACCATACAAATAACACATATGTTACTTCAAACTTTATTGCAATTTATCACTCCATAAAATTATCTACCGTCCACACTCCGGCGTTAATATACCCAAAGTTCATCCAACTAAATAAATTTTCATTTACTCATCTTTTTTTACATTTATAGCCAACTCTTACGCATACTAAATTGAAATTATAAGCATCCGTTGAGAATTAAATTGTAAGTGTGCAAAATAGAAAATTTATTATTACTATTAATCCAACCTTTTGCATGATGGGAATTTTCATTTTGGAATGTTACGAAGGAGTAGTACACGAGCACCAAGAATTATTCATGTTTAATTTTAAAATCAAATTATAATTTTAGCTTCATTGATAAATATATGAACCTTAATTAAAGATCATCATCTAATTTAAATGTGACGAAGTGAGGAACTATGTGTAAATACATGAGTTAATGTATATGATAAATACAGAGTGAACCACATACATTTGACTTTTCCATACTTAGATTTATAGTACTTCTTTCATTCTTCATCCAAAAAAATTATCCAATTAAATTTTTTAATGATAAAAATTAATAGCATTATAAATATTAGACTATCATATATAAAATACTTAAAAGGTTTAGAAAGTCGATTATCAAAATTTGAAATTGAACAATCTTTTTAAAAAAGGTAAAAACTTGTTAGTTAAAATACACAAATGAATTATTATAATTATTTCAAATTTTAATGTATACCATCATTTACTAATTTCAAATATTTAAATCACTAACATATATAAAAGTGTGAATAATGGGTGGTATTTCTTCCCTTTTCACACTATTCTAATTACCCTTCTATCAAAATCTAAAGTTTACTAAGTTAATAGGAATTAACTACACTCCACTTAATTTTTTATTTGATGGTTTCGTATGCTCGATGTAGAAAATTTGACCATTAATTATTAATTACTTATTATTTTAATAAAGATATAAAAGTTATATCATTAAATTCGTCTTTGAAAATAATTGATGGTAAACAAGATGAACTCTAATAATAGGAGTATTAAAAAATTAAAAATCTATCCAATATTAATAACATAACAAGTAATATTAGTTGATTACATTTGTACATATGAGAATAATATATTTGAAACATACGGTATTATGAGTATTATACAAATTTTGCTGAGACATAGTTCGATGGTCTATTTTGTGAAGATAGACAAGAGAGTTTATTTTATAATATAAATGGATTGACTCGGATATCCGTTTACAACGAGTTTTAACTGGCGTAGGCTCGAGGCAATTCTGATAGGCAAGGATTTGGAGTCTAATAAAAACAAAAATGTATCAGCTCTAACTCTAGTCTCTAGATTGTTGTGACATGATGCTATCTGGTCAACTTTTGCGGGGGTTTAAAAATGGAAATAATCTATCAAATCTGCAAAGGATCAAAATAGACCGTTAATCAGTTTAACCAAAGCTAATTACGTTGGACTTGCACTAATCTAGGTAATCTATTCATAGGTCTGAAAACAAGAAAGATAGATGCACTTCTAATGAGAACGAAAGATACATAAATAGTGGGGAAAGAATCAGATTCTGAATTTGGTCAAAATTATTGGATTAATAGTTACATGTATGTCCCACAACTCAAATATACCTCCTCCGTCCAAAAATATTGTCAAACTAATTGGAGTATAGATTTTTATTATTATTTTTTAATCAATAAAATATTCGTTTGATATAATATATACTCCTTCCGTTCCTAAAGAATTATTACGTTTTGACTTTTTAATAGTTGAACTTTGATCGTAAATATTTTTTGTGTAATTTATAATATTTTATGAAAAATATATCAATAAAAAATACATTTCAAATTCTTTCACGTTGATATATTTTTTTATCGAATATTATCTGTATGAAATAAAAATATTTATGGTCAGTTTAGCTATTAAAAAGTCGAAATGTAATAATCTTTTAGGGATGAAAGTAGTAATATTTATCGAAAATATTAAATATAATATTTTAATTTATGACCCTCTATTTGATTTAGTTGTGAAGTTTTTCAAAACAATGATCATTTCAGCTATATAAATACGATGTATCGATCGGTCGTGTGTTGATCATTGTTTTGTTAAATCCACCAAACTCATTGATATATTATACAACTCTTTTTTGATAATATAGTGTTCGATCTACCTCTACCTCAAGATTAACTAATTTTAATGGTCCATAAGTCAAACCTCTAATTAAATTGCAATAAAGATACTATAATATTAACATTGTAAATTTCAATTGAAATCAAACTTAACATTCAAGTAACAATTTTTTTATCATAAAATAAACCTAGGTATTTTAATATAAAATTTAAATGATATTATAAGGATGAAGATATTCTACTTTTTTGTGAATTTCTCATTTTAAAATATTATACGTAATGCGTAAATATAAATATGTTTTTAATACATGAAGTATAATTTATAAGTAAATGAAAGGTTGAACCATAATATAAAAAGATTCTGTATATTATTATTATTTGAAATTTATCGTAGGAGGTAAATTGCACGGATGCTACTTATCACGTGGGAGGTAAATTAGGGGATATATTTATGTAGTGATAGTTTTATGGCGATAGGAGTTTGTAATTGAGAATCATCGAAAAAAGGCACGAAAGGGAGGTAGTGAATTTTTTCGGATATTATAGAGGGAGAGAAAGGAAAGAGGGTTGTGTTTGGATGCGTGAAAGAAAAGCCGAAGACAAAGCCGGCTTCTGCTCTGTCACAAAATCAACACTTCCATTTATCGATACGTTTAGTCTTTTGCTCTTCTTCCAAACCAATTTAATACCCCTTTTACTCATTTTTCTCAAACTTATTTATATTTCAAGTTATTATGCATTTTTGTTTGTTTAATACCTTCAAAAGCTTTGATTTTTACTGAATTTTGTCCAACTTGTTTGTATTTAAAGTTTTATGTATTTGGGGTTGTTTTATACATTGAAAAGCTTTGATTTTTACTGAATTTTGTCATACTTGTTTGCATTTGAAGTTTTGTGGATTTGGGTTTGTTTGGTATATTGAAAAGTTTTGGTTTTTGCTGAATTTTGTCATACTTATTTGTATTTGAAGTTTTGTGGATTTGGGTTTGTTTTATACATTGAAAAGCTTTGATTTTTGCTGAATTTTGTCCAACTTGTTTGTATTTGAAGTTTCATGGATTTGGGTTTGTTTGATATATTGAAAAGCTTTGATTTTTACTGAATTTTGTCATGCTTGTTTGTATTTGAAATTTTGTGCATTTGGGGTTGTTTGATGCATTGAAAAGTTGTGATCTTTATTGGATTAAAGTACAAGATTGATGGGAAGTTGATTTATACTGTGAGATTGGATCAATAGAAAAAAAAAAACCCTTTTGCTGAATTTTGTCATTCTTGTTTGTATTTGAAGTTTTGGTGCATTTGGGTTTGTTAGATACCTTGAAAAGTGTTAATCTTTATTGGATTAAAGTTCAAGATTGAGGGGCAGTTGAGTTGATTTATACTGTGAGATTGGATATAATCAGATGAAAAAGTGATTGCTTTTTTGGGTACATCTAGTTGATTTAGGAAAGAAAATATTTTTCGAAAGAGATCTTTGAAGTGCAAAAAAAGGGGAATTTATGCATTTGGGTTTGTTGGATATATTGAAAGTGTTGATCTTTATTGGATTAAAATTCAAGATTAAAGGGGAATTGGTTTATACTGTGAGATTGGATATAGTTAGATGAAAAGTTGATTGCTTTTTTGGGAACATCTTGTTTATTTGGAAAGAGTTGATTTTTCGAAAGAGATATTTTAAGAGCAATAAAATCAGATCCTTGGTGAGTTAGAAATGGGTTGTTTTCCTTGTTTTGATTCAAAGGAAGAGGAAAAGTTGAATAATCAGAGGGATAGAGCAGCTAAGGAAGTGCACCCTGCTGTGCCAGCTAACATTTCAAGATTATCTTCTGGTTGGTATCTTATTTATATATTTCTGGATTGGTTCTTTGATCTGATCTGTTAATTTTGCTATAGAACATGATTTCCTCGATCGTTTCGATTTATTGTTGCAAGTTTTTTATTGTAAATTTTAGTGTAAGGTGTACCTGGATAACTGAATTGTTGGGTTAGGCACTTAGGCTGTTTGATTGAAGTTTTAGGATAAGATGGTATATGATGAAGATGGATTCAGTTTGTGGAAAAGAGATCTTTCTTGAGATCCATTTTTAGGGAAGTGGTAGAAGTTAAATCTGATCATCTAAATTTGAATGTTTTGTTTGATTCAATGTGTTCTGTTTGAAGTATTGAAAATTTCACTGTTTTGAGGATAAACTACAAAAGTTTGAATGTTTAGAGAGCAAGTCTCTGGTCATTCTTCATATCCCAATTAGGAAATTGTTGAACATCCTATGTCTATGTCTGATGAGTACAATAACATCCCCCCAATGCTATATTAAAACGTTCCCGCCTAAATAGGTTAAGAGGGTTGTATTGTACGCAACCTTTCTGAATTCACCTAGGATGAAGTGCAAAACTATGTACTACTTCACAATAGATAAGAAGCATTGGTAGTGTAATGATCCGTTTTGATATATTCCATTATTTCCAAATAAGGTAATTAAATCGGTAGAAAACTCTTTGACTACTGAGTCCAAGTAATTGAATTTTCAACTTGTTATAGTTGTGAAGCATCAACCTCTTAACTTCCACAATGGATGTAGAATATTTACATTTCTGAATTTTGTTGCTTTCATGATTACTACAGTAACTTGTTCATCATTTTCGCAGGAGGAGACAGAACAAAACCAAGAAGCAACAGTGGTTTAAGGAATGAGTCATCAGGGCCGAAGGAAACACCTGATGCTCAAATTGCGGCACAAATATTTACTTTCCGTGAACTTGCTGCTGCAACCAACAATTTCAGGACAGAGTCTTTCCTAGGTGAAGGTGGTTTTGGACGTGTATATAAAGGCCAGCTCAATAGTGGTCAGGTAATTGATTCTGTTTTCTTTATTGTTTATCATTTTGTCGCATGCTTCCTTCCAACTCTTATCCTGTTCATATGATATATAGAATTCATTTAGAAGATCACTATTTTTCAGTGAAGCTGCAAATCTAATTTGTATCTTTCCTAATCAAGAAAATACATACCAAAGTATTAACTTAGTAGGCCTCTTTATTCTTCCTCTCTTATGCTATACTCTGTAGTAATTAATTTTTAGTAATTATTTTTCACAATTGCTTGTTGAAGGAGATCATCTCATAGAGAATTTGAAGTGACCTTTAATTTATGGTATCATTCTACTTTTAACTTTTCAATAGAAATATATGAGATATGTGAAACTAGGATAAATGCTTAAGACAATAAAAGCCAGGGATGGACATTTTGGTATAAGGAGATGAAATTACAAAATGACGGTCTATGATGTGAGAAGATGTTGGCAAATTCATTCATACAATCTTATTAACTTTGTGTTGCAATTGATGCACACTAATACATCAAGAGATCGGAAACATTTTCTTTTAACAGTTAGTGTTCAATGTCGACTTCTTTACCATCATAAGTTGGTTATGGCTTCTTTAACTTTTTTTTTGAGGCATACTCGCATAGATACATACTCATGTATCATCTTCATATAATCTACGTCCATGTTCTAATTTCATCTTGTCACCATAAGTTGATTTTGTCTTCTTTAATTTGGATTGCCTTCGAGGCATGGATACACATGATCATGTATCATCTTCGTATTAGTTATCTCTATTGTCTAATATTTATTTTGGCATACTGATTTATTAGGTGGTTGCTGTCAAGCAATTGGATAGGAATGGCCTGCAAGGAAACCGAGAATTTCTAGTGGAGGTTCTTATGCTCAGCCTTCTCCATCATTCTAACTTAGTGAGTTTGATTGGATATTGTGCTGATGGAGATCAGAGACTCCTTGTGTATGAGTTCATGGCCATGGGATCATTGGAGGATCATCTTCTTGGTAACTAATCTCTTTATTCATCAGCAGAGACAATGTCTCGTTTTCCCTCTCTCTTATTCCCAACACTAGTACACAACTGATATATTCACTTTGATAGTAGTTATAACAGCTTTAGTTGAATGCTTCAAGAACAAAAAATTCAACTTTCACCAATTTTTTTGCAGAACGTCCACCTGATAAGGAACCCTTAGACTGGAACACGAGAATGAAAATAGCTGCCGGTGCTGCCAAAGGTTTGGAGTATCTTCATGATAAAGCCAACCCTCCGGTTATTTATAGGGACTTTAAGTCATCTAACATATTGCTAGGCGAAGGATTTGTTCCAAAACTTTCAGATTTTGGACTAGCTAAGCTGGGCCCTACAGGAGACAAGTCCCATGTGTCCACTAGGGTCATGGGAACTTATGGTTATTGTGCTCCCGAGTATGCTATGACTGGTCAGTTGACGGTCAAGTCTGATGTTTATAGTTTTGGTGTTGTCTTCTTAGAGCTTATAACCGGACGAAAATCCATTGACAGCACCAGACCTCAGGGAGAACAAAACCTAGTTGCATGGGTAAGTCATGAAATATCTTTTTACATCTTAGTGTTGAAGTTTTGATGTTTGTTACTTTCTGGATATAAGTAATGGTGAAGTATATACCGTCTTATGTAACTGCAGGCCCGACCTTTGTTCAACGATCGAAGAAAGTTTGCGAAATTAGCAGATCCAGAGCTGCAAGGTAAGTATCCAATGCGAAGTCTTTACCAAGCTTTAGCGGTTGCATCCATGTGCACACAGGAACAGGCTGCTGCTCGTCCACTCATTGGTGATGTGGTCACTGCCCTCTCCTATCTGGCAAATCATGCTTATGATCCCAGTAGTGTTCCTGGCCAGAGTTACAGATTTCTTACGAATGAGAGGAGAAACCAAGACGAGAGTGGTGGACGTGTTTCAAGGAATGAAGAAGGGGAAGGATCTGGGCGAAAGTTTGACCTGGAAGGCTCGGAGAGGGATGACTCGCCCAAGGAAACTGCTAGGATGTTAAACAAAGATTTAGAACGTGAACGTGCTGTTGCCGAGGCTAAAATGTGGGGAGAAAATTTGCGGAAGGAAAGACGACAAAATGCACAAGGCAGTTTCGATGCCAATAATGGATGATCGACAAGAAAGTTAACGTTGCATCTTGGTTCTTTTAACAGCCAGTTCAGGTTCAGTTTCTTGATCAGAGGGCCCCTGCTGAGAAAAAGACTAGCCTGGACCTTAAATTTCTTATTTGGTAAGATTATTTTTCTTCTTCTAGCAATTGAGTGAATGTGATTGGAAGTTGAGGCAGAGAGGGGGACAGGAAGAGTGTAAATTTGCAGCTAGAAGAGAAACTGACAGAGTATCGGAGGTACCAAACTTTTTGGGTGTGCTCTTAAATATAAAAATTATGTTGTTTGTACTCTGCAACTATTGTAGTATGTTACTGTTAGATCATGGAAATGCATTGTATGCTTCCAGATCTCTTCTTTATTTTGAGGATCCTTCTCTAAGGTCACAATTTTATCTAAAGAGATTTATACAAAGAGACTATATGGTGTTCTGAGTGCTGTTGGTACATGTTTATGTGAAATTATGAACCATTACCCATTATGTAGTCATAGGACCATTTTAGCACAATTACTTCTAGAGTTCTAAAGCCAAGTCTTATGCCTTTTTTAGGTCGGCCAAGCAAGCCAATCGTACTTAAGCTTCATAAATTATGTCGGTCATATGCCTTGATAGCCATACTATTCTCATCAACTCGGGCAAGTGACATATTTAGCCACCCGATTCTTTTCAGCTCAATCTTAGGCTTGATAATAAGAGAGTTGAGACAATTATAATAAAGTTACCAATCTTAATATGGGGGTTGTTACTTTTAGTTGAAAGTTTTTCATGTATACATCAAACTTTTTTGAAGAAATATGCATTTGAGAGTTACTTCCATATCTCGGAAGGTGGTCAATTTTCCTTAGACAAATATCATCATATTCAATAGTAGCAGCCATGTCATGTAACATGTATGTAGTAGCTAATCTTTTGCAAACAGGACTTTTTAGCAGCCCAAATTCACATAATCACATGGAATTATTTTGACTTAAATACTTGCAATTAATCATCAAAATCAAGTTGCACACACAAGCTGGAGTGGTGTATCAAATTTCCACATTTGCTTTGCATTCTTGAATTGGTTTAACTTCAACCATCTTTTTATTTGTATTTCCCTCTTCAGCATAAGCAACCTCATCATCAATAGGGTGAATTTCTGAGGTTCTTAAGTTCACTATCTTGATTACATGTTGTGAAAGCTTCATTTCCTCTACAACTCCCTTGTTGGGTTTTTTGTACATTCCATGTATTAATATTTGAACCATTCCTAGTATAAATCCCAGAAAGTTTGGAAGCTGCATAATCAATAAAAATATAGAAAAGTTAGCTAGTACATGAAAATGGACATAGGTTTAGTTTTGATTAATTAAATAAGGTCACTTCTATCTTATTAGCTTACCTCAATGTGTAAATCCTCCACAACTAGGCCAATTACAAACCACACAAATGCACTCAAGGTGAGGCAAATGGATAAATGAAATGGCATAAACTCTGAACTATTTATTCGGACAACTTGAAACTGTTTAGGCAGAAAAATTAAGACAAATGGTTATTAGATTGCTAAGTGTGAAGAAAAAACAATAGATTGCCAAGTGTGACAAACACATGTAGAAGAAACACATTTAGCACACATGGGAAGAACTACAATTTATCTTCAATTAGTATGTTAGGAAAATTGAAGGGAATCTCTAAAATTGTACATGACGATGTCACTTATTATTTGTAATTTAGTTTCATATAATTTAGAAATTTTGTTCAATGTCGATGTAATCTAATGAAATTTGCAGTGATGGTCCTTACTACGTACACTCAATTTTTTCACTATTAATTGACTTATATCGACCATTGTTTTAAACATGGTATCATGATCATTAAATATTATATATTTAATAAGGTCCGACTACACGTAAGGGAAGCGTATTTAAGACCTTTAAAGTGTATTAATAAGGTCTTGTGCTTCATCCATTCACAAACCAATTAATTTCTAAGATGCCACTCATTTAAATTCTTAACATTTGGTATTATGAAGCAACACAGCAGCCATTATCAGAAACCCCATATGGGCGAATTCAAGATTTAAACATTGGGTGTTCAAAAGAAAAAAAAAATGTTTGGGAGGGATTTGAACCATGTACCTGAAATATGAAATGATGTAAATTTAACCATCTAAAATAGTATTCTTTTGTATAAAACCACACCGCCTACATGCAAGAGTTATGTTGGTCCAAGCTGATTCCAAGCATGTCATGAGGGTATTGAGACACACACGAGTTGTTAACGAGCCGAGCCGAGTCCTGAGCCGAGATTTTTGCCCGACTTGGTCACCCATCCAGTTTGCTCGACTCTCAAATGTTGGCCGATGGTCACCGAAATGAAGCCGAGTTCATTTGATAGTAAATTTCAAATTTTAGCAAAGTGATAGAATGCACGCAATAATAGATACGTAACATTAATCAATAATAAATAAATTGGACCTTGACATTAACTAAATTATAACAAAAAAAAGTCACCATAACAACACCTTGGTGTTTGACAATAAACTGAAATCATCAAAAAATTATAGTATTAGTTTTATACTTTTACTTGAATATACAATAATAATCATATAACCGAGCAATCGAGCCGGCTTGCCGAGTTTGCTCGGCCGAGCCAACGAAATAATGGTTAAGCAATTATTATTAAAGAATATATATATATATAAATTATTATATTAGATTTCAACAATTGAAATAAAAAAAAGTGTCAATTACATATTATCTAATAATCCATTCATCCCCAATACTGTTAGTGCTTAATTTGAATTTTTTTTCATATTAACGTTAACTAAATATTTATTTTGTTGTATATATTCTCAGAAAATTATTCGAATCAACTATTTTCAATGCCTTTATTGATTGACATTAAATTTATTCAAACTAAAAATTATGTTTATTGATGAATGAGTAAAATTTCTGACTCGTGAGTCGCTTTAAACCAAGTACGAAAAATCATTTAGTATGAAGCCGAATAATAGATTTGGATATTTTATTTCAGAATTTAATTTTTATTATATAACATGCTTTTATGCTCAAATAAAAATATTTTTATCTATAAACCAGATGCAATAATTACTCAGCTGAATTCAATATATGAAATTTTAAAAATCCACCTTCGCTATTTATCACTGTCATTTCAAAACATATTACGATCATCTAGAGAAAATTTATTTTTTCTCAATAATAGTTGATTGTTTGTATTTTTAATATACATTTTTATAATCCCAATGTAGCTTTTGTTTTCAGTTTTACACCATTGTAGTTTTTCACCATCCATTAATAAACACTTTTCATCTAAACAATCATCATTTTGAAACTTAGCGAGTATTGATTAGTAATTAGTAATTAAATAAGAAAGACATAAGTATTCTATTAGTTTTCACCTCTATATAAAAATATAATTCATCGATATTATCGCCTTAAAAATACACGCATGAATATATATATAGTTTTGTTAACGAGTCGAGCACCTGGCACTGCAAGCACCGATTTTCTTTTTACCGAGTCAGAATTATCCGATACTCAGTAACAAAAATACTGAAGCTGGCTTAACTCGGTGGTTTGGTGCTCGGTTGTCTTGCCTTAGTAATGAGTATGAGTGGAGTAGTATTTATTTACACAATATACAATATTTCAAGAAGTAGTATTTTATTTTATACAATATTTTAAGATATGTTTTTTTTGTATTTGAAGCCCAAATGTATAAGAGTACTATTTTATTTTGATGCAATATACAATACTTTATTTTATTTATATCGAGTAATATGCGAAAGGGCACCGGGTTACTGACAAACCACTATAAAAAAATTACTGAGTTCCGCCGATTAACCCGCTGGTTGAGTCGGTAACGAGCAGTACCGTGTTATTCGATTTTTAGCGCCAAAGAATATAGTAGGTCTATTTTACCTGAGAACATCCAGCCAAATCGGAAACATCATCTTCTATTTGAATGACTTCTTGTGACCTTTTATATGAAAGTTGTTATTTATGTTTGGATATTTTAAAGGTTTTCATATCAAGTAATTAATCACATATATACTATTGAAGTTTAATTGTTTATTAAAAAAAATTATTGCACAATATATAGTTTTTAAAAGAGGTATGTCATCTTTATTTAATTGATTTTCAATATAATTTATTTGGAGTATTTCACATTCGAACAAGGACATCTAATGTGGTCTTTTTAGCTGTTTTGCGTGACTAAAATTGAGAGAATTTCATAAAAAAATCTTGACATTATTTATTTTTGTCCAAATATTATTGAATCAATCATCAATTAAAATATTTTAAAATGAATACATAAAATAAAATTGAATAGTAAAACTATGAAGAATTTATACTACTAATCAAGACATAAAAATACTTACTTGCAACACATGTACATTTTACTAGTATATATAAATATTACGGAGTACATACTATATATCATTTAATGAATCAAAATGAAAATATCTTAGTGGTTAGGAGAGGTTCCCAGAAATTTAGAGGTCATTGGTCGATTCTCACCATGTAAAAGCAGATCTAATAGATCAAATTTATTTTATATCATAAACTTGTGATATAATAACGTTGAAAGCAACATTTTGGTTTAATTTCCTTCAATACAATCAAATTTAATTATATGATTAAATTTAATACTAACTATATCATCTTATGGGTAAAAATGAGTTTACAATAAATAAATCTGGTGCAAAATTCTTAGTTTGCTAACAGACAATTCGAGTAAAGAATTAGCATGAATTCACCAAAGCAATTAAGATGCTTCTTTTATTGGGTTAACTTGCTTCTTTCATAAAATTATCAAAGACCATACAAAATAATATATCCATCACCACCAAAATGTGCGGTTCTATGGTGTAGTGGTTAGCACTCTGGACTTTGAATCCAGCGACCTGGGTTCGACTCCCGGTAGGACCTCCTTTTGTTTTGTTTTTATCATTCAAGTACTTGGAAACATCTCAGGGATTCCATATGTGAATGGTTTTGTTTTAAATAAATTACTCATCAGAATGCTCCTCTTTCAAAGGAAAAATAAATAAATTATTGTACACATTATTACTAATGGTAGAAGATATATATACATATTTAATTTGAGTTCATTTTTATCCGACTAATTTGCATTTTACTTCTTAAAAGTATAGTCGAATTTTTATTTTTTTCTTCATCTTTTCATCTTATCAGGTTTGTAGACTGATACTTTCATCTTCTCAAATTTGATCATAATACTTTCCATCTTATCTATTTATCCTCTAAAAACATACTTTTACAATAAAATACATGAAAACTCATTTCACACGAGGACGAAATCAGAATTACATGTGTTAGCTTTTTTGGATATATTTTGAAATAAAGAAATCCATAATCAAAGTCAAACAAACAAAGCCAAAGAAAACATGGACAAATAAATCATTCTCATGCACTTGTTTGATACCTACCAAACAGCCCTGGAGATTAACGAGTCGAACTCTAGAACCCTCCGCATCGGGACCCCACTCCTCCTCCCCGCATCGACCTCCACCTCTTTCTCACCCACCGCCTCTCCTCCCACCTCGGCCCCACCGGCAAGTCCGCCCATGAAATCAAGAACATATATGATGAGCTTGCGGAACATAAAGAGATAACCACACACATGTCATCCAATATACACAATTCAAATAGTATTTTTAGTCACGAATCTAATTATTTTTACCCCCGAATTTCAACTACCACACTTACAAATGTAGTGCAATAAATATTTCATCTCCAAACACTTATCAAGCTGGTATAACAAATGATGCCCTTTAACACTTCAACTCAAAAACTAGTTTCCTTAGTTAATGGTTTTATACTCAAGTACAAGCATCTTACTTAATATTTAAAATAAAGTAGATAATTATCACCGATAAACAAGTATCGCCCAAACTTCTGACTCGTTAACCACACCAAACTAAGTTCCAAGAAACATAAACATGTAAAATTAAGAAACATGTGGATAAACATATTATCAGAATGTCGGAAGGTGAATACAAATCCCTGAAAATCGAAAAAGTATCTCCGACATCAAACGTATTCAACATCATCCTTAATCTCCCCAAAACTCTCAACGCATTGTCCCCCTCCTTCTTCCACGAATTCCCCGCCGCCCTATACTCCCTCGATCACAACCCCTCCGCCGCCGTCATCATCCTCTCCGCCGCCGGAAACCACTTCTGCTCCGGCATCGACCTCCACTCCCTCTCCAACACCATCCTCCCCTCCCACGTTAACTCCACTGATAGAGGCAGGTCCGCTGAGAGGCTACGCCGCCAAATCAAGCACATGCAAGATGGTACTTCCTTCGTCTTTTTTATTTCACGTTTTCGTATATGGGTTACTTCGTTTTTTCCCGAGTACGCGGAAAGACGCTGATCATTAATTAATTACTGTTATTCTAAGAAATATGTACTTATATTATTGGGATTCGCTTCCTTCATAATAGCTTTTATAATATTATTTTTTTATACTTTTAACATATATTTTAGGAATAATTGATGATAAAAGTTCTAACTCGAGTGAAATAAAAAAACGACGGAGGGAGTATAAGTTTCCGTGTCTTTGAATAATTGATTGAATTACTCGAATAGAAGATGACTTGATCTGTATAAAAGCTCGATTTTGCTAAAGCCAGTTAGATGTAGTTGAGCGAGCTTGAAGCCTATTTTTGGGTTTGATTGAATTTGACCTTTAGGCTTCCATTCGATTCGGCTCGAATTATATATATTTGTAAAAAGAATCAATTCTTTTGCTTGTTTTATCATGAAAATTTGGATCATCGTTTGAACATACTTCAAAACATCGGAATCGAACTATAAATTTTCTCTTTGTTCGAATTTCTAGCTGAACAGAACTTTCAAATGTTATATTTGAGCTGAACCAAACCCGATGAAGTTCGAAAAAGTTAAGCTTGTTTACATTTCTATAACTCATCCATATGATTTGTACAAATTCTGATACTTGGTTGAATGACTTGATTTCACCTTTTGTTACTCATTTCGGTTATTCAATAATTATGATGGAGAGAAACTTTATAGAATATTTTTTTAATGAGTGAAAGAGATGATCAATAATAATTGATGTCCCAAAAATATGCAGAAACTTTTCTTTTATGATCATGTTCCATCAACATGAATGTTGTAACTTTTAACATGAACAATTGCAACTGTTGCTAAATATCTATAGATCAGTAGGAATTATGAATCATCATAATTAGTTAGTAAATAAACTCATTAATCATTTGTTTTAATTTTAAATGGTCCATTGATGATATAAACTAACCTTACAGGTATCTCGGCGGTGGAGAAGTGTCGGAAGCCGGTGATTGCGGCGGTGCATGGAGGGTGTATTGGAGGTGGGATTGATGTGATTACCGCGTGTGATTTGAGGGTTTGTACTAAAGATGCATTTTTTGCTGTTAAGGAAGTTGATTTAGGGATTACCGCTGATTTGGGTACTCTTCAGAGGTTGCCTAATATTGTTGGGTATGCTAATGCTATGGAATTAGCCTTGACTGGTCGGAGATTTTCGGGGTCCGAGGCGAAAGATTTGGGTTTGGTTTCGAAAGTGTTTGATACTAAGGAGGATTTGGATCTTGGTGTTAGAGCTATTGCTGAGGGTAATTATGGTTTTAGTATGGTTTTAATTGTGTTTGTGTTTGAACTGAGCTCACATTGCATTGAGTAGAGCTTAGCTAAGTATATATAAATTGAAATGCAATAATTAATTATGATTTAGTTGATAGTATTGGATTGCAGAGATTGTTATCATTTTTTGTACTGTGAGAAATTGGGATGAATTGCTAGAATGTAAGATAACATTGTTATTTCTAGTCTTAGATGTAGACATGTAGTGGCAAGTTAAATAGTCAAGGATTGTCTTGGTGGCATATAATACCGAAATTAGAGGCATAACAATGTTGTAATATTTAGTGTCTGCAACTACAACACCACTTAATTGTTTAATTTGCTACCAATCGAAGTGTGGTCAATAGGTCTACTTCTAATAATTTAATCACATCCTAGGAATAAATGTGTTGGTTACTATTTCTGATGTGATGACCGGAATTTGATCAATTGTTTTTGTTATTGGAATGGTACATGTTATCTAGTTGGCTCATGTTCTTAATTAACGTACTGAAGTATATCAGCATCTTTTGATACTTCCTCTTGTAAATCTGTAGTTAACATTTATTGATGAATGATCATCATGCCTTTTTGTACCATTAGCCAGGTGAGGATCAGTATTTGTGATTCGTGTTATATAGGAGCAGAAAAGAAAATTCTTTAACTTCCATCTGCATCTCTTTTCATGTTTCCCTAGTTGGCTTCGATAGTTGAAATTATGGCGAGAACCTTCCATAGTTGTGCTTATGGTTATCCCTTGTTGGAAATACATTAATGTCCATCTTCCTGGAGAGGTTTGATGGTAGAAGGCTATCTGATTATTAACACGTGTGCGTTTGTTGCAGGGATTGCTGCAAAATCCCCTCTTGCTGTTATTGGCACGAAAAGTATATTATTGAAGAGCAGGGACTTGACGGTGGATCAAGGGTTAGACTATGTAGCTACATGGAATTCCGGTGTTCTCATTTCCGATGACCTGAAAGAGGCCATTTCAGCTCAGCGTGAGAAGAGGAAGCCTTCATTCTCCAAACTATAATGGTGAAAGGTTCCTACTTCCGAGCCATGAAAATCCTGAAATAATACAGAATAACATGGTATTGTCTTGAGTATCATGTAAAAGTGAATATAGTCCACTACTCTACTCTTTGTATAATTTAAAGTCAATGATTTACTGTTTGTATCTAAAGAGTGAAAATACTCTAATTCTGCACTTTCTTGTAAGTGCCAAATATGTGATTTTTTTTTCTTAGCTCACCCTAGTCATTTGTTATTACTTAAAAAATCTCCCTTAAAAAATGAAAGTCTCACAAGTATTTATCAGTTAGGGAAGATGGGGAAAATGTTAGAATTAGAGAGATAATTCATTATGTTGACACAAATGAAGTTGTATTTTAATTAGGTCATTTAGATAAAAATGGATGAAGTATTAAATTAGTTAGTATACTTTTGTATTTGTACATAGATATTCGACTTCAAGATTGTTCTTTGGTAGATGTTGTCGTCGTAGCTTAATCAAACATAAAAATTCCGTGACATTCAAGAGACTTCTTGCCAATTCTCATTGCATAATGAGACTAAAAATTCCTTGAAAAGTCTAGAAATGCTGACTCAACCCTATCTAGAACAACTTTGAATCTCTGAAAATTGAATAATTTCGTTAAGAACAACTACATTCATGATGTTTCATGGATGAAAGAATATCTATATTCATCCATCGACATGCACATCTCTATAAATTCCACCCTCGGTTAAACGAGAGTTTTTTATGAGTTAAGGCATTCATGACGTATACTATCTTATCCCTTACCTTAAACAAGAATTTTTTTGAAATATTAAGGCATGTTAATGTAAATGCCATCCATATATTTCAAGTTCTACCGTCATAGATAGATGATGAGATGAAGGTTGGCATTATTCTGACGTACAATTTAGCTTGATGATAATGTTCATGCCACATTTCACTCAACACAATTTTAGCATCTGATTTTGACATTTGTCTGAAGTACAATGATTCAATAATCATTTAGGGTATTTTTTATGATAAGAGAAAAAAACTTTTTTAACCGTGCTTCTTCACCTACTCACCTAAAAATTTATTGACCAACCATAATTTTTTTGATATATATATATACATCCACAAAACCAAACTGGAAATACCATATTGATATTTTCTTGCATACACTTGCTTCATTGAACAATAATGGCTTTGAAAGCTATTCAGGTTTGTGATGTTCCTAATCTTGATCAAGTTCATGACAATCCTGCCTTACCCTCAAATGCATCTTCCATTGTGAAAGGTATACATTTATATATATGGCATTGCTGTTTGGTTTCTTTGTATGATATCATTGGCAATGGTGGAGCTAAGGGAGACAGTTTTTTTGAATAATAAACGTTTACTATTGAAAGATACGGAGTACATTTTTTGAAAAATTATTTTGTTCGCCCCCAAGTTTTTCTTGTATTAATATCTTCCAGATGTAATATAAAAATCTTCGTTCCGTCACTAATTATTATTGCATGAATTATGGGCACAGGGGACATGGTTATGAATGAGGGTGGTGTCAAAAAATGTGGAAGTTTGGTCCCAAAGAAGTTTGTAGTAATGGGACATAGAGGAAGGGGGATGAATATGTTGCAGTCACCTGATCCTAGGATGAAGGCGATCAAGGAAAATTCAATCCGTTCTTTTAATGCAGCTGGAAGGTTCAATCTTGATTTCATTGAATTTGATGTTCAGGTGATTAACAATCCAAACAATTTATACTTTTCTTGATTCTTTCATTTTTCTTTGTTTTTCATACATGTAACCAGTGGTGGAACAAGGGAGGTGTAGGGGCAATCGGCCCTCCAATTTTTCGAAAAACTAATTTCCACTGTTGAAAAAAAAATTGTAATATACTTCTTTTCGAAAAAATGATTCGGTTCGCCCTCTAAAGATCTATATTTTCCCTTATTTTTCTTATATTCATTCCTTTGCCACCCCTAATAAAAATTATGGTTCTGCACTTGATCCTGCATCTCTAGTTTGTGTTGTGTTTTCTGTTTTTCCTCGTTTATAAAGGGAAGAATTCAGAGAAGATTGTAAATGAAAATCATTTTATAGGTGACTAGAGATGGTTATCCAGTGATTTTCCATGATATCTTCATTATGACAGAAGAAAAGGTATGTTCATTAAGTAGAATCCTAGAAATCTCCAATTAAGTTAGTGTTTCCTGATGTATATTATATGATGGTCTTCAGGGGAAGATGATAGAGAAAAGAGTTACAGAGCTCATGTTGGATGATTTTCTTTCATATGGTCCTCAAAAGGAAGCAGAAAAGGTAATAGTTTGTTTTGATTTCAGTTTCTTCAGTTGTGTTGAAACAGCACAATGCTGTTCATAATAATGAATTGACTAAATAGGTTGAAAAGCCATTATTCAGAAAAACGAAAGATGGGCGAATTTTCGAGTGGAAGGTTGAAGAAGACGACCGTTTATGTACATTGGAAGAGGTGTTCCAGAAGGTGAATCATCCGTTAGGATTCAATATTGAACTCAAGTTTGATGATAATATCAACTACACAGAAGAGCAACTTTCTCATGATGTTGAAGCAGTTCTGCAGGTATGTATGTATACTTCAAGCTTATCCCATTTTTCTCTCCAGTTTCATCTCATTGTCACATTTGTTCTAAATCAAATGTCCAGGTTGTATTTAAGTGTGCCAAAAATAGGCCAATTATCTTCTCAAGCTTTCAGCCTGATGCAGTGCAACTCATTCGAAAAATACAGAATACTTACCCTGTAAGAATCAAGAAACCTTCTCTTTGTTGTTTTTGTGTCATTGGATTATCTCATTTAAGGATCAAGAAACTTTCTCTTTTGGTGTTCTTGTGTCAATGCATTAACTTATTTTAAATTCCATGTTTCTTTCATGTTTGAACAGGTTTATTTCCTTACTAATGGGGGGTCTGAAATTTACCCGGATATTAGACGAAATTCCATCGATGAGGCAATAAAATTATGCCTGGCTGGTGGCCTTGAAGGAATTGTATGTGAGGTTAAGGCTGTGTTGAGAAATCCAGGATCAGTTTCAAGAATCAAAGAGTCAAATCTTTCTGTATTATCTTATGGACAGCTCAAGTAAGTCACAGTCCTATTATTCAATGTACATTTCATAGAAACTACAAGAACTATTTCTGCAACTTTTTCCTAGTGTAGCAAAAACTGATGAATATAATATGCACTATCAGTAATTCAGCAGAGGCAGTGTATGTGCAATATATGATGGGAGTTGAAGGGGTGATTGTTGATCTGATTGGAGAGATAACAGAATTAGCTTCAGAGTTCAGAAAAGCCGTTGCGGGCGAGCGAGAATCGATTATGATCCAATCAGACAGACTTCTTGCAGTAGACCAAAGGAAGATGAACTTAGTGTAGATCACTAGTGAACAATGTTGTAGTGTTTGGTAAAGATACATGTCTTCATAGTACAGAGTATTAGGTTTCAGAGACACATATAGTGTTAGTAATTACTACATCACTTAGTGTTTTTCCCCTATTGGGGATGGTTGTTATTAGATATAGATACGGTACTAGATTATGTTGTCTCAGAGGCAATAAGAAGTGTGTATGGAATTATAATGTCAATACAATTTCTCATATGTGTTTTTTTTTATCGGCACTTGTCAATCGGGATCACCTGATACAAAATGTGTCATTCCGAAATCATATATTGGTTATTAGATACTTCATTACACAATGATCTGCAAGATTTGAACAAGAACCTCTCGTCATCCCTCTCCTAATCCCCTCATCCTCAACGTCGACCGACATTCAATACAAGTAGTCTCAAATGATAACAAAAGTACTAACAAAAAGGGAACGGGGGAGGGTTCAAATTTTGAAAAAATACCAAAAATATATAAAAATGATATTCTTAAGCTAATGAGAAATACCAAAAACGTATAAAAATGGTATTATTAAGCTTTTGAGAAATACCAAAAACGTATAAAAATGATATTCTTAAGCTACTGAGAAATTCCAAAAACAAATGAAAATGGTATTATTAAGCTATTAAGAAATACCAAAAATATATAAAAATTGTATTCTTAAACTACCGTGACATACCAAAAACATATAAAACTGATATTCTTAAACTACTGAGAAATACCAAAAATACTAACAAACTCTCTGGATTGAGCCAATTCTCATACAAACTTAGTGGCTTCCATTGAATAACGAGGCAGATACTTGGTTATTCCAGTCTGGTACTAAAAAATGAAGGGGAGGGGTTCAGCAACATGCACCAAGAGACAGGGTTGGCTAAGAGTGCACACTTTAGGGGAAAGAGGAAGTTATGTTGATGACAAATAAATGCATGTCCTAATAGCCTTGTAAGGAAGCTACATGAAATGATATAGTGCAAGTAATTTTGTAAGGATATTTACAGATGCAGAAATAGATGCTCGTCCGAGACCAGTCATTTGCTATAAATTTATACTTCTGGAGCATTAGCAGCCTTCACAAAGCGGCCCTTAACCCGCTTCCTTGAATCAGCTCTTGCTTTTCTCGACTCATACCTAATGTGGTTATCGTACCTAATAACAAGTTTACCAATAGTACTTGAGAGTTCAGCTCGTGTTATTTGAGAACATCAAAACAGCAAGTAGAAATTAGAAAGTTCATAGTGAGAAAAGCAGAACTAGTACCTTCGCGACTTCTTCTTCTCCTTGTATCGGGCCATAGCATTACCTCTGATCTTGACCAATAGCTCCACATCAGCTTGGGTCGTACCTGTTACTGTAGGTTTAGTCTCCACTATGATAGTTTGGTCTCCAAAATGGATGTCTTTTAGTCCATTGAAGCCTTTTGGCTGACCAAAACCGGTTCCTGAAGACGATTTTCCTAACTGTAAATTATTACTTTCTGATGTTGCTGTTGATTTGTTGAAGTTTGGCTGCATTTCAAAAGGTCATGTGAGTTCACAATACTAAAATAAATATACTCTTTCCTTAAGCGAACAATCAAAATTAAATGCAGTGAAGATGCATCAAACACTCGAATCAAATGAAGCATTCAAGAGAATGGTGTTCTTACGACGAATGATGTCATATCATCTTGGCCGATAAAAGAACTCGCGCCAGTAGCTTCCAGTGCCCTTGAAGTATTGAATGATGCTTCTTTCAGGAGTTCACCGTAACTTTTCATCATACCTTCAGCATAACCCACTTCCAATTGGCTCGTATCGCCATGGCCTCTCAGCTGTCCCATTTTAAAATCCCATATCTACAAAACAAAGAATTAAAAGGGCTGTCCGATGGTAAATTCAATACGAAGATTTACTCGCAAAGTAATGACTGTTTATTTTTCTCCATGTTAACATAAGCTATGATTTTTCGTCAGTCAGCAGAAATTTACATAATATGCATCAACTTCAGCAGGTAACTAACAGAGATGAGTAGCAAACCTTAGACAAGTTACCATCATAAAATTTGTATTTATTTTAAAGTTCCAATATGGTCATGGTAATTCTCTATGCATTGCAATGTACTATTTTTCTTAATTCTCCTTGGTAAAGAGTCAACATCACAAAAAATTACCAAGTACATTTAAAGAATCCATCACAGATAGCACCATACTGATGCCCATGAACACATCTAGTACCAAAAAATGTGTATCTTTACATACAATTATTTGACTTGAAATTCAAACCTAAAGAAAGATTCATAACAAACAAATTTCACACCTTTCTTAACACTTCAAATACAACTCATCACAAGATTAATTATATAGCTTGTCGAAATTAAAATTAAATCTTCATTTATTTATTATATATTGAGCAATACCTGAGCTCCTCCCTGATCATAAGATGCTGAGCTCCAAGACATGTTCCCTTCTCTCAACTTCTCACATTTTTCACCATCAACATTAATTTTTCCCAAAGAAGCAAACTCTGCATTCTGGTGATGCTGTTGAAGCTCAAAAGATGGTAGTTTATTATTTACAACCCCATAAGTTTCATGACTTACATCTGAACTACTTCCTCCACTCTGAGGAGTTCTAGGTTCAATATTCACCACATCTCGTTTCAACAATTCCTCTAATTGCTTTATTATCACTTGTTTCTGCTTCCCACATCTGGATATCAAATTCTTACCAAATCCCTCAGCATAGTTCGACTGAGGTATCAATATTTTATCATCATTAACAATAGTATCACTCTTTTCACAATCATTACATTCATTATTTCCATTTGGAACCATCAAATCATGCAAAAAACCAGAACATGAACCATCATTCCACAACCAAGAATCAAGAAAACCATTATTAGACAAACCATCTGGCGGAGGTGTGGGAACGTGTAAGGACTGCGCAACTACTTTTGGATCCGAAGGAAAACCATTATTCCACAAACCATCTGGCCGAGGTGTGGTAACGTCTAAGGACTGCACAACTACTTTTGCACCCCAAGGAACACCATTATTCCAACGTTCACTTCTTTCTCTTTGCATGCAACCTAACTTTTTGTCAAAAAATTCCAAACCCCAACAAGAAGCAAGCTCCAAAGCATTAGGACAACCACTAAATCCTTGAACATTAATTCTTGCATGTTCCACCATAACAACTGAACTTCCATGTGCATCCAAATCACATTCTTGACAAAGTACGAGGTTGTCAGTTTCACACCTCACACAAACAGGCTCTTCACCACAGTTGTCGCAGATCTGTGTCCGAACATGCTTCTTGGACAATGGATTTGCCACGTGGACAAGGTGGTCACATAATAAGCAGAGCTTGGCTGAGTCAGCTTTACAGTAGAGTATAGCTAGTTGGTCATTGCAGAAATCACAGGGGAGGCTTTGAGTTGTTGGTATTTTGGGACATACCATTTTGAAGATTTAATCAACTGGGAAGAATGTTTTTTGGAAAAATATCAGATTTTTTTTGGAATATTTTGGGAAAAAAATGTATTTTTATTGGTAAATTTAATATGAGTTTTCTTGGAAATTATAGGATTTTATAGGTAATTTTGGAAAAAGAAATGGATTTTTATAGGTGAGTTTTGGAAAAAGATTAAATTATTATTGGAAATTTAATATGGGGGTTTCTTGGAAGAGATTGGATTTTTATAGGTAACTTTGGAAAAACATTGGTTTTTATTAGCCATATTTTAGGAGTTAGGCATCGTACTGTACTCTTTACAACACTTCATTATGTTATTGTTCAAGTGATGATATGGTGGGGAAAGGGAGATTGATGGTGATGACTATTGATGATGCAAGAATAGGAAAAATGAGTGAGTTAATTGATTTAAATGATTTTTTGTGGGAGTAGAATGGGGTGGAGTGGTCGACCTCCAAAATATCTATACCTTTGGATGAGCTGGGGGTAAGTCTTTTGTCTCTAACTGTAATTTAGAAAAAACCAAAATGATTTGCAATATGGAAACCTATGCATATCATTTTCTTTTAATATATATCTATGTTTACCGACTTTGTTACTAATGATATCATTTTAAACATCACCATACAAAAAAAAAAAAACTAAAATAAAGATAAAGCTAGAACTTCATAATTTCTTATGGTTGTACCTATGCTACATGTCTACATTATCATCTCAACTCTCAAAGTAGGTTCTTACATTTTTACCATAATTAAAGAAAAGAATGTTGTGATTGTTGTCATATGGCTGTTAGAAAAGGCAATTGAACTATTATTTCCCTATTTGAAGGTTGAGGGAAATGTATTTGGTCTAATATTTTCAGCAAGTAAATCATTACATTAATAATTTTTCAAGATTCTTATTTCAGATATTACTTTATGAGCTTAATCGCAGTGATATACCTCAATCGACGACTGCAGATTTACTTTTAACACTTCACTACAAAGCCATTCTATGATATTCAAACTACACTATATAAAAATACAGCCTAATATTTAATACTTTAATTTTATCACCGAACTACGCCTCAAAATTATTTACTTCAACATTTTCAACAGAATTGATGAGTTGTACATACTAATTACTACATACTCCGTCCAAACCGAAAGGAAATTAATGATTGCTACGTCTAGATTAGATTCGTGAAATAAAGATGAAATGATTTTCGGATCTGGATTCTCTTCATTATTGATTTGATTGTTATTATTGTATTGTTGTATTGTATTATTAGTTGTTATTGGAGTTGTATTGGTATAAAGTTGAATACGAAAGAGTCAAATCACATAATTAACATATGGAAGTGGAGTATATATACGGGCACTACTAGTTGCATACTCCAGTCTATGCACAAGTTTATCAAATTGATATAACTTCATTGAATATAAATATTAATTTTATTTTAAATTAATTGACTTTTTTACTTTTCGAGATATAACTTTAATCATCAATTACTTTTTATGTATATTATGAAAATTACAAAAATAACATTATGAAAATATTTTTAAAAAACAACTAATGATAACAATTTTATATTTTTCGAATAATAAATAAAAAATACTCATAATAAAAGTTTCATTATTGACGTGAATTCCAAACGCCAATTATTCTAAAATAGAGCTGGAAGATGAAATTAAGAGGTCAATGGAACAGGACGATTGAAAGTGCACGTTTATAGTAGTCAAATAAGAACATGGAGAGCTGAAATAATGGAATAACTTTTTGAACTTTTAGGCAGTTATGTATCTGTAATTCGTCAGCAGTGACATATTATTTCCATTATTCCATACCATTTTTGGTCTTATTGTCACTGTCTCTAAATTGTTTAAATTATCATTCCGTACATATTTACTATATCTTACATCATTTTTACTATGAAGATAAAATTTAACATACTTCTCCCTTTTACATCATAACTTTTATTTTTCTTTATCCAACTTCAATGTCTATTATTATCAAGGTCAGCTAGACATTCATATACTTTTTCACATTCTCTTTCATTAACATCACTCAATTTTAATTTTTTTATCTAAAAAATACAAACTATGACTTTATTTTTAAATCTTGAAAAACAAAAATTGTTGGTGAAAAAAAATCCATTTTGAATAATTATTTGGCCAAAAAAGCCATTTTAAAAAATAGGAAAATAACTTTTCAGAATCGGATACAGTTAGCATGAGATGCTTTAAGGCATATAACAACCTCGGTAAAAAATTACAAGAAAGCCACATTTTGCACGCCTTCGCCGCGCATCAAATAACTCTATTACGCCCACTATTGAGTTTACTCTCTAATAAGAGCAGCTCAACGCCATCGCTGCTTCTACTCCACAAACGAGGACAAATAATGTATTAATAACCGCCACTAAGCATTTCTACTCCAACAAACGAGGACACAATAATGAAGGACTGTAAGTTACTTGCCGTTTACTCCAAAGAAACGAGGAACACAATAATATAATAATCAACGCCACTGCTACTTTCTACTCCAAAGAACGAGACACAATAATGTAATCATTGACCGTTATTCGTCGCTTCGCCCAAAGAACGAGACCAAATAACGTAATAATCAATTACTCGCTGTTTACCCACAAACGGATAACATCGAATCTTCTCAACATCTAACTAATCGAATAAATACAATCACATTTAGCTAAATCATATGACCGCTGGCCCTGGCTGAATATCGGACATGGAGTCGCTGATTCTGAATAAATACCGGACACATTGTGCCGCTGATTTAATTTAATACGGTGATCCTATGGGACCGTTGATTCTAAATACCTGACATATCACATAATAAGTCACAACTCAAATCATTTAATTTTCATAATATTGTCATATCATACATCACGCTAATACATAACTATCTCAATATCACTAAATATCACGAACCTCAAAATAACACATCTATCTCATCATTTATCATCATGTTACTATTCGCTTTTTTTTTATATATATACATCAATTATGACTTCACAGACAATCGACCCATCAACATATTCCCCTATACATATGCTATTTCAAGCTACTACCATCAAGCACTGGACAAGTTTGTCATCATACTCCTATCAAAATGATATCAATATCTCATGCTGCTACAAACTATAAGATTATACAATACACATATGGACAATATATAATTTATATAACCCATCTTATGATAATGTTAATAACACCTTATTATTAACTTCTCATATCATCACATCTCACAACTCAACATCATATCAACTTTCATAATCTTACCATTCTATCATCAAGTATTCTTACATAACATCATAAATCTCAACATCCTATATTCACATCAATATCACAACAATTCATTTTCGCAGATTTTCATTATCTCATCTCTTTAATGTTATCAACTAAAATGATTTATTTACTATTCATTACATTCATAAACACATATAATCTCATTTAACAGTTTTTTTATAACATTAACTCTTTACCCATATATAGTCATATCATAATATCTCAAATCTATAACATTTCAATATCTCATATATTGATATTCAACCTAGTTTCTCACTACAACCAATTAGTTCAATCAACTCCATTCTCTGCTACTTATATTAATGCGTGTACCATTATATGACACTAATATAATCAAGATCACAGTTTACTAATCTCATCTCACTAAATAATTTTTCATATATCCACCTCATTAATTATCATATCAACATACTGGAAATCCTTTTAATAGTTATCTATTTACAACAACCCAAAATATACAATACACATATTCATAATGTAAGAAAGATTATAAACGTGTGATATGAAATTCACCTCAATAAGTCAAATATCAACTACTTTATTACTCAATCACCTATTCGATATCATCACTTTTACTTTGAAATCAAATCTAACTTTTAAGCCGCTATGATTTAATGTGAGAATCACATCAAAAGGAAAGAAAAAATTTAGAGGGGGGGGAGTTCACTGCGTGAGGAGAAAGGAAGAAAATTTTGTGCAGTCTATTTTCTTTAGTTTATGCTATTTATAGAAATAAAGTTGCTTAGCCTCAAGAGTCTATGCCAAGCAATGAGGTCTATAATCCTAGAGGTGTCTAAGAATCAAGTAGGAGGTGTCTAATAAGAAGCAAAGATTGTGTTACTTCCTTTCAATGTGAGTGAAAAGATGAGTAGTACTTAGTTATACACTTGTCTAGTTCGAGTTTTTTTAAGTAGAGCAATACTAAATTATTTCTTGAATCATAAAAATTCGATTATTTCGTTAAATTTGTTTTATTTAGACAATATCTTTTTTATTACAATCTTCAAAATTATATATATTGATGTATGTATTAGTAATTTGAAAGAAAGAGAAAAGTAAATTATTTTTCTCGACCAGCCCTGCTTTAGAATATAAAGTGTAGCAAAATATTTGATGATGTTTAAAGAGAATAATTATTTTTTGAATTATCCTGTTAAAGGGATATTCTAACACTTAACCTGCCACAATGATTTCTTGTTTTGTGACGATGACGTGGTGCCGGACGACGAGATGGTGTCGAGGATTTGGTCGAGGTTGACGAGGTTACGCCTCCAAGCATATTTAGTCGGGGAAGGAACCAGATGTTAGATAGATAGAGATGTGGCCGAGCGGTAGAGCCAAATTTCCTATCCCGGCTTCACTCTTTATCCTTTGCTTCATTTCTTATTAATAATCATTGGTGTCTTCATTTCAAATTCCTATATGTATTGGGTTTCAACCAAAAACAATTATGTATTGTCCAAGTGCTTTAACAATTCAAAAAAAATTGATTCTAATGAATTATATGTTACCAAAATATGAATCTTCCATCCCAAATTATTTGGAAATTCTATTTTTTTCATATAAATTTTCGATAAATTAAAAATTTGTGTGTTTTAATTTCAAATTTTCGACAATATTCTTCTCTCCTAAGTTTGAAATGTCCCCAAAAAGAAGTATCCGTAACATTTTGGAATGGAGAGAGCATTCACATTCCCCAAATCGAAGTTTAACGAATTTTTCCTTACCAAATTACATTAAAATTATCCCTAAAACTACAAACAAAATAAAAGTAATTTTATCAAACAATTCAACTTTTGAAATTTGATTATAAATCTTGAAATGTCAATACCACCACCCATTTGCTAATCATGTGAAGTAGACGTCCAACTATATATCCAAACATTTTCCTTGCTCAAATGCTAACAAACGTGAATTCAAGAAATGAGATTCATCATTGTCATCAAAATATCACCTATTGTGAGAAAATAAATAAATAATCAATGAAATGTCATCTATTGAGCTTGATAAAAGGTGTTGTGATTTTTTTTGGGGGGCGGGGATAAATATCCCACATATGCCTTTACTCAGACAATACCTATTTTATTGTCATGCTTTAAAAATAAAAATAAAAATAGACCATTTTCATTACAATGACTCGAAACCAGAATTTTGTCATTACGAGTAATATCCCACAACCGCTAGACTAGCCCCGTCATACTTTACCTAAACATAGCTATCACTGGGATACAATACTGAAAGAAAATCCACATGCTAGAAAGCAACAACAGACTACATCAATTTGTAATGGAGACGAATAAACATAAAATATCTACACATGACATTGAAGATGGAAAAATATCAAAGAAAGCTCACCATCGAAAATGAAAAGGACATCTACCAAAGGCAGTTGAGTTCTAAGTAAAAAGACTGGCATTTTTTCTTTTAGTTTGAGAAAGGAAACATAAGAGGGTAAGAGAGGGGGGGAGGTGATGCACGTTTTGTGACATGTGAGAACATGGTTCCATATCTCATTAAGTCCTCATATATCAGTAAACAGTCTTGTGATGTTAGAACATGAAACAAAATAGATAAAAGGATGGAGCACCATTGACAATCAAAGCTGTTAATGAAAACTTGCTACAATTATCAACATAAATAATGAACTAACACTATCGTACAGAGTAAAAGGACTCGGTCACTCCGCCGATGTATGACTGATGTAGGTCTCCCAGTAACATGGTTACCTAATCTAAGATTATCTGATTATGTAACAAAGGAATTGTCAAATGGAGCTTATGGTTGAGGTCAAAAACACCAAATGTATGAACAAAAATATTTTCTTGATGTATTGGTAGAAACAATTTAAATCAGGTGGTCAGACCTTAAGGGAGATGCAATGAGAACGAATCGAGGTTAATATGTTCCCATACTAATCCAGTTCTTCAAGTGCTCATGCGTTCTGTGAAAGACGCAGGCACACACACAACTAGAGAGAGCTTTATCAACAACTCCAGAGACCTGACTCTATTTACATAATAACTTTCAAGTAAGAAACTCGACAAATGCATTTCAGAGTCTGCAAAAAGAGCTAAACTTCGCTTCCATCAATCTTGGGAAACGACTCTTTCAACTAATCAAATTATTCAAACTACTCTAACTGCCCTATTCTAAAAATATAACCTTTTGGTAAATCTGTAGTTTTTTTTATACATTTACTTATGAACAATCCCACATGAGATCACCGCACACATTTTATGTGCCATTCATGACACATATATACATGTAATTTTTAAAAGTTAGATGGTGTAGTGTTGGTCTACATTTCACGAAGTTGTATGCTAAATTTTACACTCGGGTGTCAATGTCATGCATGTGCACAAAAAATGTATGGAAGCTAATTGGAAATAAACAAAATTCACCTAGGTATTTACTACTAGAGTCACAAATGTATGGAAGTACCATCCTTGAAATCCCATATTTTGTCGATAAGTAATGCATCTTCTGAGAGTGCGAAATTAAATATGCATAAAGGTAAAGTGACGTGAATCAATGAAATAAATATAGGTATATGTATAAAATTTCACGACTATAAAAATGATCTAAACGACAGTAACACAATAATCGAAGCATACATTTGACATTCATTTACACTCAAGTGTTGCAATATACACCACACAGACCAATAGACGTGTATATAAAGGCAGAAGCAATGCAAGTATTATGTGCAAGATATGTTCCAGACTTCCAGTAATGGCTTAAGAACATTTTCAGCAATCTATTTTATGTTACTTCATTCACAAAAGAACTTAAAAAGAAGATGCTAAGAATCATAGCTTTTTTCCATTTACTTCTAAACGTACATACAAAGGATGTCAACCAGGCAATGCAAAACTCGGTTGTGTCCATTGAGGAGGGTCCATCACAACACATATATCAGACTTCTCGAAATTGGCAACCTGACAGAAAAGGAACATTAACCACCATGATTCTCCAAACTTCGTCGTTCCTAATCATTATGATGTGAAGCGTATCAGAAAATACCTTCTCATTGCAGCTAGGGCAGTAGTGATACTTATGCCAAAGGCAATCCATTGAAGGGCAAAGAAAACAAATTCCAAGCATCATCGGCATCATGCAACCGACAACAGCAGCAAGACTGGGTTTTGATTTACATTGAGAGGAATAAGTTAATTTTGCAACATTGATAAAGAAAATATCATTTCATTTAATCATAGACATGACTAGACATCGTAACTATCAGTACAGCAGGATATCAAGAATTACTATATATCCACTGCAAACATGCATTACATGCCTACTAAAAACAACACTATTCATGTGAAGGTCCAAACTTTAAGTTTATATCACTATGAAAACTGTTCAGTTCATAAAATTTGAGCAGCAAATCAGTTTGTGTATGCAGGATGAAACATAGAAGCAGAAACTCAATCTGGACCATCTTTATTGACCAAACTAGCTTACTTAACTCTATTCAAAATCATCCAACATCAACTCCTAATTAACATTCCAATATATCAAGAATGTCCCATATTTAAATAAACTTAGACCAGCTCATCAACATCCCAAATTCAGTAACTTTCAATTTGTCTACCTCCTTCAAACAATACGACTAAATCTCAAAATACAACAAAGGCATACCCAAAATCAACAATAAATTCCACCTTGAGCATAAATTGAACAACCCAATCTCACAATTCAATATATTTTCACCCAAAACCAACAATAACAACTCCACCTTTAGCATAAATTCAACAAAACCCAAAATCCAATTTAAAAAAAAACAATCTTTCCACACAAATTCCACAACCCAGTTTCACGATTCGAATTAACCCCACCCAAAATCCAATAAAAACTCCAATTTTGACAACAAAATCCAACAACCCAATTTCACAATTCAATATACATTTACCCAAATCAATAAAAACTCTACATTCGCAAAACAATCAAAACCCCAATTTCAAAATCCAACATATTTCCACCCAAATCAATAAAAACTCCACAAATTCTACAACCCAATTACACAATTATCCTAATTTTATCAATAAAAACTCTACCTTTCACCCAATTTCATAAATCTATTTCCACCCAAAATCAACAATAAAAACCCATCCTTTCACACAAACTCAACAACCCAATTTCACAATTCAATATATATTTTCACCCAAAATCTAATAAAAAAAATTCCAATTTCACACAAATTCAACAACAAAATTACACAAATTCAACAACCCAATTATACAATTACCCTAATTTTCACAAATCTTGATTCTATTCTTTAACAAGAGCGGCATCAAAGATCACCACATAAACGGCGCTTAAAGTGGGGCAGTGGGTATCTCTCGTAAATAGTCTCGGTGAACAGTACCTTTCGGGGTCTCCAACAATAAAGACGCAGGAATTGCCCGTACCGACATGGCTAAGCTCCGATGTGGAAGCCGCGGTCCAACGCGGGCGCATAGTGTACTCTATCATTTGCTCATCGTCCTGCTTTGACATTGATTCTTGATTCAGACTTATGAATTGATTGGATTATAGTTGAGGATTATGCTTGTCACCTTACTCCAATTAAGTTTAAGGTGGAATTGTTAGTTGTTCGGGTAAATGGGAAATCACCGAATAGAAGAGAGCGTTTTATCGAAAGGATATTCAACCGTGCGTAGTAGTCCGAAACGGGGTATTATTTTTTAGTTTGTTGCCATTAGATTCGAGGATAATTCGATAAGTATCCGGAAGTTTGGATATATGTCGAAAATATAAAAAATCAGGACCAAAGTATCCAAAATTCAGATGGAAATACCCAAATTTTTGAATAACATGAGATCCACTCGGAATTGGACCAAATATTCACTATGTAACCTTATCGCCCGGTCCCGCCAAATGGTTTCCGATATTCTAATCTGATCGATGAAGCCATCTGCTCGTTAGATTGCTTCCCCGGTACTCAAAATGAATCGAGCACAACACTCAAACTAAGCGAATTAGAAAGCTGCCAAGCCCGTCTTAGCATTATCAAGAATATTTGGGCTTGATCATCGGCTCTGCCATCATCAATAATAAGGTCACCAACTTCCTTGACCTTCCGGAATTGGGCGTCACCATACATAATCTTATGACACAGATGATCTATGATTTTAATAAACACTGTCGAGCGATGCCTTTGTTTAATTCTCAATGGTCCTGGATCGGAATTCACCTCATCGTTAATTGTAAAACAAAAACAAAAAATTACATACCACAATCAAAGTCTTTATATATCAAATAACGGTTAGTTTTTAATTGGCTTCTATCGACCGTACTATGTCAAGTTCTTAAAAAAATTATGATGGGAATTTCGAATAACCGAATAAATGAATTAAACTCTTTTTTGCTTTGACCAAAATACTAAAGTACAAATACCGGAACGGACATGCATTAAATATCGATGTCTTAACATTTGGTTGTTCGCAATGTATTCGATATTTTTTCAATCTGCAAAGCGAGACATGTTAAACTTAACCGGATTCACCGGATTTGCCTCGCGAAGCCACATTTAGCCCGTTCTATTTCGGTGCCCACTAATGCACTTTGCTCCAATTGCAATCAATTCTAAATTTATCTAATTATTTCAACTTATTTATTATATTTCTATCGATATCTATTACTATATTAAATTGATATTTATATTGTGCCTATATGATGACTTTTCTAATGAAATAAAATGTTTCTTGTTTTAAGAAATAAAAAACGTGAATTAAGACGAATTGGATGAGCATTTGATTAGAATTCTATTCTATGTTGTTCAGTCCATCCCTTACTCATGCTCCTCCAAGTTAAAATCCCTCACCGTTCCCATTGAGATCTCGTTCAAATTAATAGATTAACTCATTAACGTACTTGATTTTCCCAGAAAAACACCAAAATAAACTGCTAAACAAAACCCCAGCATTCTTTTTGGTAATAGTGCTTTTATTGGTTCTCTCATTCAAATTCTTTTCTTCTTATTTTAAATACTCTTGATCAGATCTTAGAAATGAGTAACCCACATTCCATTATCGTTTCCTCGAAAATCTGTCATCTGCCTATAATAATCAAAGTAAAGTTTGTCTCCATCTTAAACTCACATGCTCAACATTATTTGCACTATCGTCTGAGTCTTTGACCACTTCTATGTTAATTAGTTTATGCATAATGCATGTGTGAGTGAGCTAAGTCTTAAGAGGCGGCGAGAAGAGCTGACACAAGTGATTACCTAATTGACGCAGATGATTTAAAAGTTTATTATATCAATTCGAAATTTATTTAAGATGTATTTGAAGACAGCTGATCAGAATCCCTCTATTAAAAAAAAAAGAGCGCAGAATCCATTTAACAAGTTACAAGTGCCCTTACCCCCGAGCGGAGTTATGGTGAAAGCTTAATATAATGACTATGAGTATTATTCAATATCAAATTTCATTTCCAAATTTGTTGAGGAAAAAAAGTCAAAAAATAATGATCAAATATATGATTCTTAAAAACATTAGACGATCGTAATCCTGATTGCCCGACCTACAATAAACCATTGGTAGAATCACATACTGAAATAATTACAAGTCAATTTATTAACTTCGATAGTTTCATATCCATTCATAAAAAACCGACTTGATAATCAGTCGAACTAACTATTAATCGATCCGAAATTCCGAACAAATCATGATTTTTATCAAGTCAAGCAATGTTGATAAGAGTCGTGTGGGACCTCCAATGACCCACCAGCCAGGTATGTCATATGTGTGAATTTTGATATGTTCCGTCTTGAAAGATTCCAATGCGCACTAGACTCCTTTGAGTCCTTTCTCTTCTATACCTCTAATAATTTGCAATTCTTTCACCCCCCCCTTCATTGCAATTCATCTTCATCTCTCTTCCCCTTTTTGCTCTTTTACTTCTTCAAACATTTTTTTTAATGAAAGTTTAGGTAGAAAAAAATATGCCCAATTATCCATTAGACCTTTTGATTTATTAAGTGTTTATTTTAGTTATAAAGTAGGTTGTGTAACACAAACAAAAATATTTGTTATTAGGATGACAACACCAAACATGTCTTCAATCACAGCATCACTAGAGAGATCTCTCCAAAGCTTCTCCTTAAACAACTATCACCACCACAACAGCAGTGGAGGTGGTGGTTCTACAGGTATCGGAAGCGGCGGAGATGGTGGTGGTGGTGGTGGTGAATTTCAAGAAAATGAGCATGATATCTCTAAGAGCACATCTGAAACTACCTTTGAGCTCAACTCACATATCTCCTTGCCTTATCATTGGGAACAATGTATTGATTTAAAGGTTCAATTGTTACTCTCTCTCACTTTTTAATACATACTACCACTAAATTATATTCTTTGTCACATTTCTTAACCATTTAATGAGATGAAACCTAAACAGATCTTGCACTTATTACAATCAGAACTGACTTTATTTCTTTTTTTGTTTTGTTTCTTTCTTAGATTCATAAATCATGGAACAATGATTTCCCTTTTTTAATTTCAGTATATATTGTTTTTGTTTCATTGTACTTCTTTAAAAGATACATCTCCTTTTTCTCATTTAAGCAAGAAAGTGTTACATGACTAGTCAAAACCCTAAAAGGCCTAATAGCTTTTTGTTATATTTTACCTAATTCTTTTCCAACTTTCACTGGATTTTCCCTACCTATTTAAGTATGCAATTAGTGTGACTTGTGGTACACAAATCAAACGAAAAGATTAAAACTTTATACTCCCTCAGTCTAGAAAAAATTTAATTTTTTACAAAAGATGATTGTTTATAATTTCAATGTACCTTTTTACAATTCCAATATAGCTTTTTTACAATGTCAATGTAGCTTTTTACAATGTCAATATAGCTTTTCACAATCTATTAATAAAATATTTTTCATCTAAATAATGAACTTAGGGAGTAGTAGATAGTTGATGTTAATGGTTAGATATTCTTTGTTCAGCTAAGCAAAAATGTCATTTAGTTTTTTGTTATTAATTTATTTGTCTAGATAATCAAACCCATGATTTAATTATTTACATTTTTAGTTTATGATATTAACTTGAATTTGCCATAGACTGGTGAGTTGTACTATATAAATTGGAGGACTGGAATGAAAGCTAAAGAGGATCCAAGAATAGCAGGGTGGAATGGTGACTTTGATGATGAAGACTTAGAAGATGATGATGATGATGATAGCTCATATGACAGTGAAGATTCATCTTCAGAAGAATCACCACCTTCATTTTCAAGAAACCAAAGCATGAATAAATGTAATAGCAATAAGTACAATAAGCAAAGCAATGAGAAAGGCAATAATGTGCTTGTAGTTGCTGGATGCAAGATCTGTATGATGTATTTCATGGTGCCCAAACAAGGTGAAGATTGCCCAAAATGTAATGGTCAGCTTCTACACTTTGATAAGTCTGAGAATGCTTCTTCTCCATAAAACAACTATTCTTTCTGATCTTCTCATTTCTTTGAGAAATTATTTTAGTTTTGGCATGAGTATAATGGTTGTAATTGAGGATTTTTCTGAAATGAGAGTGTTTATTATTATCATTATTCTTGTTAGTCCATAATTAGTATTCCTTCCATTCCTAAAAAAGATTGTCACATTTGAACTCAAATAATTTTTAATGTATTATATATTTTTTTTTTGAAAAATATATCAAATGTAGTATTTTAAATGTACTATACTATATATTTACTTGATAATTTTGATTTATATTAATATTTTGGGTGTCTATTAAGATTATAGAGTTTGTTAATGTTTGATCATGAAAAATCAAACTAGATAATGTTTTAGGGATGAAATGAAGGAGTATATTAGACTTATTTGTTTGCCTTAATGGTCCCAATATTCTTTGTTCTAATCATTTGTCATTAATAGTCATGTGTTGAGATTCAGATTTTAGAATTTTAAAGTGATTAATGTGGTAGATGTAGTAGCATCATCTTAGTCTAATGTAATGCTTTATAATCACATTGTGACATTGTTGTAAGTGAGAATATATTTGAAAGTACTAATAATCCTCTCAAATATATGTATATACCTTAATATCTCTTAAGTGGCCTTTTATTAGTAAAAACTAATTCATCTTGGGTTCTTGAATTAGATGATACATTATCCAATGGGGCATCATTTAGTTGCGTTTTATGTTAATGACAAAGTCAAATGTGTAACAATATATATGATATCGAAAACGTAACCAAATTATTAATAATTAACTCAAAAGATGAATACAAGGTGAAATTGGATGGTAACCGTAATAGTCCAGTTACATGTCATCCAATAATCATTAAGCCATCATGATAAAATCATAAATTGCAAACACATACTTTCCTATTTTTCTTAAATTTAAAATTAAATGAAGATAAAAATGAACAGAAAACGACTAGTCGTAGACAAGCTGTATTTCGCAGGGAACCGAATCTTTAGTCCCCAAAAGATTCCCTTTGCAGTGGCCAGTGTATGAATTGAGAGTACACAAAGGTCCCATTACATGCAGATCTTGAATTTATTTCAATATGTTCTCAAAATTAATTAAAATATATAATTAAAAAAAATCAGAAGTAGATAAAGGTGGATTGGAAGATTAGAGAGAACAAAATCAGCTTTCTTTCTTACATACTAACAAGCGCAGAAAGGAATCTATGAGTAGAGAGTAGACCACCAAAGAAAATGATGGATGAAGGAGATTTGTGTAATGTGATGGTAGAGTGAGACAACTTGTACCCCATTGGAAGATAGGGAAAAATCTATTTATTTCTTTCCCCCTCTTTGTTTATCTCTCTACCTAGCCAAGTCAATATCTAAACTCTATAATCATCTACAAGAATGTAGACGTGATTTTAATATCATCATGTCCTAAAATAGGAAAATAATCAACGACATACAGTAAAAATAAATCAAGAATCCCAAATTTTTATGCCTATCACAATGACACATTTAGTGCTAGAAACTTGTCGGAAATGTTCTTGACGGAGTATCGAATTCACCTCAAGCAAGATAATCCAGCTCCTGGTAGATAACGAAGCCTAACTTTTATTAATTTAATTTAATCTACAAGACAACTAGTCCTAGTAGTTAATCTAGTAGGACATCGGCAAGACCGAGACGTTAAGTTAATCATCAAAGCTTCAAAATCTTTTGTGAATTTTCAACCAAACCTTCAAAATCTTTATAAAGTTTTCTCAAATTAAGATAATTAATTGAATAAATAATTAAACTAAAATATATAGTTAAATAAAAATACACACCTCTTATGTTATAAATAGAATTATATAAACTATAATAACTCTTTTAAATAGTGGGTTGGTAAATTGTAATTTGTTTTAAATTTTGAAAGTGTTTTTGCATGAATTTCAATAGACTGGGGGATGGGCTTATCAATACAAGAGAATCTCATACTGTCTTGTTGTACCCTTTTTTTGCATGCAGTTGTTTGCATCTTGAGCATACATCTTTAATCACTTTTGTTTTTTTTCGTGTCCATTCATCTATCAGTTTGCTGTTTCAAAGAAACAGATTCCATAAACTGTCGGCCTTTCTTTTGTTTTTTCGTTTTGGAACTTTCTTCCACATATAATGCCCATCTACACCGACTAGACTTCGTCTGTCTTATTTTATTATTATAATTTTTCATGATTAAAGGTTAATTTCACTGGTAAAGACGAGCTTCCGGTTCCAGTCCTTGACCGAATTTTAAGGAAAGTATGTTTGGTTAGTTGTTCCACTATTAATGACACTTACCTAATTAAAAAGAAAAATTGAAAAATAAATTATGTAACTCGAATACAATAACTTAGTATGTTCTTAGGGGTTTATGAATGAGTTGAATCAAAATTTAATTTTCATTGAGCAATAAAATTTTAGTTAAATATTTACATTCTAAATATCCTTTTTTATATGTTGGATACGGGTTACGTTCAATTCATAAATTTCTTAGAAAATTCTAAGTCAAATAAATTTTATCATAATGGACATCCAGTATGGTCACCAGAAAATTTATTGTGTTTGTTGACTGTTGTTGGTTTACGCTATGTTAAATCACCGTTGGGATTATGTTGGCTTGCCGACTATCACCATGAAAATTCTCCTGCGGTTTTGTTTGATGCGATTGAGGTAGTATCTAATACCCGCCTGATTAAGTTGTCTATCGCAAGTGTGTGAATGCTTAAAGAATTCTCTTGATTCTCTTAAAGAATGACTAACTTGCAGTGAAAGGTGCGCTGCTGTACATGCTCGATGAGCATGCTGGCCGAAAGGTCGGCCTAATTGTTGTTCATTGGTGCGTGAATGCTTAAAGCATTCTCTTTGATTCTCTTAAAGAATGGCTAACTCAGAAAAGTGAGCTTCGGCTGCACATGCTCACGAGTATGCCAACAGTTATGTCGATTGTGACCGTCACGGCCTTAGTCTTGTTGTTTTGGTTAACTGGATTGGAGTGGAAGTCAGGAATAAGCTCATATCTCATCTGCTTCTACTCAAAGTACAAAAATGCTTAGGCAACAAGCGATGCTTGGAAAGGGAGCACTTTTTGGCTCAATGTGTTTAGTAGCGGTATGAGTGCACTTGGAATCATTTTTTTTATTAAACTTGATTATCGCTTTGTCTGGATTATTAGTTATTTGGAAGTGAGTAACCCGGTGCATGAATCGAGGGGAGCTAGTAATAACTCAAATGTAGGTACAAACCCGGCAAGCAAGTGGATCAAGACAAAGATCCTAGTGATAACGTACGAAGACATTAATCGCCGATCAATCAGCTGAAATGATTGATACATTAATTGAAGGATCAATCAAGAAGTGTGATTGGTAATAGAAGCGTATCAATAGTTATACATCAATCTCAAAAAAGAGTAAAAGACACAAAGCATTTCAATAGTTAAGTATATAAGAACTTAATTAATTTTTTATGATCGGTATAGAATAATTTGAAATTTATATGTACTCTTTAAAAAACCAAAATTAAGAACTTTTTACATGGACCAAAGCTGTCTAAATATGTTGGTCAAAATCCAAATTACTGCTCAAATTAGTGGCCCATTTGTTATGTCTACTTCAAGAATCAAATGCTGGACGATACTGTGTTGTTCATCGACCGGGCCGAACGGGCCCGCCCTTGTGCGCGAACTGGCCCGCCTGCTAAGAAATCATCGCCCCTATTCTGGCCCGGCACCGCGCATTTGGGTCGACACGGTACCGCTTCGTACAATCTGCATTCACGCTTATCCTATTTACATTTTTTCATTAAACGCCCCCTATCGCTTATATTTAATTCGCTGCATCGCTTTTACGACAAAAAAATTTGAACATTGACGATTTAACCGAATAAATAAGTGAAATAACGCTTCTAATGAAATAGCTTTTTTATTAATATTTCAAATAGTAGTTTAAGCATACATGACTTTTCTCAAGAACTATTAGTACCCTGCATAAACGGACAACGAATATGATACAACGATCACGCTCATATCGACTACTTAGTCCCTACACCTTGTTTTAATGATGACTTAAACATTGATTTACTATTCAACATGCGAATTAAGTGTTTTATTTCATAGACATGTTGTAGCGTGTTTTTGGACATAAAGTTGAGGTCATATCAAGCAAGCACAACATCAAGGCATTAAAGACATCAAGAAAATGTCTGACCTAAAAGACGCTTTTGTCATCGGATGAATTTTAAAGCCAGAAAGGCGCGATTTATTTATGAAACGGCGAACCACCCACTAGTCATCGAGGACTCAAGCTTGTTAGCACGACACAAGACGAAGAGTCGATCATTCACCGGTCATGAAAGCAACCAAAGAATAATGAAAAAGTTAACAAAGAATCAAGATCGGAAGAGATCAGCCTTGGTAATCCGAACTTAGGTAAAAGTCATGGCTCGAACCTTTACTTCCACTTTTCTTCTTCGATTTGATCGTGTTTTAAACGGTAAAGATTCGACAAAAACGTTTATCAAAATATTTATTTCTTAAAATAATATTTGTTAAAATAAGAAATTCCCAAGTTTGATCACATTTTCTTAAAGGGTTTGAAAAGAGCTTTCCAATGCATTTTGAATCAAGCAAATCGGAGTTATAAATTAAGCGGAAATCATTTTAAGTTCTTCCATCGCACTATACGCTCTCGACAGGGCTGGGTCCTCAATGGATCGCTTTTTGACCATTCTCGTAAGTACCGGTGAGTTCGATGGGGGCCTAAAATATCGCTTTCACCGTTTGAACTCCATTTCAACACCTATTTAACCCCGTTCAATCTCATTCATTCCTAAGCATTTGCACAATATTTTTACAACAATCTAAGAACAAAATCTCTCATTTTGAAATATTAAAACTCTCATAGATTGTGCTTCAATTAGATTATTGAAAAGAGTTTTAGTTGGGTTTGATTCATAATTTTCAAAGAAATTAAAGACTAAAGAAGGAGCACACAAAGTGTTTGATAAATTGCTCAAGAGGGAAATTCATCATCTCCAAGATCATTCATATTCAAAAGAGATTCAAACAAGCTTTAATATCATATCTACTCAACAAGGAGTTCATATAAGCTTTAATTTATTATCTACTCAAATAAGGAGTTGTAAGTTGTGCTAAATATTTATAATCCTATTGTAGCTCATTTAGGAGAATTTAGATCAGATAAAACAAAAATCTCTTATTCTATAAAAGAGATATCTCATTAAGTTAGATTTGATCTTCATACTAGAGGCTCGAGAGTCCGGTGTCATGTAGGCTTACTCAAGCTTAGAATCGGGAGATTGGGCCATAGCCGAGGCTAAGGCTCGCCAATAGGACATGTAGTGCTCGGTGATAGTGGAGTTGCATCTCCTAATTTTACTGGGTCAAATCCTGTGAGACCTCGGGTTCTTAGTTTACTAAGAGTCGAAATCCTAGGTTGCTACTTGGGTTTCTAACGAGGAGTTAGGATTTGAAATCCCGCGCTAAGCAATCGGATACAAGTGGGTCAGACGTTGGTTTGGACTTCATCAACTTTTGAAGAAGTACTCGACTAAAGGGATTTCTGCAGAAGTTCCTGGCCAAAGCAACGCTGTCGGGGATAGACAGTTTAATCTCAGAAAACACCCCGTCGAAGCTCAGATCTCTTTCCCTACTCTTTACTTATTGTTTATATTATATGCTGTAATTGTTATGATTCCATTATATTTGAATGTGATATTAATCAGGTACACGCCAAGATATAACGGCTTAAAATGTAAAGCGTTAATTACATTCGTATTTTCTATATCTCCGTAATAGATGTGATCAATTGAATTTAATTGTTTATTTCCGCATTGATTCAATTATATTGTTTATTTGATTTGTATTTGAATTTTGGTTCATATATCAAATCAAAAATTATTTAAAGAGGGTGTTAATATTACTTTAGCCTATTCCGCATTTGTTTTATAAATTGCTAAAGTAATATTTCAAGTGAAATTTATGTTAACTTTCTTAAAGCCTAAAACGGTCACCTAATTCTTAAACCTTATTCACCCCTCTAAGGTTTCATATAGGCTACAAGTTCGCCTATTTCATGGCGAACCGAAAGTTACAAAGTCACCACGGTTATAAGCCGCGACGCTCCACAAATTCACGCCACCCATCCGGTAAGAAAACACGATGCTGCTTGGCCACCATCCGAGCCTTGCATTTTCAATTTTGATATTCAAGCTCGTCATCCATAGCTAGCTTACACTCACCAGCTAAAAAAGTTGACACCTTCAAACAAAGGCGGGAGGTAGCTTGATCCTTTCGCAGATGAATTTACGATAACCTTGAAAACCTCTTACAAGACACTCCCTGTGGAATTCTTTCTCTTCGACACATAGTGAATAATATGCTAAGTTGATAGTTGTGAACTTGTGATTATTAAACAAGAAAAGTGTTCTATTTATAGATCAAGAAAAAAGCTTTATGCAACTTTTCTACTATAACGGTACTGCTTTCCCCAAATCCGGCATCGCTCATTTCCAACATATAGTTAACGGCTAGTTTGTCATAAACGTGGTAACGTTTGGATTAAACGTCACATTTTAGCTTCTAACGCTAGTTTTTTCGAATTTGCGGCCACTTTTATGATCACATTGTACCGTCAGATGAAACCGGCTCACGCTTAAATCCCCAACCCGCTATCACATATTTTGGTACTGCCAACGGTAATTATTATCCAAACGGTACCACGTTGGGATCCGCAAATGTGATTCTAAGCAATCTTCTTCATTTCTTCCTTCAATCCAACGTACTACATCAGCGAGAAGCTCTATAAAAAAGTGGGCAACACTTTCCTTCATTTCTCACAACTCACAATCATTTAGCAATCTCAACAATAACAATCACTTTCTAAGCAATTATTATAATACTATTATTTGTTTTTTTAATAAGTCTAAGAATTTTATTAAAGTCTAAGGATTCAATCGAAGTCTAAGGATTCTTTTCTCAAGTTCGACTCGTTTCCTCACGTATCTACAATCTTTACCTTGCTCCCCATCTCCCGGTATTATCTATCAACTTTTTTAAATTGTGATATTTTTAATTCTAAATTACTAAGTATCAAAACGAAGTCTCGTAAAAATGTTCAAAGTGAGATCAAGTAAGGTTAGTATATCTAATGCATTATGTTACCTAGAGGATGATAATCGTGATGGATGAACTACCCGCTATTAACACTGACGAAGCTACGATACTATAAAGGAAAAACTTCATGGATTTGGCAACATTTTGAGGCCGACTGTAAATAAAAAGAAACTTGTTTAATTTGTAGGAAAATTTTATCATGGAAAATGGGGTTGGGTAAAGTGAGAACTGTCATCTTGCTAGACACTTATCGTGTCATAAGATCACTATGATGGTGGCGCTTGGGTAGATAGTGAACAATTAATCCCCCAAATCGGGCGCGACATTTTTTAATGATTCGCTTATGTAACGGAAGTATGAAATTTGTAATCGGTGAGTTCTTTGCCTTTAGTTATTGTGGACGGATGCTGCTTCACTAAATGGACTCAAAATTTCGCTAATCCCGAGCGCCAAACGTATCCGCCGCATTACTTTCGTTTAACCTATGCTTTTAAATATTTTAAAAATAAAAGAGTTTCTAGTGCAACTCTTCGACTTTTGCCTTATAAAATGTGTTTGACTAAATGATATTAAAGTCTTCGAAGATTTTGATATAATGTGTGTAAATATGTCATGATTGATAAAGAATGGGTCTTTACAAAGCGAGAATTGTATATTTTAGATCAATTGCTAAACATAACAATATTCAAATTTTTGGAAGCGTATACTAGATGATGCAAGATTATAATGTTTGAATAAGATTGCTTTTAATTGCCTGATAACGCGTCCGCTAATAACGCTTCAATTGAAAACTAAATATGTCACTTAAACTGATTTAGTAAACTTTTTCCTTCAATTAGTCGGGTAAAGATGTAATAAAGTTGTTTGGGATGAAGTTTATTTTACCAATTGCAAGGTCAAGTAATTTAGTTGTTAAATGGCAGGTAAGAAAACGTGAATATAAAAAAAAATTGTCGAGGCTTCATGTAAGAAGTTTAAAATTAATTTTGATGTCGATACTAGATGGAGCTCTAATTTCACATCTACTAGTTCAACGTGTATATATGTATTATTAAGAAATCGCTAAAATTTTTATGGTAACTATGTTCGTTGATAGATATTATCTAATTCCTGCCATAGTAATTGAAAATATTATTATGAATTACTAAGTTTCTAGGAGCCAATTAAAGATTATACTAAAGTTTTTCAACTCAATATCATCCAAACATTCATCTTCTTAATGTATTGTTAATCTTCCCATTCATACGGTGCAAACATGCATTTAGTACGTTGTAAGAAGACAATTTAATATAAAAATTGGCCGAGGCTTCCGGTAAGAAGTTTAAAAATTAATTTTGATCAGGATATTTGATGGAACTCATGCATTTACTTAGAAAAGTGCATATATGTATAAGGAGGAAATCACATCATTTTATGAGATGTATGTTCTGATTGGTGAATATTATGTTCCACTCACATATAATAATTGGAAATATTATTTTGAATTACTTAAGTTTCTAGAGCCACTTAAAGATTATATTAAAGTTTTTTCAACTCAATATGAACCAAATATTCATCTTGCTTTAGAATGTGTCTTAATCTTTCCATTCATATGACTAAACATAGAGATGGTTATGTTGTTAGAGATATGGTTACAAATATGAAAGAAAAGTTTTCAAAATATTTTCATCATATACCACATGCATATGCAATTGGTGCAATAATGGATCATAACCTTATATTAAGAGATTTTTATTACTACGTAGATTCGTATTATGATGCTTTAGAACCCTTTAATCCCGAACTTACAAATTATGATAGGAAGAAATATAAAGATGGAATTGAAACTTATTTGTATACCATGTATAACAAGTATCAACCAAGGCATGCACAAGGTAAGACCGCACCCTCACATAGAGTATAAATTTAAACGTGCCCAAGCGGGAGTTAAAATACGAAGTCAACATAATCATCTTAGAAATGCTTTACAATTACGAATGGCAAATAATCCACTCCCTCCACAAAGACACCTTAACGAGTTACCCTGAATATTTAACTACTAACTCTCGACCGAGTCAATATAACGATAGTTGTCCTTTGATATATTAAAAACGTATGGCTTACAAGAAAATTGTTTTTCCGGTATTGTCTAAGATGACAAAAGAAATATTTTCTATACCTATGTCTACAATAGTTGAATCCCGCATTTAATACGATTTAAACTACAATACACTCAAAGACGCTCAAAACTTACATGCTCGGCTACAACTGAATTACGCGCTACAGATCAAGGGATCGGATCGGGCGCGAGCATGACGCAAAGACAAAGACTCACTCATGAAAGAAAATTAAAAAGATATGTTCGACGCTCTTAATAAAAAACGCATTGGCTTAATAAAATTTCGTGAAATTCTCGAATCCCCGACTAAATACCCAATCGAATATCATACCATGCCCAACTCACCCCACGTGTCCCACTTCTTAATCTGGACCAGCCATTCGGGCGACCGACCGTCAAATAATTCAATGTAATAGATGGGTCAATTCCCTCGGACCCGGATAGACTCCGGGTTCGTTAGACACCACTGCTGCATTTATACATCCGATTCATTGTCATTGGTTGAAAGGAAAAGAAACTCTAGAGTCTAGCCCTTTTAAGAAATTTATGAATCGATGATTGATGAGATCGGTAGTTTAATTCGCTTGTTTGACTTTGAATTTAATCTAGTGGTCTAAATAAATCAGGTTAATATCCTCATTTAATTGCTTAAGATTCTAAAAAAATATTTTAGTTCGGAAAATGGATTCACTAGTTTAGCCTATATTCAATTAAAAATTATTTACCCTCAAACTAGTTTAGCCTACATTCAATTATAAATTATTTACCCCTCAAACGATATCAGATGACTGATCGCTTTAATATTATTCAAACGACAATTTAAAACATTCACCTTAATTCAACCAATTCTCCTTTCTTAGATTGATTTTAAAAGATTATCTTCACTTTTATTCACCTTAATCTAAACATACCATAGATTAGTATAAGTAAAGAGATTCTCGCAAGACATAACCCAATCAAAAGAAATGGGATAGATTGCCGTAAGATCTTTGATATTTTTATATATCATGTTCAACTTCCTCCTGTGAAAGAATCTGCATGAAGCTGATGTATGTAAGGATTACTAAGATACCGATACTGGCATATCTCATGATGAAATTTGCAAGATATTTTAAGACATAAATAACATATGATACTTATATCGAGGGTTTGAACATTTTTTCTATAAGTGAAGAGATTGTGACTCAATAGGATTCACACTCTTACCACATAAGAGATGAAATCAAACTCTATTACAATCATTCATAAATTCCAATGTAGTTAAAACACATCCTCAATCTCCCCAAAACAGACAACCTCAGTAACATCGAAAATCAATCTTTCCAATGTTGTCCACAAATCCCAAATTAATTGTCCACTTCTCCATACTCCTTCTATTTTCTTCCCTAATCAACCCTTCAATTGCTAGAAAAAACCATGCAATAAACTTCAAATCTCCAAACCTCTTCCCAGAATCAATTATATGGGACCCACGTGACCAACACTTTATTATAGGCTCTCTAAACCACCCAATAATCTCCTCCGTCTCCGATGCAGGAATAGTCAACGCTGAAATAGTCAACGCACTCCCTCCTACCTCCTTCATCCTCGGCCTCTCCCTCCACCGCCGCCTCCGCCGCCTCCTAGCCGTCGTCCACCACCGTAACCACACGGCGGCGCTGGCTTGCTTTGATTTGAAATCAAGAAAGTTGGTATTCATGACGTCACTTGATGATCATCATGAAAATGTTGAGTATATTAAATCTGTTGTTTCTGATAATGAGCTTGTGGATGATGGTTTAGAGGGGGGAAGTAAACATGCCCAGATCGGTAAATTTGTTGCTAATGATGTTTCTGTTGATTTTGATGGGAATGCTTACGTCACGGGGTCGGGTAGTGACGTCATCTGGAAAGTCAACGCTGATGGGGTTGCGTTTGTGTTGTCACGGTCAATGGCGTTTAAGGGGCACCCGGTTGATGAGAAGGTTGCGTTTAATCGGGTCGGGTTGAACGGAGTGGTTTATTGTTCGAAGGGGTATTTGTTGGTTGTGCAGTCGAATAGTGGGAAGTTGTATAAGGTGAATGTGGATGATGGTTCTGCAAAACGGGTGATTTTGAATAAGGATTTGGTGGGGGGTGATGGGATTGCGATGAGGCGGGATGGGGTTGTGGTGGTGGTTAGTCAGGAGAGGTTGTATTTCTTGAAGAGTGATGATAGTTGGGGTCAGGGGGCCGTTTTCGATGAAACTGCCCTTGAGGTTGAGAAGCAAGCGAGCGGTGTGGCGGTTGGGGATGAGGATAGGGTGTATGTGTTGTATGGGTATGTGAATGAGGGTATGATGGGAGGTGTTGAAAGAGAGGAGTTCAGCATTGTGGAGATTGTTTCGGGGAAAGAGGCGAAAGAGGATAGTGTTTGGGTGTTTGTTTTGATTGGTATAGGTTTGGCTTATTTCATGTTTTGGAGATTCCAAATGAGAAGTCTTGTGCAAAATTTGAACAAGAAAACAAGATGAATTTGTTTTTCCACTTTATTTTATTATACATTTGGGGTGTTAGTAATTTCTAGCAAATTGGAATTAGTAGTGTAAGATCATTCAATTGTTGCGTTTACTCAATGTTGAGGATTGTAAGTGATTTTGAACATATCCAAGAATGACATGGTCTAGTTGCCTTATCCTTGTTAAGTGTCGTGCTTTACTTTCCAAACTAGCATAGTTAATTTCCATGCCTGACACATTCTAGTTGCCTGGAATTAGTAGTTTAAGATCTTTCAATTGTTACGTTTATTCAATGTTTAGGTTTGTGAGTGATCTACTCCAAGAATGATGTGCTTTACATTTAAAACTAGCATAGTTAATTTTCGTGCTTAACATGTTCTAGTTACCTGGAATAGTAGTGTAAGATCTTTCAATTGTTATTTTTATTCAATGTTTTTGGTTTGTATTTTGTAAGTGTGACTCCAAGAATGACTTGTTCTAGTTGTTTATCCTTGTTAATTGACGTGCTATATATTCAAAACTAGCATAGTTTTATAGGTTCTTATGCTGCCTATAATGTGAAGTTGAAATGGGTTTATGTGGCTAACATGAGCATCTATTGTCGCTTTATACATTGAAATTGAGGAATGGTGAAAACAGTCGAAACATATTTCTGAAGCTGGGCAATGGATTCCTCTCGCCTTGGCCCTCTTTGTCTGATTCTTGAGGAACGTCAGCTTACAAGATTGTATTTTTGACAAAAAGAAGATGCATGTACAGAACAAGAAATTCAAGCTTTGTAAGCTGCAATCCAGAAGTTCATTTATTTTGAGTACTTTTACAGTTTACTGATAGATGTCTCCATTTATAGGAAAGAGTTTATTCAATAACTGAACATCAGAATTAGTAGTTGTTTCTGTTGTTGGCAATATATAGTGGATTGTTTTGATATGCTTTGAACTCTGATAAGCTCGCCAGTAGATTATGAAAAGCTTTCTCCAACTTGACAAATCCCATGAACCAAAATTCATGGCCATCTATAGTTGTAATCTGAATGTGTTTTTCAGGTATAGTTCTCTTAAGGACAGAGGGGATCACAATTACATTGCCGATGTTAGCCAGAGGTATGGAGACCTGAAACAGAATAATGATAATTAAAAGAGAACGCTTTCTCTGTTGAAGATGAAGAAGAATTGGATGGTGTTGTTACCTTGTAGTAGCTCCAGGTCTCCAGTCCTGATGGAGACCTAAAAGACGAGGGGCGATCACTGCAGAAACCAACACGATGAGTTGACAGGTAAAGAGTTCCAGCTACAGGGCCAGTTGGTGTGGAAATGGAACAAGCATATGTCTTCATTAGCTTCTCATTCACCTGTGTCCCAAAATGATGCCTATATAGTGAGTCAAATCCTCCCTCTGCCAATGCTTTTGCAGTTAAGTTTAGCTTTCCAAATGCTGATTCCGTTACTGATGGCCCTGCCCTCACTACACAATAATGCATATATATGACATTCTTTGTAAAATTGAGGTAAATTATTATGACCTTAAACTCAAATGAACTTTAAGTATATGTAATTCAAGAAATAATTTTGGAACCGTTCTCAAGCTTAAGCTCCTAAGCTTAAGAACGTAACCAGACTTGAATTATAGGAATTTAAGACCTAAAACGAAAACAAAGGGACAAATCAAAATAGGGTAGCTTTAGAACTTTGAATATGAATGATTGAAGATATATTTAGAAGTATGAAGTTACAGTTGTGCCAAATATTTCGAGCGGTGGTTTCTGCCTTATTGCTCCAAGAATTCAGCATGTTACTACCAGGGATGGTAGTCTTGTTGACAGGCGAATAGACGACATAAGGCTGGTGAGTATTGACTTGGGGCTGCTGCTGGTAGCTCATCTGAGGTGCTGAATGAAGCATTGTGTGAGACTGTGTTCTGATGGAGAAGACCCCTAAGTGCCTTGATTTTATAATAAAGTAAAATGCTGAGGAAGTGTGGAGAATTTATTTTGATTCTAGACTAATAAAAGTGGGTTCTGATTATTTATTCTGAGAATATATAATGCCCCGTGAATTACTATTTCCTCGTTTTTCTTACTGCGAATATTAGCTCCACTAACCTTTTTATCAAGTATGAAACAATGAATTACTATATAGTATATGGAGATTGCTGATTCCCGAATTCTATACTTTTTAACTCGGGAGGTGTGATGCAACATTTAAAGTTTATAAAGAGTATTATGCACCTTTAAATTTATATGATGTTCATTTTAAAGTTTTATAAAAGACAGCAGATTAACTCTCCTAAAAGTTATATTATAGCCTGAAAAAACTAAAATTAATAAATGATACTTTTTAAATTTTCTAAAATAACTTGAGTTCTAAAAAATTTGTACACACTACAAATTTACACCGCCTCCCTGGCAATATTTATCTCTTCTTTTCATTATCAAAATTTTAAAATACTTTATTTTTATGTTTTGGCCGAATAATAAAAGTAGTTCTAAAGATATACATAAAAAGTTTACCTCTAAAATAAGAAAAGAATGACATGAGCAAATATTTAAAAATTTGTGAGAAATACGACATGCTCTGAGCATGGTATAAATTATCCACGTCCAAATCGGGTTGAATAGGTTGACTCAAAAGTTTAATCCGACTCAGAACTCAGAATGGATAGAAAAATTAGAGCTCAATTCAATTCAATATTTTCATTAAGAAAAACAATTGAAAATATTTACAGAGTATAAATTTATATATTTAGAACAACTCGATCTATAAGGTTTGGTTTCTACCCGAATTGTACAAACTTGTACCTTAAATCTATTATGGTTTGGTTTTTACATGAACTTTATCAAATCGTATCTTAAATCTATTAAGGTTGGGTTTCTATTTGAACTATAGTATCTTAAAGTACTCGAATAATACCGAGTTGTATCTTAAAGTTATTAAGGTTCGGTTTGTATTCGAACTATACTGAGTTGTACCTTACATTTGTAAGGTTGAGCTTCTACTCGAATTATACCGAACCGTACCTCAAATGGAAACTTTTTGAATCGACAATTTTCGAATAGACCTCTTAGTCCTTACTCCTCCCAGTGCATTTGTCTATCGAATCCCGGCCTGCTGCTCGGGGCCCGGCCCACCGCTTAGTTCGACTGCCCCACCCACCGTGCCCCCGATTCGCTAATCCAGCGGGTCGGATGGGGGTCGGACGCCAGCTCCTGCTCGGCCCACTCAATATTCGATGGGTATTCGGCCCGGTCCCGGCCCGAGGCCCCTTTAGGTTCCCTATGCGTGGTACCGCTTCATGAAATCCACCACGCTACTACCAGCATTAATGAAATTTTCTATTATAAACTTGACTGCTCCATCTAAACGGTAATTAATGCTTATAGCGTAAAATCAATAATTCATTCACAAATCACAACATTCACAAATATATCAAAACATATCAAATTACCGAGAAATAACATATTAAACATACGACAAACATACGCACAAAGAACACTAAGAATATAAACATTGTTCAAACTTCAACGCATTCACAATAATCTAAACTTAAAACCAACAAGCTCAAGCATAACATTTAAATGTGAAATCGTTCAAACATCAAAGTATGTAAATAAAAACATTGTTCAAACATCAAACACTATAACATCATACATATGAATATATAAATACATTCATTCATTTGTTTCTTTCGCGACCTTCTTCAACGATCAAGTGCCAAGTTTCTCATCATCAAGCAGGGCCGGTGGAGGAGACGGGCATCATTGGGAGTCTCACTAGGAGGTTTGGGGAAAATGTTACAATCCTCCGACCGCCCGACATCTCACCCATATGGGATCCTCATCGACGCCATATCGCTCAACATCCTCTTCCTTCATCACATCGACATCCTCAAGGCAACCCGGTTATCTCCATCTTCATCCCGCTCACTCATTCTTCAAATTTATATATGTTCACCTTTATGCAATTTCTTCAAAGTATCAACTAGGAACTCCGTGGTTTCAAACATCGGCTCTCTCGGTTGTCAGCGAGGTGGATGTCTCAATTGAGGAAATGGATGATCTCTCCCCGACTCACGCCTCGTACTGAACTCCACTTTCTATCGAGCCGCCAGCCTACATTCATTGAAATTCCAAACACGCGCTCTAACCTCCTCAAATTGTTCATAAATTTTACTTAGAACTCAACGCCTCTCTCCCACAAATAAACTTCAAATTTAGAAATCGAGGCTTCTTTCCTTTACCATCGAACCCTATTATTAACCTCGACGCCACTTAATATTCTAAAATGTGGACATTTTTTACATTCACCAACAAACGGGATGTGATCGCCTTATATTGCGTTATCTTTATTTTTGCGGTAGAAATGTGTTCTAGAATAATACGAAGGTAGTTAACCTTCGTAATACGAACGTAGTTAACCTTCAGATCATTCAAGAGCCAAGTAGTGAACATTTGTATTGCGCTTAAGTTCTATGGCTCGACTAAGAAATGGGAAACAAAATCCCTTGACCACCTTCTGACACAAACTTCGCCCTATTTAATTGTACTTATAAACTAACTTAGGATTGGAGGGTTTCACGATTATTGTTTAGAATCTTAGCACATTCTTCTTGTTTTATGGGCCAATTCTCACACCACCCCTAGTCGGATAATCCTCAATACAACCCTCGTCCTCATTCTCATGCCTAGTCATAAAAAATTCACTTTTCAAATCCTCCTCGGTTATCATCCCTTGTACACCATTGACATTAAACGTAAGTCCTATCATAGGGTCACCATTATCTAGTTCGGCCTTACGATCCATGCCCATAGACTTATAGAATTGAACTACTATATCCGGATACCATTCACAACTAAACGTGCAAATTCCACTTAATTTAGCATCATCTAAATATTGGAATAAGAGGTTACCCGTGAATTGTTTGATCTCGCTTTCATCGAGGTACATTCCTTGACATTTTAATGACATTTAGAGGTATTAAAAATGTATACACTTGTCAAATTGAAACAAAATAGATATTTTATTATTAAGCCGCTCACGCTTATATCAAGGGCCAGAGTTTACACTTGTCAAATCTAATCATCATAAACTATATCATCTTCAGATTCTTCTTTGTCGGAGTCTTTTTCTATTGTGTTGCTCTCTTCGTCTTCTTCAATTTCTTCCTCAATGTCACTAAGATCGTCGAACATATCTTTTTCCTTTCCTTCCGTGATTGAGTCTTTATCTTGCGTCCTATGCCCGGCTGCCGTCCAATTCTTGATACACACACATACTTCAATCGCCGAGATTGTAAGTCTTGAACGTCTTTGAGTCAGAAGCTCGCCACTCTAAATGCGGATTCACTAGCTATTGTAGACAGGTATATGAAATATTTCTTTATGCATCTTAGACAATATCGAAACAAGGCTTGCTTTACTCGCCCACCGCCTTTAATATATCAAAAGGATTTTATTATTATATTGACTCAATTCAGTTAGTAGTTAAATATCGAAAGCAACTCATTAGTGTCTTCAGGGAGCAATTGGATAGTTTCACCTAATAGTTGTAAAGCATTTCTAACGAGATCATGTTGACTTCATATTTTAACTCCCGCGCAGGGCACATTAAAACTTTGTACACTACTTGAGGGTGCGGCCTTACCTTGATTGGTATTTGCTATACATGTTATACATATATGTTTCAATTCCATCTTTCCATTTCTGAACATCAAAACTCTTTAGTTCGGGATTAAAGGGTACTAAAGCTTCATAATACGATTTCACATAGAAATTAAAATGACTTAATTTAGCGTTATTTATCCAAGATTATACCATTGCATATGCATGCGGTATAAGATGAAAATATTTTAAAATTATCTTCTTCCATATTCGAACCATATTCTAACAACATAACCATTCCTATGTTTAGCCTATATGAATGGAAAGGTTAACGACACATTCTAAAGCAAGATGAATATTTGGTTCATAATGGAGTTGAAAAACTTTAATATAATCTTTAAGTGGCTCTAGAAACTAAGTAATTCAAATATACATCTCATAAAATGTCTGTAATTCCCTCCTTATACATATATGCCGCACTAGTAGATCAGAAGTCGAAGTTCCATCTAGTATCACAATCCAAAATTAATTTTTTAAACTTCTTACCGGAAACCTAACCACTTTATATTCATGCTCTCTTACACCGCCATTAACAACAAAAATTAACGGCCGTGATTTAATTGGTAAAATAAACTCATCCCAAACAACTTTTATTCCATCTTTAGCAACTAATTGAAGGACGTGACATAAACATCTAACATAAAAAAGTTCACTAAAATTCGGTTTAATAGACATCTTTAGTTTTTCAATTGAAACGGTATTAATTAACCAAAGATTCACTCAATTTTGCAAACTATTGCCTTGAGGCTTGTTTAAGCTCATAGAGAGACTTTTTAAGCCTGCACACATGACCTTGAGGAGCATGCACACCCTCTGGAGGTTTCATATAAACTTCCTCCATGAGATCACCATGGAGGAAAGCATTATTGACATCAAGCTGGAAAAGAACCACTGCTTAGAAGTTGTAATTGCCAAAATACACCTCACAGTTGTCATCTTAATGACAAGAGAAAAAGTCTCATGATAATCCAAACCTCGCTCTAGCGGACGATTATCAAAACGAAATCAAGAATCCTATTCAAACATTTGTAATCATTGGCACATACGAGCATACCTTCCAAATTTGAATATTGTTATGTTTAGCAATCGAGCTAAAATATATAATTCTCTTTTGTAAGACCCAATCTTGATCAACGCAATGGCATGCTACACACATTATATCAAAATCCAAAAAGACACCAATACTAGTCAAACACATTTTATACAAGAAATTCATAAAGAGTTTTACCTAAGATTCTTTCATTTTAAAATATTTAAAATCATAGGTTCTTAAATTAGTACTGGGGATAATGTGACTTTCGGGATTAATGACATTTTCAATCCATTTAGTAAAACGCCATCCATCACAATGATTAAAAGGCAAAGAACTACTGACATAAATTTCATAGTTTCAACTTATAAGCTAAAATACTATAAAAAAAAAAGTTTTTGCCGGTTCGTATCAATAGTTCCTTTGTGTACCCTCACCGCTATCTTTTTAATGATCTTACGACCACCTACATGTCTGCTAGTAAGATGACCACCGTTCCCTTTACCCCCAATCTGCTTTTTCATGACAGAAAGATCTTACAATTTAAACAAGCGTCGCCTTCTTTCACGGTCTCGATGAAAATATTTCCAAATCAATGCTTTTTTCCTTTCATTAGTAGTATCTGTGGCACAAGATTGAGACTTAATAACAGGTAGTTCATCCATACGACACATCCTCTAAATTAACATAATCATTAGACATACTAGCACTATCACTTCTCAATATTTTACCAAGATTCGATCCCACTAGATGAAGAAACGTATATCACAATTTATAAAAAGTTGATAGATAATACCAAACCGGAGATAGAACAAAGTAAGATTGTTGATTGCAACAAACAAGCCCACAACTTGAAAAAAAAATCCTTAGACTTCGAAAACCAAACAAATAATGAATATTGTAATTGCTTAGAAAGTGATTGTTGTTGCTCCCTGCTTTTATAGAGAGCTTTCTATCAAGGAAGGTGAAATGAAGGATGGTATCGCAGTGACCAAACGCTGCATCAAGTGACGAAATGGTACCACTTAGGTACAATTATATCCGCTTGGAACAAACGAGGTAATCGCCTCAACCAAACACTCGGCGGATCATACAATTTCATAAAAAGTAGCCGTTGGAAACTAGCGCAGTCATGAATCCAAACGTACCATGTCGATAATAAAATTTCATATAAAGTAGCCGTTGAACATTAACGTGGTACCGCTCCATCCAAATCCGCATCACGTTGCAGGCCAAAGATCCGGTTAACTATCCGTTATGAATTACCGGGGTACCATTTCATTTAAAAAGTATACCGTTTGTATAAGAAAATGTGCAGAAATATTATTTCTTGATATATAACAGACCGGTTTTTCATGTTTAATAATCACACCACAAGTTCACAAATCATAAATATTAACTTAATCACAAGTTCACAACTGCCAAAGTTCACTACGCCTCCAAGAGAAGAAATTCCGTGAGGAATATTATGTATTCTTCAAGGTTATCATAGATCCAAACTCCGAAAATCGCGCCACTCCGCCTTTGTTCGGCTAAAAGTCAACTTTGGCGATCAAGCCAAATTGCCGACGACGGTACCGTATGACGCGAAATCGAAATTGAAGGTTCGAGACGGCAGACGAACACCATGCATACTTCAATGGATGATGGCCTAATTTGTCGACAACATAACCCAACCGTTGACGACTTTGTAACTTTCGTGTTTCATCCAAAAGGACCGAACGTAATCATCAGATTGAGATCCGTGTCCGTTTGTACGGTATGTGCGAATGCCATGAAAAGGCTCAGATCTTAAACTAGTTTATTTTGAAGTATTAATAAAAAGTTATTTTCATTAGAAATGTTATTTGTTCAATTTAAGCAAATGTTATTTGTTCAATTTTAACCAAATTTTAAGGTTCAAACGGTACACTGCTAAATACCAACGCAGACCAAGTAGCAAAAAAAAAATTATAATAGTTGTAAACGTGGTACCCACCGGCCTGATAGTTTCTAACCGAATAGGCCAAGATTCTTCTTAACGCCCGGTCCGCTCCATAATGGACTCGCCCGTCGAACATGTTACAGACCGACCGTCTGCTAGGACTCGACTCACAGTCCTACGACTCTTTACTGATTTGGGCTAAGCTTTTAAATATTGATAAAAAATGTCCTTATTGGACCAAACTTCATTGGTATGTTTTGCCACATCCCAGCTCCCAGTATCCCACATAGAGTATAACACAACTACAAAGCTAACCCACGAGTCATATCAAGTTACTAGTCAATCTTTAAAATTCAAGGCAAAGGCTCAATTGATTCTTGTTCAGCCTTGTGTTTGATATCAAAACTGGGGTGCTGATATGTGAATAGTGTATATCACCAAATTAACTACACTTATATTATACTCCGTTTAATTCATTTAAATTCATAGTTTTATTTTCGATATAAAACTTTGAACACGAATATTTAGTTTATAATTAAAACTAGTATTGTTTAGCATAAGAATATTTAACTATGTTTCTTAATTAAGTAAACTAGTAAGCATTATATTCCATGGCGGGAACAAATTTTGGCTTCCTCAAAATAAGCAAAGGAAAAATACAATACCAAGTTAACCAAGGAAAGAAAGTCTCTTGACCACATTGTAATAACTAGTAGAAGTAATTCACATTCACAAGAATTGAACAAAGGAAATACAACTCATCAACATTTCAAGGGGGCTCCAAAAACTACATTAGCTAAAATTTATCAATTATACAAGGAAATAAGTGAGTAATTAGTACATTGATTAGGCTAGCTAGTAGGAAAAAAAACCTAAAGAACAGATAATCCACTAGCCAAAAAAGCAAATGGAAAAAGAAACATACCAAAGTGGTAATACTGTGAGGCATGTAGGTCATGTTGATAATTAAGGTTTGCAAATTTAGTAATGATACAACATGTGAAGGGGGAACTTTGGATTGATCAGTGAGCAATAATAGTAATGATGATGATAGTAGTATATTATAGTATGTAGAGGAGTCATAATTAAATTAAATCCCACTTCTAGCATAGTGAAGCACCATGATGTGATCAGTGGTTGATGATTCTGGAAGCAAAGTAGTAGTCATAGTGATGGCAACATTGTTGTTGTTGTTGTTATTTCTTTGATTCCAAATGCTATCTCTTACATGCTGCAACGTCAAGAAAGGAAGAAGTTGTTGACCTCTACATGTTACCTCTACCTGTTAATCATTTCAAAAACAAAACAATCAATACAACCCTTATTACGTTATTAGATTGGTAATCTATCACTCACAATATTGTAACTTTCAGACGGTGCATGAAAGAAAGCAAATTATAACAAGATGCACAAAAAATTAGCAAAAAATCAAAACTTACTAGTTTCCAAAGTTTACATTATTAGTGCAATGTAGTCCTTGCAATTACAAACTTTTTACATTGAACAAATGATCATTTCTTCCATCATCCTTAGTACGTAATCATAGTAGTGCCGTTTCATCACCATTAATGCAAATTCCTAAAATTGTTTATAATTTCGGAGACTCATATCACTAATATAAATTTTGAGGATTAAGTCGCGATTTTTTTCCAACTCGTGGATGATTCGTGCAATTAACAATTATAAAAAATACCTACGCACTATTATAAGGATCATCGTTAAAGAAAGTCAACAACCATATGAGGAGATGCAATTAGTAAATTTAAATTTTTAAAGTTTCAATCAAAACATTTGTTGATATATTCATAAATAGACACCATTATTGCTCATATTTCAATATTTCTAGATGTCATGATTAACAACCAATTAACCAATAATTACAAGCGAACAAAACGGAAAAAGTTGATTGACCATGAATATATTTGAAGATCATATCGACCGTTTAATTTATAATCTCAACTTTTCAGCATATAATTTAGCCTAAGTTTTATGTATGTATATGTCTATGTTTTAGCCCACCAAGTTTTTGGTATATGTATGTCATCTTGAGGTCATGCTTAGTCAGAACCTTATGTCTATTGCTGATTTTACAAAAAACGTGCAAGATTCACAAATTGCCCTTAATTAACTTCAGGAAAATTCGTGAAATAGACAAAGAAAAAGATAGGAAAAGGGGATGCATGCATATGCATGGATGAAAAAAGGCAATTATATGAGCAAATTTAAGCCTTGTTGGCCATCCCACGATCGAAAACTATTTAACTTTAATCAATTTCAAATGACCCACTAAGACTTTACTCTTAAGCTAAAATCATTATACCTTAGACTTTCATTTATTTATTTTTGTCATTCACTTGATTAACTTGATTAAATGTGAATGATGATAAACCTATGATGCAACCATAGCGTCTTCAAATCCTCTACTATTTTTGTGATCATTTTTGTGTCTCTACATACTTTAATTTGATTAATTGAACTTCCTCCATTCCATGAAGATTGATATTTTCATTTTTTTTCATTTTCCACATTGTCTTATTTGATCAATTTTAAATACATTTAATTAAATAGTTCAATTTTAACCAATATTAAAATATTATTTATTAATTTTTTGAAAAAAATAAAAGCTAGACAAATTGTATAAAATGTACGGAGTATATCATAAATTATTGAATGAAATCGTTGTAATTATAACTGTAACTATAAAATACGGAGTGCATAGTATAAGAACATATACAATAAACATGTAATACATTAACAGTGACGAAATTAGGATTTTTGTGTAAGGAAATAAATAACTTTGAAATGATAGAAATGAGAAAAAATATAAAAATTTAGAATGGGGAACAATATAATTTTTTAAAGAATTAATATAATATTTGAAAAAATATTTAATAAATTTATATTTTCCAAAAATTCAAGAAGGCAACTGCCCTTAGGTACCCTAATTCCTCCAATGAATACATGTATAGAATGTGGCATATAAAATTAATATATAGAAGATTCACGTTGTGAACTAAAGCATATAGATAGGAACACAACAAAAAGAATAAAACGAAATAAATATGGGTAGAGGATCCCAAAAGTACGGCGAGGAACCAGTATAATCTTTTCATTTTTGCTTTTTTATAAACTCTTCAATTGACACATATATACCTAACGGATGATTGAATACAAATTCATGCACGTCTTCTTCACGTTACTTTCTATTTATTTCCTTCTCGTCCCTTCATTAATCCTAATTTCAACAATTATATTATCCCATCAAGCCCTCTCTTTCTTTTATTTTTAAAACCCAAAATTAGAGTTTTAACCATCAACCTCTATATACTTACAATTTCACAAGTACTTAACTACTACATCAAACCATGAATACTAATTTTAAACACCCCATCTTTTTAGAGTATTTCCTTTTCTTTTATGTCTACTAATCAAATATTTTGTATAGTTTATTATTTCCTTCAATTTAAATTAACTAATATTTTTTTTGATCATGAATAATTTTTAAAAAATAATTATCATGATATTATTTTTTAATAATTTTTATATAATATAATTTATAAGTTATTCATGAACAAATGTTTCAACAAAAATAAATTATTTGTAAGAGACACTTAGGCCTTATTAGGAGAGTATATATGAGACCTACTCCTATCAACTAAACAAGATTATATATCTTATAAATCTTTTTCATATGTTCTATTTGTAATTTTATGCATGCACTTCTTTCACGCAAACAAACACATTAGAAAACTGAAGATATAATTATTAGTCATCCATATACATGTTGTTTTATTTATCCAGCTAACAAATACTTTTCTTTTGTCTCTTTTCAACGGCTTATCTCAAACACATTATTCTTCTCTGATTATAATCTTCCATGCATTGCTATCCTCCCACGTAAAATAAGAAATTATTTCAAGGAATGTTTCAAGTTGACGTTTTGTGGATGAGAAGACTTCTATATATATTTTTAGAGAGAGAAAGATGTATGAGTATAAAGGATTGATAGAGAGAAAGGGAGGTAGTTGATGATGATTGATTATGAGGTCTTTTTAATTGGATCAAGTGCACCATTGAAAAAGAGGTAATCAATGACATTTTAAAGCTACAATCCATAAAAAAAGACTACCCTACGCAATAGATTTATTTGTGAAGAGGAAGAACAAGAAATTTAGAAAAATTAATTTGGAAAATAATTAAGTAGGAATTTGCAATCGAAAGCATGACGGTATGATGATGGAGCTATAAATTGAAACACTCATCAAAGACATGCACATATCAATTTGGAATAGGTAATTATATTTGGTACACATAACACACGTTACGTGGACGAAATTGGCTACAATATCATTTCTATGATGTGTTCATATCTAACTTTATTTGATGTTAATCATTCCTTTTGTGTCAACTATCCTTATTTATATATAATAAAATACCATCTATGAGAATATTACTAAAACAAATTATTACTCCACTTTCTTATGTCACACCCCCCCCCTTCCCAATTCGACATAATTTATTCTTTTTATTAGTCCGTTGATATATTTAATTTGCTAGCTTTTATATTATTTTAGGAAATAATCTCTCATCCTTTTGCTAGGGATTTTTAAAATAAAATTGCATGTTCTATAGAGGTTAAATATGGATTGTTTCAACTAAGTATCGTTCACGACATACAATATGTTTACATTATCCATACCATGAAGAAAAAATCAATTACATCCTTTTTTCTTTTTGCATCAACAAAGGCATGAAGTTGTGCGGTTGTGATAATTAAATTCACATCTCTATTCTAATATATGTATGGAGGTTTATCAATTTGTTACATAATAGATTGACTTTGATCTTAATAAAATTACAATTCTCTTAAAAATTGTTTTTGCATTTGAAAGTCAACCTAAACCCCCAACCCCTGCCCCTTTCCATTACCACCAAATTATTCCTAAACATATATATCTTCTTCTTCTTTTTAAGACTCCATGGGAATGAAGTGAATTGGAAATGGCTAGTTAGAAATAAGAATAGCTAGCAAACTTATGAGACTATTAATTAGTTCAACTTAGTAACATGAAAATTGGAAGTTTTATTTCTAAAATCTTTCTCTTATTTTTTGCTGATTAAGATTGATGACTAGTTAGAATTCAACATTAAACAAATTACTTAAATCTAAAATGCAAAGAATGGACGGACCTTTCATTTCTAATATTTTATTTCTAAGTCTGTATCATAATATTTAGGCTCTAATTACTTCAAACAAATAACATTATTAGAAGAATAATTTATCCGCATTATAATATCGAAGTTTTCAATTATGGAAGAAGCCAACAAGAAGGAATAATGAAGCTTAGCTTGATCATCAAAATTTCGTAGGAAAATGCTTATTTAGGAATGACATATATATAATATTATGTAGGTTGAGGCTACAAGTATCTACAAGTTTTTTTTAAATACCTTTCGATTTACTTGTTTATCATACTAGCATTTACTTGTTTATCATACTAGCTACTTGATAAGCATTCAAACTTTTAAGAAACATTACCAAAAAATATTTAATATAACCTATCAATGCAAACCATTGCCTCTATATGAGACATGCACAACTTATTAGTTATTACAATGTTTGAAAGTTGAATATCAGATCAATTTAAGATACACTAATAAATAATCAAAATACTTAATGTTTCATAAGCAACATTATATATGAAATCATATGTCCACATGTATCATTACTAGATAATGGCAATTTTTTGTTTATATATGTCACCATAAATAACGCTTCTCACCAGTGATGCATATTTGTGGTATAATATCCTAGATAGTTATAAAAGTTACTACAAACACCTCTGAATATATGATGATGAGAAAATATAAAAAGGCAAAATCTTCTTATTATTCACTGCAACACTTCGGTGATTGTAATGTGTTTGTACTCTCATTAGCTCATTAGAGCCAGGCCTATATTTGTTAGCTTATTATGGCACATACATGCCATCTTATGAAGAATTCTTGATTCGGACACACACACACACACACACACATATATATATATATATATAGTCTTTGATATATACTTGTACTGAACTTCTTAGGTTTGGTAATAAGTTCACTTGTGAAAGCTCTAATGCTATACTTACACATACCTACTATATTGTCCCAAATTTCGTGACCCAAAAGCAAAGCAATCCATGCAGTTTATATATAAAACAACTTATTTTGAATTAATAGCTTAATATGTATACTATAGCTCATCTATCACTGAAACATTGCTTTCTCATACATTGCATCAATTTGTATTCCCTATAAGGGGAGGATAAGAATCTAGGTAGTATGCTCTTTTCTCATATTTCTTAACTTCGTCTCTACACCTTAAATAGGTATCTAATTAATCAAGATTGTAAGCATTAAGTATATTTAAGTTACTATGTATTGAGTATACTATATTTAGTTATGAGTTTCCTAATTACAGCTTTGAAATTAAACATTTCATTCATTTTATTATATATGGTTCCATATATAGTTCCTGTCATTTTACTTTCACCAACCTTTTTCCATTAACTAAATATTTAGTACCATAATTGATGTCTTTTAGGAGCTAGCTACAACAAAATTTTAAAGTTCTACTTATACGAGTATTTGTACCTTTAAAATGGGATGCAAAATAAAGAAGTAAGAAAACATACCATTGATTCATTTTCCAATCTTAGCTTATTGACAAGATACTTCATGACCAATCGAATAGTCATCCTTCCATCCCTGAAAACATGCTTGAAACCCATCTAAACTGCATTATAATATTAATAATAACTATGAACATGTATGCAAAATGTAACTTAGTACTTTGATGAACAAATATCAAGATAAGTAAGAATAGTTGCAATTTTTTTCTGGAAAGGAGGGGGAAAATATAGAATAATTACTTGATTCTTAGGTAGCTCTTTGGTATTTGAGGCAGAAACGGCTCTTTAGCTCTGCATTGGAAAAGAAATCGCAAATTCCATCATAAATGTTGTGGTCTCAAAAATTGGAAACAATGAAAACAAGAAAGGGACAAAAAGGAAATAATAAAAACATGAATTTTAATGACTAATAATGTTAAAGAATAAATTATGGAAACAATTCAACACTCTAACAACTTACTGATTTTGTGATGCTTGAAGCATAAACCAAATCCCAGAATGTGGTCTTCTAGGTGGATTTATAACTCTGAAATTCATATCCGGTCCACCTGATGACATTGATGGTAATGAAGGCGGCGGTCCATGTTGAAATGGCGGCCGGGCGCTATGCATTAAAAACGAGGAAGATGGAGAAGGAGACGAAGATGAAGAAGCTATTCCTAAGGGAGGGGGCCTTGAAAAATTCATTGGCCTATAAATCCAGTTAATTTCTTGTTGAGAATGAGGATGAGGATGAGGAGCTAGAGGAGGAAGAAAAGTTGAAGTAACTCCCATTTGATGTTGCAAAAATAAAGGTGTGTCATAACCATAATGAGTCGAAGGCGTCGTTGCCCTGGTCGCCATTGAATGATACCTTTGATTCAACAATCTCTCCCTTTCTGAACTACTACTACTTCCTGGTAGTAGATTCAATTCAACTAATTCATCTCGTTGATGATGATGTTCTTGTTTTTCTTGATTCATAGAGCGGCCTCCAATACTTAGTTGAAGCCACTCTTCATTACTATTATCATTATTATTGTTGTTATTGTTTTCTTGATCTTGAATAATCATAACATTATTGTCTTTGGAGGTAGATGATGCAGCTTCATTTACACTCTCATTTCTTGATTCATCTTCAGCCATTATTATTGGATTAATAAAACCTAGATCAGATCGCCCTATTAAGCAATAAGCAGCTTCACTTGAACAATCATACCCACCTTCTAAACGGCTCATAAGACCAAGAATACCTTCCGAGGAAGAAGAATAACATGAACTACCACCAACAAAACCTCCCCCTCCCCCTCCGCCGCCTTCGTAGTAACTCTGAAGTCTTGAAATATTTTGATGATGATGATGATGATGATGAGAAGATGGAGGAAACATGGTTCATATTGAGAACAACCCAGAAAACCCCAAACAAAAATCGCACATGAAAGATTTACTTAAAATAGTACTAGAATGATTGATAATATTGGTTTGCAATAATTTGATGTGGTATTCAATATTAGGAATAATACCAAACAAATTATTAGCCATGGAATGATGAAGATGAAGTTGGTTGTGAATCTTTTGATGTTCAAACAAGAAAGAGTAGAGATCTGTTATGAGAAATAATTATTAAGACCATATTTGTTTTGGGGTGTGATAGGCTGATAGCTAGTAATATGGAATCAATCAAACTAGGATTGAGATTTGAGAAGATGCCTATTGACCACCAGATCATATACAAGTATGCATGTATTATGTATATGCATCAGTGGACAACAATAAACTTAGCAAATCCCACTTTTGATATGATATATAGTTCTCTAATTCTCTTTGTTTGGAAGCTTGTGATGAGGGATGAAATAGTTGAAATGGTGGTCAGTCAGTTTCTATCAATTTTATATTGCAAAAAATAGCTTGCTAGTTGTTTCGAGGTCATCCAGCTTACTACTTTTTGAGGGGCATTTTTCAAGAGTATACAAATATTAGTATTACAAAAAGTTATCGGTTTAATTAAAAAGGTCCTTTTTAGAATTAGTAGTAGAGCACTTTGGGGGTTAGCCTAACTAACGTATACTTGGAATCCGGCCTAATATTAATTGCTTATAATCAGCGAACGGGTTATTTCATTAAACACTATTAGGAGTAAGGCTCTGTTTGCTAAGTTTAGATTTTATGGAGTAATTATTTTGAGAATCACTTATTATTGGAATCACTTATTATAGACTACTGTAGAATGAAACTTGTGTCCAAATAAACACCCTCTGTAGTCTTGTTGGTCCTTAATGATTGGTCGTGGATTACAATCTCGTCGTCATCTATATTCATTTATTGAATTCTAGTTGACAAAAAAATCATTTACTCTTTCCGTCCCTAAATAATATGAATATTTCAATATTTTTACTTGAAATAATTTGAAATTTGACCATAAATATTTTTGTTTGTATTATATAATATTTGATGAAAATTATATCAATGGAAAAAATTTGTATTATATTTTTTATTGATATAGTATTCATAAATTATTATATAACACAAACAAAAATATTTACGATCAAAGTGCAACTATAAAATATTACAAAAAGTCAAAATGTCTATTAGGGACTGAGGTAGTATTAGTTATGCATGCATACTTTATTTTGATTTGTTATGAATTATTTTAATTGATTAATTGATTTTATGGAATGAATGTGGTGAAATAAAACTTCATTCGCTTAACAAAAGAAATTAATTAATGAACATACATAATACAAAATAAACTAAACCTTAAAATATAAAGTAATCGATTTTCATAAATGAAAATTATATGGAATAATTATAGAAAGAAATATTGATGGATATTTAGGTGTAATTAAATTATATGATTACAAATCAACAAGTTAATTGTCAATTTAATTATTTGGCCTAAAATCAAATCTCGACATCTAATGGACTAAATCTGTAACAATATAACTAAGTAGAATCAAAGTGCACTCAAATACAATTAATAGGACCAAATTGATAATTAACTTCACTACCAACTAGCTACCTAAAATAACTAGTATATATATACTCCGTATTATCTTGCATAATATTCAATAAATGTATATTTGAAGATAGTATTTCAATGAATTTAATTATTGACATTATAACTTTGGTTTAAAACAATGTTATATGTGTCAATTAATGTTTCATATCAAATTTTTAATTTTGGTCATTGATGGAAAACAAGTTTAATGATCTAATTGCTAATATAGTCAAAGATAAGGCGACTCAAAGCGAATTTGATTCCTCAGCAGAAGACCAGAATAATCGACTTCCCGATATTGTCGCTGCTGTGTCAGTAATGGTCCCGACGGTGTTGATAATTATTGCATATTCGAATTCTCGCTTTTGTACGGTCCTCGATGTTACAAATATCATCGCTAGCATTTTTGGCCCCCGAAAGAAATAAATTAACGCCGCTTCATTTGTTTCCTATTTAGGACGTTCATAACAATATGGACGAATGCGCAAAATTTAACACTTTTGAAAACTATATTATAAAATATATATTATTTTTTAGAACTAATCTGTAGTTGTATTACTATTTGAAATTAAACTGTAACAGTAGAATTGTCACACTATCCGATACTATTAGCAATTACGTAACTCCTCTTTGATATGTAAACATTAGATACACGGAGTAATATATTGTACCAAATTTGAAGAACCAGGGGAAGGCACTTGCATGTAAATAAGATTATGCAGCTTTAGATTTTTACCCGGTACTCATAATAACTCATAACTCATGGGAGGCTCTTTTAATGATTACTAGCAAGAAAGTTATAGATCCGAATATCTGATCAATTGCTGAGTAAAAATGACCATTCCCTGATTTTTCTCGATTATCTGCAATGCAAATATGCATGAGTATGATGCCCTTGTCTGTGGTAAAATAAAAAAGGTGCCCTGAAAGTACTACTCATTCAATTTAACCCTACTACTCCTTCCTTTTGTATTGCTACTGTGCTAGAACTGATGAGGCTAGGTATGCACACAATTGATTGAAGCATGCGTTCATATTTTTTTTATGGGATCATTATTTGTACTTTTTGATGTGTCATTCTTTTAACATATATATACATAACACATTATCACTATATTAAAAAAGTTGATTTAGTTAAAAGTTCATTGCTAATTTGGTCTAAGTAACCGTTATCAAATTGTAATTTGATCCGAGTTATCGCCTTTAACAATATACACGATGTTATAATAATTGAATCCCCATATTCAATGGATGAGATGTTAACTATATCATTCTAAACACACCATGTTAATAATTTGTGCTCTTAATCCAGAGATGTTGTTAATTTGTTGTTATTGCATAACTTGTTTAACGATAAATTAAAATAATGAGATTAACCTTGGAATACATAATGATGTTTCCCTACATAATACTAAAAAACGGAAACAGAGAAACATGGTGATCGAAACATACGTTCTGAACCATGTGCTTCCCACGGTCACCCCCTCCCTGCAATACTACACTACTTGCTCAATACATATAAACAATAATCAAACACCACCACATCGAGGAGCCAATACCATATACCACATCTGCTCAGAGGTGGAGAAATTGGCAGGACATAAGTCACGTTCGTCCCCTCTAAAATTTTATTATAAAAAAAATTATATTCATTTGTTCAAAAATTAAGTTACTCGTTTTTCGGGAAGGAATTCATAACTTAATTTTTGGATGAAGTAATAGACACAAATATTGTATTGTATGAAATTCGAAAGGGTTATATAAAATTTATGACATGTTAGAGTGAGAAAAATAATTACAAAAAAATACCATATTTTCTTAAATTTAAAGGGATAAAATATATTTTTGAAAAAATCGGATGGGCCCGAGGCCTACCTTAGCCCCAAGAGCCCTCGGTCCGGTTCGCCCCCCAAACGCATTTGTAAGCAACCGATTCGGCTCGAAAATCTCAAGTTTGAAAAATCTATCTCGACGCGCTCCTAACCGAAGGTTCGATTCAGAACCACGTAGAAATTCATTAAAAAAATATTTTTTTTTCAAATTTTATAATTAAAATTCATATAAACTCCAGCCAACTCGAACCTTTGGAACAACCGATTCGAATATCGATTTTTCGGATTCTCTCGAACCTTGAGTCGAGCCGAACCTCTAATCCTTTTGTTCTAGCTGAACTCGAAACTGTTCAGGTTCGTATGTTCAACTCGTTTACAGACCTCTTTACTTTTCTCCATCTCCATCCTATATAAAATGTCTGATTCCACATCTGCTTCTTATCTTATTATGATATAATGATCAGTAAAAAAAACTAATATGGGACTGGAGGCGCTCGTCTTAAATTTTTAAGAAATTTACTTCTGTTAGTGTTGAAAAATAAAATTTTAATAATAGTTTTTTGCAAAAAATTATTTGGTTGGAATCTCTGAAACTTTTATATTTTTACTTTTTTTTCTTGAATAAATTCCTTCACTATCTTCATAAAAATCATGTAATTTCCCAGCACGTCAATATTCTCTCCATATATGATATACATATCCATAACACATGTTTTCAAGTTTTAATATCTACTAGTTAAACTGTCCCGTCTTAAAGTTTAATAATGGACACAATAGCTCTCACCAATGCCTATTATAAGTGTCCAAAAATATTTTTCAAACTTTATAATAGCCACAACATGTAAGAGTATACTTTTTTAGCATAGCAAATATTTTCAAACCCAAAATATGATATTTTCAAACCCAAAACATGATAGTCGAAGCATCCGACATTCATACAAACTAAATAATAACATGTCCATTGTGACTGCAAACATTTATCCACCTAAACCCAAAACAAAAACTTCACTAATTCAAGCAAATAGAATCAGAATCTCAAAATCTATCCTTAATTACAAAATATAAAGAATCCGAATTGACCAATTCTTAAGAAGAGCATAACTTTAGCTTAAGATCAACGAATTTAACAAAAATAGACATAACACCATACTCAAACAAACAAAATAACAAATAAAAATATAATAATTAAAGATTAACTCTATCATAAGCAGCCCAAGCATATCTTACTTAATTAGTACGACAAAACATAAAGTCAACACATGATACAATGTAATTGAATATATAAGATGTAAGTAGATATGATATCAAATTGAAAGTTGAAGATGAGTGCTACTGCAGAAAATGAGTTTTGATTAGAAGAAGCCAACAAAGTGAAGTCTCATAAGATTGCAACAAAAGTCAAAAGCATAGGTGGTTTATAGGTTAATTAGAGTTGTATGGTTAGGAAATAAGGAGATTTAGGGTGTCATTTAATTGCTAATAAGGGATGACAAACTAAAGGAGGGATGACTAAGCATTTAAAGGCCTTCTAAGAGAAGCATCTTACCAAAGGTAATATTGAGAAAAATAACTACGCCGCCACGCCAGCTGTCATCATATTTCATGCGTCCGCGCGCCAACCTTTTCCCCTTTAAGCAAAGCCTTTCTTTCCATGGCGCGCCAACCTTTTTGTTTCCTCCTTTTTTCTCCTTTAGCGCTAACCTTTTTTTTCCTTTTTACCGATACCAGGTATCAATAAATAATTTTAATTAAATTTGGTTTATTTTAATCGCTAAATCGATTAAATAAAAAATTGGATCAGCCACGAGCTACACTGAGAATTATGGTTCATCTAAGTTCTAATGACAATCGAACACGCAAAGAATGGTGGTTTCCGAATTAACCCTCTCGATATTCAATCGGCCGAAATTAAGGTTTTATACATTAATTAACCCTAAAATTGAATCTCAAAACGAGGCCCTGTAGAAAATAGCCTCGAGTTGTGTGTCAATTTGCACTATTGCTCTAAAATTCCCAATTTTATTATAATATGCTCTCGGCTATTTTCGCTAAAAAGAAAGTTTCGGAAGCTTCGAGGCTTAAAATAAATACTCTGTAAGGAACGAAGTTTAAAACAAATACCCAAAGTTGGGGTTAATATGAAAATGTGTTTAACCCTAAAAGGATCCGCACCTTCCTTTCTTTCATAATAGCGCCTACATATGCTCAAGTAGAATAAGTAAATCTCATGGTACCTTATCTTAGATATCATTTTCAAATTCAACGGTACATCAAAATTGTGCATTGGTGGATCAACCAATCAAGAGAGCCCAAAGCATATATAAACCCCCTAAGCGAAATTCTCATCACCTCCACAACTAAAAAAAAATACAACAAGAATTCATGGTAGAATTTAGTATAAAAACAACTCTTGGCTGTATTTCTTCAGAAAACCTCTCAAGATTGTTATTTTCTCAGTGAAAATACCACAAAACCACCAAAATACAAAAAATCTTCAACCTTTTAAATCAAAACACGTGCCTAAATCAATAACGAAGCAGTAATGTAAGAGTTCCTTCATCTTCATCACCAAAAATGTGGGCCTGCCCAAACAGGCACAAGGTCAATTCAAGGCATAAACGCCGTAATTTCTCGTGATTAACATCCAAAATTGACGAGAATCGATCAGTCTGCATTCATAAATCAAATCACTATAGATTGCCTCAATAGCCCCCTATAGTAAATTCACATGCGTGATAAGCGCATAGTTTCTCCCTTTTCTCTATCAAGAATGGCTGTAATTAAGTCAAGCAAAAGATCCTCTCGGTAGCAAACAAGCATATCCAATATTGTGATAAAAACCCGGCTCAGAGTAAGCTACTAAACACCGAACTCAATCTAGTCAAGACGGTATCAAGTCAAGAAGTGAAACTTTAGCTGTATTACCATATCCATAAGTGAAGTCTAAGTCTCAAAGCACTCAAGGCCAAAAGCATCAAGATCAAGTCCAGATAAACCATAATGTGGGTACACGTTGCTATGCTTCCTCGGCTCGGACCATATCCAATTCAAAGACCAAGTCCAAGACTCGTCTTTCTATTCAGCCTAGATCATACGATCTGCACTTATCCAACTTAGGATCAAGAAACGGCCAAGCACAACCAAACCAGCCTCAGATCACTTAACGGTCCAAACACATATCCAAATACACCAGATCTCATAACGGCCCAAGCACAAATCCAAATCCAGCTCAAGATCACATAAAAGTCTAGGCACAAATCCAGCCTCAACGTAGGCACCCAAATCATGACTCAAAGTCCAAATCAAGTCCAAGACTACATCAAAGGGTTTTATTGTATCGAGCTTCGTATTACTATAAATACAAGATCTTCTATGCTACAAATCTTGGCACTGTGACTATCTCTACTCTTCATCATTCTTCGCCTCTGCAGATGCTTCCAAACACAAACACCGCTAAGGTCTCTAGCTCAAACATATCAGCTGAGCCTTAAAAGCCTACACCTGCAATACAAAGCGCAGACTTCAGGCGCCTGAAATTGCCCTGCATCGTCTTGGTCCCTCGTGCAATACGTAACTTGAATAATTCTAGAGGCCTGTAGTCACCCAACCATAGTATTCATCTCTATCCAACTCAAGCTTCTACACCCGCTTCTACCTACGAGAGAGTCCTACACCGACCTTACCGGCCTCCTGGGCTGTCGGGCAATGATGACGGGAATTACAACCTGGGAGGAACTAGTAGCTGCTCTCACAAAAGTGATCGAGGACTTAGCTAAACAAGTGCAACGCCAGGACGATTCACTATCCCACTTAGCTGGGAAGGTAGTCGATCACGAAAGCACCAACGCAGCAAGCGCTAACCTAAGTGGGAACCGAGCCCCACATGCACGCCTACTCCCTCCAAAGCTACACCAGAGACACTTCCAACGCCTTCCATATCAAGCCTCAGTATGCCTCAGCAAAGCAACAAAGGCTACAGCCGCCACGCTTGTTCTCTCATAACCGACGGAACAACCGCAAAGACAACTTGTGGAGTTCATACTGGGGGAAATCAAAGATAATCAGGACGAGGTCACTCCCTCATACTCCTATATCAAGCCCTACACCTCCCGCATAGATCACCGAGCACACTCATGGCTACCGTACCTCCCAAATTCCAATAGTTTGATGGAGTTGGGAACCCCAAACAGCACATAGCTCACTTTGTTGAGACATGCAACAACACCGGTACAAATGGGTGGATCACATTGTCAAACAAGCTCGCTCACTCAAAAGCCGAATGATTTGAGTGGTACACTAAACTAGAACCGGCACTATCAATAGTTGGGCACAAATGAATGCGCACTCCTAGCTCTTCCTCGCTTCTTTAAAGACTCAAAAAGTAATCTGTTAAAGCGATAGAACTAACCAAATTGACAAGAAACTTCATAAAACTGACGAAGGAGTTCATGCCTTAAATGCAAAAGATAAGCCGTCAAATATCGCCTATCAAGATGTGCATACAAGGCATAATCGGGACCTCGCAATACATTCCTCGCAGTATATTGCCTAAATATTCTGAGCAACTATTAACCGTAGCTCATGATATCAGCCAACCATACCGCAAACAAAGGAGAAATAATCGGACGCCCCAAAGTAGTAGCACATTCGGTGAGCTAAATACGAGGGTCAAAAGACCAAGCAGACGGTTTCTAGAGCGAGAAAAAATAAATCACACGTGCCAAGTGATTCCCTCAAAGTCAATCAAGTTTTCCTTCAAAAACTAAAAAACAGAGAGGAGTTCTTGATCCTCATGCAGAAGTTAAACGCTCTCACTAAAAAGAAATGCAGCCAAAGAGTATCCATTCTTTGACTCGACATTCTGTGGACGTTCAAGAATTTCTAAAGGCTAAGCTCATAGAGCCGCTAAACCTGCAGGGAAGCAAAATAAAATATGAAAAGGATTATAAGTATTACGTGAAAGTACCGGGTCACGCGATGTGTAAAATGCCTCATATTCAAGGAGTACGCTGACGACTTAGCCCGACGTGGGTGGGACACTGGCTGAAGAAGATAATGTTTCAAATAACCACACTACCCTAAGCAAGGTACCGAAGACTTCTAGGTAAGTAAGTTGTAGTCCGGGAAAGACGGGCAAATTACTTCCAAGTAACTCGACAAATGAAATAAAAGCCATATACGCACAAAGGTCGGCTAAGACTTAATTCATGGCGTAAGTTACTCAAGAGGCGCCTACAACAACCCCCGAGTAATCCCAAATCTTCGCTGGCCACCTTCATAGACGGGGCACCTACCTCAAGAGGATGCCGACACAACCGACCTCTTTATCCGATATATACGCGAAAGACTATCGCTAGAATGCTAGTACGGAAGGTCAACAAGTGAACATCCTACCACTCCAAACATTGAAACTTTGGGAATATCCGCCGACGAGCTTCAGCCTCCCATATATTGATACAAGGATTCAATCAAACGGCCAAAGTTGTTCTTTGTGGAAAATAGTCATACACTCGACGATGGGCAAATCAGAACTACCTCTACGGTTCCATGTGATCGATGCCCGAGTCACATACAATGTACTATTGGGACGACCATGGATCCATAGTAGCAATGTAGTTCCCTCAATCCTACATCAATGTCCTAAGTACCGCAAAAAGCTGGCGCAGAAAAGAATTTAATGTATGACTGATGAAAATCACTTCACAATCGGTATTCCAGACTTTACGCAGGCCAAGCACCATCAAAAAAAAAAGAAATGTTCAGCCTCAAGAATGGGAAATCTTTAAATGCCTCCCCGAGTCAACCCTCGATCCTACCTGCAAAGGACGATGAACTTACGAGCATTAGAAGCTGCTCACTCTACCATCGACCTGTACCGTAAAAAAGTTAATGCATAAATCCGGATATATATCGCGCGAATTCAAAGATGGACATCCCGAACATGGATACTCCTGTAGGGAGGCGGAGGAACTGTGGTACTCCAAAGGTATGTCCAACAAACCATACGTGAGTATTCGTGAAACGACCACCAAACGGTATCCCTCGGATAAGCTTCCTCTACAAATGTCAGATGATCCGATTTATTAAATATATCCACGAATGCACGATATGGAACGACCCGCCCGCCTCGTAAAAATGACGCCCTCCGAATACCAAGATCAACAAAGCATTCATGCTATCATAGAAGTCAGCTGACGGGTTAAGACTTCAAGAGGGACGGCATACCGATAGGACTATCTTTATAAATTTCGCCAGGCAAGTTAACGGTCCTTATCCCCGGGAGCTGATGAAGGCAAAATTCATGTCCACCTTTCCATGCCTATCAAGAAGGGAAGGACAATAAGATGTGCATTTGATACGCGAGCCTACGGATATGTCTCATAATGAATCGCTCCCCTCGGAAGAAATAGAAGAGGTATATCCAATGCTACGTCTTTATGGACAGTAATTCGCATGGGAATTTGATCCCAAGACCGAACCAAGTGGTATCCTAGATGAATTCCTCATAAGGCACCAAGACAACCCAATATACAAATACGCCCACGAAAGCGTATATCATGAAACGAATGTCCTCCTCGAAGAACAATGCCCAAATATGTAAGTCAACAACACCCCATCTTCAAGGAAAGTCGATCACGGGCCGAGACTTCGCTTCCGCCAAGAGACTATCAAAACAAGGGTAAGACACACATGCGATAAAAACCGAAAGTCTCGACACTTCAAAGAAACGCTCAAATATCCTCCTGGGCATAAGGATAAACTGCACAAACCCTCCTGAACATGAGGATAAAATTGCCCAAACCCTCCTGAACATGAGGATAAACTGCCCAAACCCTCTTGAGCATGAGGATAAACTTGTCAAACCTTCCTGAGCATGAGGATAAACTGCCCAAACCTCCTAAGCATGAGGATAAACTACCTCGCCCCACTCCTGAACACGAGTATAAATTGTCCAACCCTCTCGGCACGGTAGATTAACTTACCTATAGACTCCGAACACGAGGATAAATCCGTCCAACCCTCCTGGGCATTTGGCGGCGAACTTTACTTATAGAACTTCTGCTAATGAAAGTATAAATTGCCCAATTATCCTCCTCGGGAGCACGAGGCTAAAAAGATCAAACCCCCTCCTCGAACTACTTTTGACTTCCGATTCTATATGGCACGTGCCAGGCCTGCACATTCCCAAGTTCAGTCACAACCTTAAAAATTCTATACGTTGTCTTCACAATAGTATAAAAAAAAAGATGCCTGCAGTAAATAACGAAGATCTACTTAGAGAAATCAATAGTGAAAAGAGGCTAACAGTTGAAATAAACCAGCAATGGATAAAATATAGAGAAAGACTAGAAGTTATACATAAATATAATCAAAATTTCATCCCAACAAGGGAGAGTCTACCACAAAGTTTGAAAAGTGATAAACGAAAGAAAAAGATGCATATAAAGGGAAAACTACAGGCTCCTTTAAGTCTATGCAAAGGTTCTAACTCTACGCCATTGCCAGACGCCTCCCTTGTCCTTGCCACATCTCTCCAACGAAGCAATCCGGAGCGCAGATTCAGTCTTATCAACCTCAAGACTAGCAATCATAGACTCTCGGGAGGTCACTTGACAACGAAGGGCCTCTGTATGAGTATCCATCTCGATCAACTCTTGTCTCAAATGGGAAGCTCGGGTCCTTCAACCGGCCGCAGAAGCGCGGGTTACTGCACCTTCCCAACGGCCTCTTCTTCATGAAACAACTTGGAAGAAAACTCCTCTGTGGATGCTCTAGCAGCAATAAACTTGTCACGGATTTTAGAAGAAGCAGCCTTGCTCTGAACCTTCTTAATATGGTGAGCTTTAGAAAAAGATAAATTTCGTCATGATAAGAAAAGTCATGTTCCAAGTAAACTCCGGAAGACCTTAAAAGAAGCCAACAAGTTTCCCTCTTACGCCAAAAGAGCCTCATGGGATTTACCCTCCACAAGAGAGCACAACTCTACCCAAGCCACTCTCCGTAGTTATCATCCCCGAAAATATACTTATATGTTAAATACTGGGATGGGTAGGCCACAGCCGCATCCACGATCTCCTCAGAGCTGCTGTCAAGTATGATATTCCCCGCACTCCTGTAATACTGGGATGCCTCCCATCCTTGTAGGATTTGAGCGCAACCTCCTATACTCGCAAAGAAAAAGAAGAGGTCGAATTGAAAAAAATATATATACATGTAGACATGATCAGATGAAACCAAGGGCAAGTAAAAATTACCGGAGGGATAACTTCGTCGGTCTCTGCATGAGACTCACCAGTATCCACAACCTCGGTACAAAGCCCACCACTCAAAGAAGGTACTCAATCGGCCGACGATCGTGAGGCGTAAAACAAACATGTTAAGGGATAAAAGTAAAAAGAGCACGCAGAGCAAAATACAAAGAAAAGGTGGGGTCCATAACGAAGTCGTGGGACATCTTCATGGTGGCCACATGGGTGTGAGCCATCCTTCTAGAAGCGACACCCCCGTATGTTTGCGATCCTTATCTCCTCCGAAATACCGAATCGAGAAGCCTTCCTCGTAACCAAACTAGGTGACAAGTAAAACCCTTTACCTCTACCGGGATACGGCAGTAAGAGTCGATATTTCCACCGGAAAGTGACATTGTCGCTTCACGCTTAATAATCCTTTGGACCGACCGGGTGTAATTTCTTTAAAGGCGTTGAATCGAACCTCCGCCTTTACACGGAAATATCGCCCAAATCCTTCGCAGCTTCCAAGCAGATCGCCATGACGCCCACAAGAGCCCCCGATTCATTCCTAATGTCCGGGGACTGGTGAGCAAATCGGAATTAACGAGAGGAACGATGAGAGTGATACACCTCTACATCAAACGAGTCCCCGAAACGAAAGCCAACCATGTTAGTACGTAAGCTAAAAAAGAAAGTAATATCTTCATAAGACTGAGGCTTGTGATTAGACAAAACAAAAGAAGTAGGCCGACGAGGTTTCGTGCGCCCCAAAGCAGCGACACTTATCTAAATGACTCCCTCGAAGCTTTTGCCACGCACTTAAGCTCTACCTCGATCGCCCACCGCATTTCTAGCCATATGAGGACCTACTAACTTGGTCGTGATGCCCAAGTGAGTATGCAAATAAGTACCCATCCAACCAAAGAGATAGTGAGCGGGGAAACAACAAGGCGGCGGCACTCTCAAGCGTTGTAAGAAGCGACAAATGCATAGTCCCTTATAAATGTTAGCCAGTAATTGTGAACGGCTAAACTCACAATCGCCCTAAAGGCCACAATGTCATCTTGAAACACTTGCTCTAATATAGCCATAAGGCTCTAGAGGAAACACAAAAAGACAAAGCCAACATGATAAGAAAGCAACACACAATCCTCCCCAAAGAATACCCCGCATTTGAAACACCCAAATTACCAAACACCTTCTATTTCGGAATCCCACTTAATGCTGGTGAGGGACCGTCCCTTTAGGATACCCAGCCAAAGTAGAAGTCTTTCCTCCACCACATTCACAATAGCCCGAGGTCGACATATCTACTTGAGGCTACCCACCCAAGAGTCGATCCAATCGCATGTTAACGAGGTCATCGCTAGAAGACAACGGTAATCGATGGTAAATGAGAAAAAAGTGGACACGATTCTCGGTATTCTCAGCCCTTATTAGAAGAGCTCCCCGATAAACACTGGCTGAGGGAACTACCTCATCAAAAATCGGGCCTTCGATGTGCAAACTCCCGCATTCTCTAAATCTCACATGGACAGCAGCTCTCCAACACCGGTCGCAGTAGTTCTGTGGGCGACTCCAATACTGCAGTGCCTTCATCACGAAATCCGAAAGCAATCATATACATAAAGGGAAGTCCGAATCACCTTCTCCAAAACGGACCATGGAAAGCAAGAACAACCTACAGATCCTCCGCCCATTCTAATAATGGGTACGCCTGAAAGTCCTACGAATCTGATCGACTATCCTAAAGTCGCCACCACCGCAACTTCATCCTTCAAATACCGCAGGCTACGAGGAGTTTCAAGGTCAGATCACCACGGTAAGTCGGTGCAATAATGCATCTACTGTACGTAAAGGGACAATCTATACGACCTCCCACCTCGTTATTAGGAATAGAATCTCAATTGATGCTCATCCCCTTGTATAAAGAAGCATGAACATGAAGAATGGTGTCTTGACATTCCTCGTACTAATACAAGAGATACCCGTAATCACCACAAGAGTAAAAGCAAAAGTTAAGCTATCACTACCCCGGCATGAAAAGCCAAAAACGCATGAACCTTAGTAGCAATGACATAAAACAATGAAACAATAAGAGTCGCACTAAGGGATAGAGGGATGGGACATCCTAAAGAATACACAACATATACCGGTGTAAGTGAAAGTAAAAGCACTGAACAAATCAGACCCAGGCTCCTCATGGTAGAAATAAGATCTCAAAGACGCCAAGACAAGCATTTATAAGTCACAATATCCTCGCCTTAAGACTAACATAGCCTAGGATCATGAGCCCCTCGTTATATGCGATCCCCGAGAAACCGGTATCTCTATGAGAAAGGACAATATGATCTAAAATCGAAGTCAGTTTTAGACTAAGTTCTATTACACTATCCAAAGAGCACAATCGAAAGGTGAATACTTCCATAGATAAAAAACAACATGGTGAAGTGGATTCTAAGATTCTACTCACAATAATCTAATACTCATCAAGCAAAGTAATTTTTATGCGCCGCGGAGACGTTAACAACCATAGTTTTAATGCTGGTATCCTACTACACAAGTTATCGCCACAACCACAAGAAAAGAACTAATGCACGAAACATGTAGTTCATGAAAGAGGAGCAACAAAGTGAGTGAATGCTGAGATCCTACTCCCACAAGCCAACCTCAATACTCATATCAAAGCAAAAGAAGAAGGAGAATGGATCGACGAATACTTAACGCTAAGGATCCTAACCAATGGAACTTTGATGAAAATAAACCAAAGACATAAATAAATCTAAGGACAAAGGTACTTCGATATACCCGTTACATCTTGGTATGATACTCCATGAATTGGAGGCATCCAAGAACGAACCACGTTCTTCAAACATAAATATTATGGAAAAACAAGTATCAAAGACAAGTAGAAAAAAAAATGCCACTGTCCCCAAGAGATTTCGGCATAGCAGGCTAATACACAAAATTATTAGGCCTATGCTGCATGATAGTAAACGCAAAGACCTTCGAGTGGACATCACTTCAATCACTGAATTCATAAACGAAAGCAATTAGATATGAATTTTTAAAGTCTTTATGTAGGAAATTTCTTTAAAGTTTCCACTGGTAAGCAGATTGGCGAACGAATTCATGTAATCTTTCTCGAGCCGATCCACTTGAAGGACCAATTCCAAAAAGTTCATTTCTCTCTCTAGTACCATCGATTTGGTACGTGAATCGTCTCAAACGGATAAGTGAAGCGTTCGCAATCGCAATTTCAATGCTAGTTACTAAAAAACGAGACAACTATGAAAAACAAATTATGGAGCTTATCTACTAATTTTCAAAAATTAAGAAAAAATTTGAGAAACTCTACATTCATAGGGGAATCACTCATATGAATTTTATGATATTCCGATACGTAACGAAGTAGGAAAAAATTCGCAAAGTTCAAAATAGTGTGTTGGAAATTTCAGCAGTATATGCAAATCATACAATGCTCAATTTCATGATTATTCTTGAGTATTAACATGGAATTAAAGCATATTATGGCATCATTAGGCTACATTCTATGACATGAACACATAATGATAAGGATAAGAAGGTTTTACTGATGAAAGTTAGTGCTTCAAAATCCAAGTCAAGAATGTCACCAATTTTGAGATTGAAAGAAAACCAAAATTACGGTACCAATTAGCTTAAGATAAGTAAGAAAACTATTAAAAAGACAAAACTTTTATCCCTCCCATACCTTGATGCTCAAAATTAGAAGGGAAGAGGAAGAAGTTGTCTCAAATTTTGGTGAAAACTATCCTTTATATAGACAAAGTTATGTAGAAGTTACTAAATGTTAAATCCTCGTCATCAAGTAAAAGCATGTTGTCTAAAAAATTAATTCCCATACCAATACATGGGAAATTTCGGTCACTACCCTACCAAATAGGGATGACCGAAATTTCCATATAAGCTCGGCTCGAAGTTATTTCCTAATCCAATTTCATTACCTTAAAAGTAAATATGTTTTTGCTGTAATAGGATACAAAAGGAAATAAGTGGTAATCAAGTAACTAGATGTTACTATAAAAAGCAAATGCCACCTCCTCACCCTCTAGATGGTTCGACCACCACTAGGTACCAGGGTCCGAGGTTCGTTTTTTTACCGGATACAAAATCTTGTTCGGTTATGCAAGAAAATCCAAATAAATGCCCGAAAAATCCCAAAAATTCCAAATCTTTTGAAATGATCAGACCCACAGAGGTCAAAATTAACTATAAAATTGACATGACTTTAAATTCAAGTTGGCACTATCCCTAATTAATTTCTCGAATATCCTTAAAGGATTTGAAGATTACCCCGAAAACACGCTGAGTTAATTCTAATTCTATACGGCATTGGAACTAACTTACTAAATATTCTATTAATGCCCTAAATTTATGTCAACTAGAGTTGGGATTCCTTCCCACGATATGGAATTAATTTCTAGAAATGAATTAATGCTCTACTTTGATAAGTCTCGAGCTATCATCGCATGACATTAAATGCAAGTCTAAAGGCAACACGTGTACCAAATTCACGCTGTATTAAAGCACTATCCGAAATGTAATCCCGACACTTACCAAGTATGTTCCCGAGTTTGAGGGGACATTTGTAGACAGTCGAAATTTAATAGATAATTTTAATTAAATTCGGTTTATTTTAACCGGTTAAATCGATTAAATAAAAATTGATCACACGAGCTACACGTGACAATTAGGGCTTGATTCAAATTCTAATGACACTCGAACACGTGTAAAGTAATGAGGGTTTTCGGGAATTAAGCCCATGACATTAATCGAAGTCAAAATTAGGGTTTTATACATTAATTAACCCTAAAATTTAATTCAAACGAGGGTTCTAGAGAAAATAGCCTCGAGTTAAATGTCAATTAAAATTAGGGCTCAAAAATACCCAATTTTATTACAATATATCAGCTAGTTTGGCCTAAAAAGAAAGTTCTCGAAGCTTCGTGACTTAAAATAAAAGCACTCTGTATGAAATCCTAGTTTAAACAAAGACTCCAAGAGTAGTCAAGGTTAATATGAAAATCTGTTTCACCTAAAAAGCAATTTGGAATCTTTCTCTCATTGTCTTTTCATAATAGCGCCCCATATGCCGAGTAGGACAAGTAATTCCATATAAAATTTGACGGCTCAAATCTGTCAAAATTCAACGACATCAAAACTGTTGACATGATCAATCAATCAAGAGAGTCCGAAGTTCCCCATATAAAACCCAACCCCCCTTCAACCGAAATTTCATCACCTCCACAACCAAAAAAATACAAGAATCTCCCGAGAGAATTTTAGCATAAACAACTCTTCGTGGTATTTCTTCATGTAAAAACCTCTAAAGATCATAGTTTTTCGTGAAAAATACCACAAACCATCAGAAATACATAAATCTTCAACCTATAATCCAAAACAGGTAACTAAATTGAAGAATGGAGAAAAAACACAAGAGTTCTTTATCTCCATCACCAAAATAGTTGTACCTTCAATATTTATTGAAAAACTTAATTAAATTTTATCTCCGTCTCTTTCATTTGCCTCGAATTTCTATCATTTTATTATTATTCAATCCGCTTTCTATTCCGCTTTTTCTCTCACTCCACATTTTCTAATTCATTATTGAATCAAGGATTCATCATCCGATAGTTTTTCTATTATTGATTTTTTTTCTCAAGAAAAAGCAAATAAGACCCATTCAATGTGACAATACAAAATTCTCTGCATTAAACTAGTTCTCATCTTTGCTTTTCACTATCACTTCTACTTTTTGGGCACAACGAGCCAGCTAAACTACTATCTCCGCCATATTTATCGCTATCAGACATCATGCACTCCATGACAAGCTGGCCCAACCTCAACCAACAATCAATTAAGCATTAAAATCGACGGGCACGGCCAACTAGTATTTTTATATATATTAATATCTACATGCAAAGATGTTTCATAATTAGACGTTCTTTAAGAAATAAACTACTGGAGCGAGACTCTTAAAGAATGTGTCAATCAAGCAAAATTGATTCGACTCTCGTGTGAAAGCTGAGTCATGCTCAAAGAGTAATATGGTATAATTGATGACATGCAATGCAGCATTATCATCATAATAATCAGCCTAATCGTTTTTTAAATTGAACTCCAATTTCTAAGTAGTGTATAATTCTTGCATCATATCTTCCTAATAATGTATTCCTAGCGAGCCTTCTTTTTTTTCGTTTCCTGAGATTTTATATACTGCATTCATTACATTGTAATTAATGTTTTTATTTTTATGCAAAAAATTTCTCAGTAATTATTTTTTTATTTCGTATGCTAATACATAGAAAATTGATAACATTTTAAATTAATATTTTTATTTTGATGCAATTGAACTCCAATTTCTAAGTAGTGTATAATTCTTGCATGCATCATATTAAATCTAAGTTCTTAACCATCGAAATGAAGACTCGATCCTTCATATTAAATGTTCTAAATAATCAATAAGACTCCTCGATCCTTTTACAGACGCATTTCAGATCTCATCAGGAGAAAGCATTGAAAATTATTATAATCTACTAATCTTAACTATAAAAATAATAATTTCTAAATAAATTTGTGTAAAATTTATTTATTGTTAACGTTTCATTTTTAAATATATATATTAATTGAGATAAATTGGACAGAGTATTAAACTAAGACCCCATCGTTGATGATGTGAATTAAATAAGCTCGCTCCATTCCTTGATCGACTTGACATTGGAGATAATAATGTATGGACATTTATTATTATGATGTACGACATTATTAGCTAGAGGTAGGAATTGAAAATGAACCTCAAGACTCGGTCGATTATTGGATAGCTAGAAGCCAAGAGATGCATAGCTAACTAGAATATTCCCCCTCAATCCTCTATTATTATGATTTGGGTAGAGAAATAAACTACTTTTTGTGTCTTTTTTATTTGATAGCATGTTTTAATGTAAGAATTTGGTTTAAACTAGCAATAATTAATTATAATATTGTCTTCTTCCCAAAATATGTTTCAACTACCCAAGTTTCACAAAACCGTTATATTAATTCGGCCCCTCAAATCCCCGTCTCCGGATTTTACTATGGTTAATCGCGACGTGCCTCGGTCTAATAGGAGACGCAACTTCTTTAAACCACTTCACGAGATTCTCACTTGGCATAACTCCGAACTCCATACCACATGTGAGGCTACAATACCGACACTTAACACTCTCACCTCTTTACCATACCTAACATTTCAACCATTTCATATGATAGTCAAGACTAAGAACTATCCAGTCCATGAAATATATACCAGAGACCATTCGAATCATTTGAGGTCATGTAATTATATATAATAGATCGAATTTAATATACTAATACAATTGATAAATAAAGCGCACGTACAATCTAAAACTTACGTAGTAAATACCAAATAGATTCCATAGAATAAAATAGAGTATGTAAATTTTGATTGATTTGTACTTCATAATTGATCTTTACCAATCAATCAAGTAATTTAATCCGAGTCAATATAGTAATAAAGCAAGAACCTTATTGAAGCATGATTTTGTTGATGATCCGTGGTTGGTGATTGGCAAGAGATGATGTTGATTGCTAATTAAAAATTAGACACGTATTAGATACAATATGAGGAAGGCATGACTTCTTTTCCAACTCCTTGGGTCACAAATTGTTTTGTTTCTCTTGATAGTTTAGCCAAGCATATTGTATTGCAATCAGAATTATTTATTTCCACCCAAAAAATTAATTCAGATCACCTATTACATTGTATATAACATTATATATTATGAAGTATTAATTTAAATATATTCTGACATGTATATTATTATAATTTTAATAAATTAAACACATAAATTATAATTTTAATAAGTTTAACTAAAAGTGTATAATTCAATTTGATTTTCAATTATCGAAATTAATATATTTTTTATTAATTTCTAATTCATGATATACAATTTTGATAAAATATTATCATGTTAATAGTAATATAGGATTAAAATACTGTACAATACGTACATGGATAATATTTGCGTTTAAAATAAAAGATTCCGTCTTTTAAAATTGAAAATCAATAAAAAAAATTGAGATGGGGATGTATATAAGCGGCCCTTTATTCATGTAGGAATCGGACCACTACTTCCTAGAAAATGTGTTTAAAGTCACGTAATTACAACTTATAATGCATGGGATGCTTCAGTGCCGAGAATAATCAATAATTACAAACAAGATAAATAGTTACTTAGTGAGTGCATATTGAGGGACCAGTAGGAGTATTATTACTTGTTATAGCTTTTCTAATAATGTGAATGATTCCATTAGAGAAAAACGTTATGTTCATCTTTCTTTGCTTCCAAATTTTGACATTGAATTGAGTGCAACCAGTGATGTTTAGGGGAGGAGGCAGCCATGAAATTGTATTTTTATATGTCGATGCATGATTAATCGATACTACTACTTATGCTTATAAATATAAAAAATTCTGTAGAGACGAACATAATTTTTTAAAAGACAACTTATAGCTTTTAAAAAAAATGCTTGCTTAAAATTTAATTTTAAAAAAATTGGTGGATGACGACTGCTTCCTTCTATACCCCTAGTTCCTTCCTGGAGGACAATTTGTCTCCTTAATCTCGTCATCATGACACTATCAATACCATCATCATAACTATAATAAATGCAAAACATTGAACACTCCCTTTATGTTTTTTTTACATGTTTTATGAGCCCCAAATTTATTCATTATCTAGGGATCCGTCATTTGTGAGGTCTCCATTATCTATCCCTTCCAAATCAACTTATTATTATATGTTACTCGTATCCTCAAATAATAGTTTCTCCCATTTATACTTTATTATTCCACACACTAAATACTAATTTTTCGTATACAAATGAAATATAAAATCACTCATCGGATGTGATCAAACATGTCTTTATTAACATAACCCATATATTTATATATTTACATGTAACCCATATATTTACTGGATTATATGTATTGAAGTAAATTATACCTTATACCCCTAATTCTTGATATTTATACTAGTTGAGGGATGGGTAAATTTATATAATTGCCGAACGATCTCTAATAATGACATTAAGTCGCATTTCGATCTCCACAAGACGACCAGAAGTTAGCTTCTTTAGTCTCCAGAAATGCACAAAAAGTTACATTTGGTTCCTTAAAGTTCAACGATCCTAAATCTTTACCACTTAAAGTTGCACTGTTCAGAAGCTATGCAGTGTTGAACTTTGATCCTCAAACTACATCTCGCTTAATCTCGTGGATGTTTAGATTTAATAAACGTTAGTTTGGGGATGAAAGTGCAACTTTTACGCCACTCTTACGGCACATAATCACATTTTAATACTATCGTGATCAACGTATTAAACTTAATACGATTATCTTAATTCATTTCGACAATTTTATCGGTAATGAAATGAACTAGATTGGATGCATGTGCATGAAATGAGTAACATACTATACTAGTAGTACTGTAAATGAGACGACATAAATTCCTTTCCTCTTTTGCAAATATAATTGGTGGAAGCTAAAAGAGGGAGGTCAAGCTAATGTGGTTTAGGGTTGTCCCTTTAAAATTGGGGAGTGTGTGAGAGTGCATGGCGCATGGAGTTTTTGCACTGCATTATGTCAGTTTGTAGCCAGAGCATTTACATATTTCAATTATTTTATCTATGTTTTGAGTGCACTATTGCTCCATTAATTTCTGTTTACATTTATGTTTTTAAGTTTTCGAAGTAGAGCTTTATTTGCTAATTAATTTTGGTATTTCTTATAATAATATATACTTCCTCCATCCATTTAACTATGTAAAAATCTAGGATAACAAGTATAAAAATTAGAAAATATAAATTATTGAGTTTATTTTTCACTTTTTCATAATTTTAGAATATTTAGTTATGTAATTCAAAAGTTATTGTGGTTATAGACGACAAATTGTGTTTAATTAGAAAGTTTTGTATTAGTTTTTTGTAATACTCAATATATGTATTCGTAATTTAAAATATTATATAATCATATTTTTCATTGCTAATTTGTTTTTTAAAAAAAGTTATTGTGGTTATTAAGATTCATCACCTCCCAAAAGGGAAACATAAATTACTCGGTAAAAGAATTAAAGGGGGTATTTCACTGAAACAAATTTATTTGAATGATTTAGCTAATACGGAGTAATATTTACTTTGACATATATTTAAAAGATCAACTTTTTAAAATGTATGTACATTTCGTGTTAAAACTTAATCTCAACTATGGCAATATTTCATTTTTGTCAAAATCTTACTCCCTCTATTTCAAATTAATTGACGTTTTGGAATTGTCTGTCAAGATTTTGATTACAAATTATTTTTTATTCACTAATCCGAAAAATAAAAAATTAATATCATTGCATTTGTTTTTAAAAATATTTTCATAATATTATTTTTTTGGTAATTTTTCATAATGTATATAAAAAGTAATTAATGATTAAAATTATGTCTCGAAAAGTGAAAAATTCTATTAATTTAAAATGGAGGTAGTATTAGTTATTCAATTTTTCCTAGAATGTCAACACTATAAAATTTTAGAGGGTATTCCAAGTTTTGGTCAGAAATTGATACAGTAAATTAAATAATTGTTGAAAGTTTGGGTCATGCATGCTTGTCTGATTCCGCGTGTGAGAATAAGGGCTAGTGGTCAAAATCAGTTAAACTGGCCGGAAAAGTTTGAATTGGTCAACCGAACAATTATTTTACTCCAAAAATAAGTACTCTACGGAGTATAATCTTAGCTTTATCTATCTAACAGCCTCCATGTACATATTTTGTTAATATCACGCGCTTCAAAACGATCCGATAATTTTACTTAAACGAAGCCATCAATTCAATAAGTACGCTCATACAAGAATCGAACTTATATTGCGAGCGTCAACATTACCACAAATTGTCACTATTTACCAACTCCAGCCTACGACCAAAACAATCTAAGCTTTCTCTGTTCTATTTGTAATATAAACAATCGGTATTAAAGTAGTAGAAATAATATAAAATTAAAACTTCCACCATCCCGAAAAGCTAATATTATCTAATATTAAATTTTATAATTATCATAATAAAATTTGACTTTAATTTACTTAAGCACTTCATGAAAACATGAAAATCATCATGATAGACCATTTAAGACCTCGTCAATTTAGGGGTGCAGCACTATGGTAACAATTGGGCCATAAGTGCGAAAACCAATTATATATACCAATTTTTAATATTTTTAATTCACATCTTTGTGGGTGAGTTTTATGTGCTTAAAATTCTCAACATAAGTACTATATTATTTATGCTTTATCTTACGCTGGTGCCTATACGCTAAAGATAAATCACGTGATTTATTTTAACCGACCAAAGATATCGATAGTTTTTCATAAACCAATTCATACGCCGATCGCTTCAAGCAAAGAAATAAACCCACCCCATGTAAAAGTTCGCAAACGCCATAATGTTTCTACCATCTTTTTTCCCATCGAGATATGCCTCGGGAGCGGATCACTTTTTACGTTCTTGTTAATATCTCCATTCATTTATACCAATTCGCAAATTTTATGAGTAATGTTAGTTATTAATGTGCATTTTAAAATTTAATAAAGAGACCAATCAAATCAAAAATTGATTCCACATTTTCTTGCCAAAATCACAATTCGATCCCAATTTACATGATCAAATCAACAATAATTACCTCCTCAAGATCCCGCTGTGGCTTCCAAATCCGCCTCGGTTCTGGGCTCGCCAGCCAATTAAACCTAACCTATTTCATCGGTTCTCCTTCTCAAAGTTGAACTCTAAATCGTTCGGTTCCAATCCTATCGGGTTCTATCGGGTTCCAAGTCTGCTTTCGGGTTAAATTTCGATTGCACATTTTTGAAGATATACCAGCTCAAAATTAAGTCGTTAAGCTGCATTTAACTGTAATTTCAAATCTAACTCCTCATTTTAAAACACACACTATACAATCTACATTACATTCAATACACACCATCTTTTTATATATCTTTGTATTCTATATTAGTTGGGTTTTAGAAAGATTTATATATTTTATTTCAACTATACCAATAACGAACAAAAGCTTAAATCTAAATTCTCCTTCTTAAAATGCACATATGCAAATAATACAAAGATTCGAAAAATATAATAGTCAAAATCAAAATCTACACAAAATTCTAGAAATCGCGTTCGGTTATTTCAATGGTCGAATCCCACCATCTGTTCTTCCGACTAACCTATATCGGTTCTGGTTGATCGTTCCGAAAATTTCATTATTTTCTTATCTTGCCTTGGCCTGCTTTGATCCGCTTTAGGCTTTTGTTGGCACCCTTATCCCGCGCCATAGTTAATGAATATATAGATTCGTAGTAAAAGTTCATAATAGAATGATTATGAGTAATACGGAGTAATAAACAGTAAAATTTGGTGAAAATTATTTTTTTCTATCTTGGTAAAATATACGGAGTAATAATATCATGATTTATACTGGGTGTCATTATGAACTAACCTTTTCGCAGGGACTTGTCAAATTAAAGCGTACAATGAGAGACGACTCTATAAATAAATTTCACCGCTTTACGCATTGATCTATCCATGTTTCCATTGATCAATCTTTCTTCTTTCTGTCATATTTATAGACGTTATGTAAATAACCCTGCTCATGCAAACTTTTCTTTTTCATGGGTAATCATTTCTTGCATGTAAAGTGAAATAAAGAGACAACATGGTAACAAAGCAGGGTTAAAATCTCCATGTATCATCATCATCATTAAATGAAAAATTCTTGCTGCAAAGCAAATGACTTTTCCATATGATCATCATAAGTATAAGCTTGCTTGCAGAAGTGGCAATACAGAAAAAGATAGACAAGTTAAATCCACCTTAGTTCTTCTAGCTATACTACGGAAGATTATTATATAACATCTTATTAAATCAAATAATGTAAAGTCACATAATTATTCTTCCATCATGGAAATGGATTGTAGATATAAATGATGAGCTATACTTCGAGTGTCTACGTACCTATGTACTATACACTAATAAAGACAAATTTTGACGCAATCCTTGTATTTTCCTACTTCAATCAATAATAATCTCTTAATATGGATATTAAAAAATGTAATTTTACCATTCATTATTCAAAATTGTTGTTTAGACAGCTTCTAAATTTTTATATATTTTTCTTCATTTATAATATTTTAGTTACTCCATCATCCCTATATAAAATTGTTGGTTCAGTCACTATATATAACTATATGTCAATTGAATAGTACTCCAATAGTATTACATACATGAAAAAAAATCCATTGGAAGAACAAAGGTCATGCGACGTGCTTAGTGTAGTTTCTTTTCATGATATCTTGAAAGAGACTAGTCTATAACAGAGTTTTTTTTTGTTTTTTCAACTTTGGTGGAATGTGTAATAATGCCAAGAACAGATTGAAAGATAGATAGATGCCCTTTTAATACTTTTCCAAAAAAATATCCATTCTTATATGTTCTTTCTCAATAGTTGTTGGCTGGCTAGGTATTTTTGTTATGTTTTTTTTTTTAACATAGTGGACAAGCTATATGGGTTTCCATAAAGTAATAAAGAGATAGAAAGGGAGGAAACTTTCCATCACTAGCTTTGTTCTCCCACCCCCTTCATCATCCTTTTTGAGGTTTTTCATTTTTGCATGCTCTCTTCCCAAACTCTCTTACCAAAGCTTTCTCATGTACGTTCATTGGAATTTACTCCTGTTTTTGCACACAAACAAAACATACAGCGACATTGCAGTCGTGATGCAGCCAATAACTTATGTCGTTATTGGGCACTGACTACATAAACGTAACTACTCACATAATAATAGTTAATTCGAAGTAGTGTTCCTGAGCAATTTTATGTTTGACTTCAAATTATTAAAACTTTATCAAAACGGTGATGAATCCATAAAATTCTAGAATGCAAAGATGGATTCAAAAAATATTATTATTGATATAAATAATAATTCTCCCGCTTTAATATTTCAACATACATTTAATTAAATTTAAAATCAAATATTTTTATAAATTAATAAAATTTTGAATTTTAAGATAATCATTTATTCCTCATTATATAAAAGGTAAATTACAAAAATAAAAAAGAAAACTTTGAATTATCTTCCTTTTATTAATTAATATTAAATGAAGACTAAAATTGTTAAATGTAGAATATTTTAAAAATAAGAAAAATAATATAAGAATTATAAGTTAAGATAGAGGAAGTATATATCATTATGATGATATATCAAAAATGTATGTTAGGATCTCATCAAAACATATGTTAGACTTAGGATTCTATGTTTATGATTGATTGTCCTGTAGAGATCAATGCAAGTAAGTTTATCCGTTCTATTGATGCCCATGAATAGTTGGCTCATCATTATCACTTCAAGTTAATATAGTATTTATATTTTTCTATTATTCTTATTACAAAGTCATATTTACACTATCACTTGATAAATATAGTCCACTTTATTTGAATGTAAATTTTCATTAACACGTATATTAATTAATAAAAAAAATATGAAATTGTCAAATTAATAACGATCCATCGAGGTCCTGCCCTGGGATATTACGGAGCAGTTAATCGCGGGATGTGTTTCAATTGATAAGGGACTAGAGATTTTCTTTTAACCACTTCAATACATGGTTCGCTCCTTATGAGAGTCGAATCCACATTGCATGAAGAGGCGAGGATATTGATACTTAACACTCTAGTTCTTTACAAGTTGAGTTATATTTCGGAAACAACAAGTATATTAATTAATGATTGTAGTTTTAAGAAGGGGCATTATGGTCAATGACTACCATAATAAGTTTATTTGGAGTAAAAATTCCCATTCAAACATAATAGCAAAGTCGAAATCAAAACCTAGTAGCAACATTGAATATGGAATTTGACCAGGGCAGAGGCTGCTCCACTATGTATGTACATGGTTGAACCTATCTCTAATATGTCCAAGGTGAATGTAAAAATACAGGCACGCTTGATCGAGTTGCTCAAATAACACATGGAGGAGGAGCATATATATGACAAATTCTTGATTATTGTGAAGATGTATTATGTATAGACTAACATGAATATGTATAGACTCCATTGCAAGTACTAGTAGTAGAAAGTAACAGGAAAAACCCACTTCTTCATCCTCTTTTTGCATGTCACCAAACCCTAAATATTCCTTTCTTTTCTTATAATAGTACAACCCTTTTTTCAATTCTTGTTCTTACACTAATTCTGCATATAACCCACAACACCATCATCATTACCACAACCCTCATCATTTTCCATCTCCACGTTTCTGTATTATTTTTATACGGAGTATATTTTTTCTTGCAAAAAGGAAAAAATATGCAGACATTTTTTGCCTTTATTTGCCTGGCTAGCTATTTCACAGGGCAGAAAACTTTCTTATGTTTGATGATTATTTATTTCAAATGTATCCATCATACTCCCTATATCCCAAAAAGATATATAATCCGGATTTGAATTCCATTGATTGAACTTTGAATTTTAGAATTTAAATACTCTTGTATTTGCATGTCGTTATATATTAATTGTCGAAATTATATACTACCTCCATCCTACAAAGATTATCCACTTTGTATTTTTTGTTGTATCCGTTGACTTTCGTTTCAAGTAGAGATATTTCATTGTATCAGATAATACTGATGAGTAACAATATCAATGAAAATACATTTCAAACTCTTCCATTGATATATCACTAACATATATAAAAGTTTTAATAAAGGCTTCTTCCATTTTCACATTATTAATTATTAAATTACTTTCTCTATCTAAAAATTTAAGTGTTGGAGGAGTTCTGAATAGGAATACTACTACTTCCCTCCATTTTTTTATTTGACATTTTTGTATATCTGAGGTGGAACGTCACTATCAATTATTCTTAAACAATATGTTAAAAAATTATGTTAAAATAATATTGGCGAAACTATTTTTAAAGACGAATTAATGATATAACTTTTATATTTATTAAAATAATAAGTACTCCCTCCATCCCTAAATGATTGTCCCATTTACTTTTGACACAAAATTTAAGAAAAATCAAATCATACTCACAATTTAAATTTTCCTCATTTTCTTATACTCACAAAAAGTCAAAATGATACCCTATTTTGGAATTTCTAAATATGGCAAAAACTCCTCATCATTTAGGATGTAGGAATAATTAGTAATTATTAATAGTTTCATTGAGCATAATAAAAACGTAAAATAAAAACTTATACTTGCATATACTTAAGATTATCAATTGGAAGTGAACCATCAGCACATACGTATTGTTTGAGGATGATAATATCATATACATTTGGCATATATATATTTTATAATTGCCGTGCATTCTACTTTTTAATTAACTTTGTTTATTTATCTCCAATGCATGTTTAATGATTCAAATGTATGCATTGAATAACACAATGATTTTTGCTCAATTTTGCATATATAACTTTCATGATTCAATTCACAAGAATATGTCTCAGATATTATATATTATTAATTTATTATTCATTTCATCAATATGGTTTTCTCATCATTTGTTAGTTTCAATCTTTAATAATTGATGTTAGTTAAATAATAATATGTTTTATGTAGAACTATTATTATTATTACTATTATTATTATTATTATTATTATTATTATTATTATTATTATTATAATAAAAGTTATTATAGAATCAATATTATTATATAGAACTATTATTATTATTATTATAATAGGTAATAGTTAAATAAATCCATATGATTTGAATAGAATTATTATTATTATTAATAATATTGTTATTTACTCTTACATGCGCATATGAATTTTATATATTGGGATCCACAAAAATTTAAATTATATTTTTTAAACCATACCAATTTAATAGACATAAAAGCAAATAATTCGATGTTACAATATTGATGATCAATTCATCAATACATTTAGTCAGAAGACATCAAATTGTTAATTAGAAAAAAATTCAAAAGAGTGTAAGTTTTTACATAATTTTAGAATAATTTCGAATTAAACATAAAAAATGTATCAAATATTTGAGAAATCGATGGCATGTCGTGCATCGGACGTCTACTTTACTAGTTTTTTATAAAATATTATACAACACAAATAAATATATTTAAGGTCAAAGTTTGAAATTTACAACTATAAAAAAAATGGACAATCTTTATGCGATGGATGAGGGAGTATATCAAAATATGATATTTTCAACTACTCAGTATACTTTATTATTATCAAAATATGATATTTTCAACTACTCAACGATGAGTATCAACTAACTAATCCTCAAAATTATTGCTAATTTTAATCCTACCATAAATCAAATTTAATAATCTTTTTATTAGGATGGAGGATATAAATATTTTATACTGCTTGATTTGTGTGTTTACTTAATTGGCTATTTACCACCCGACGAAACAACTATTGGTAATCGAATTCTAATTTGACTCCATCTTCACTTTTTGCTTCCCTTTTGGCCTTTTCTTTCGGCAGTACGTTTACTTTTACCAATTATATTTCCCGCAAAATTCAAACTGCAACAATTTCATTTTAATCTTTTTTTGATTCATCGGTTATGAAATAATATGTATGCATGAGTAGGGTCATATCGAGTTCAGTCTTGGCAAACATACATAGTTAATTCCATAATTGAATTAAAAATCGTTGCAATATACTAAAGATAATGCAATAATTCATTCATAACTCTAAATGTTTTTAAAAAAAAATTGGGATATGATCCAAGTTAGCCCGATCAAAGCAGGCACCCATTGGCATTATGAAGTCGAACTCAATTCCATATTGATAAAATAGCATATATTATCGGTTTATAAGGTCGTGAGTTATTTATTATACTCCCTGTTGTCTTCCTCTATCTATAATCAATTGGTTTTAGTTTATTGAAACCTTATGAATCATTAACATGTTATTATTTCCAGTGGATCATGGTATATATATACGGGAGGGTATTATTGTAAATATAATCACGTATTGATAGATTGAGACATTCAAAATGTATTTAGCTCATAAACTACTCCTCTCTATATATAGTTGATTAAATTTAGGTTAAAATCTTATAAACTTTTTAATTATATATATATATATAATATATTCCGATCCCCTCATCAATCAATATATTTAAATAATAACCCAAATATAAGTTGGTGGAGGATGGAGCATAGATGTAGTGGGGAGGTTAACGCAAGCATGTATTATATGGTCCCATAGAGGATGGTTAGGACTTAGGACTTAGTGTGGAGTAAACAATCCAAGTCCCAGCGAAAAAGGGATTGAAAATGAACCATGCATGAAAACACAATAAAGACAGATAAGATGAGAATATTGCTCAGGTTTTCACGTTCCTTTTGTCCATTTCATGTCGCTTCTGTTTTCGTAACACCAATAAATTATTTGCATATAGTTAATTTAGGATCAAAATTAAGTAATCAATCAATCCTCTTAATTAGTTGATAGGAAAAACTATTGATTTACTTCATAATATTCACAAATGAAAATAGGTAAGTATTTTATGGTTCTTGATTTTAGGCGTAATATTTAATACGGAGTACTAATTAATATAAACGACATACACGCACATGAATAAACTTGTGTAAGATAATAATTTCCCTAATTAACGTGCATCATTGGTATAATAAGTTCTCACGTCTAAGAGAATAAAGAAATTTCTTAATAGCCTATTGTGTTAAATAAATTATGTGGATCATACGAAATATTATTTGGACGGGCAAGTAATATTTGAAGAGTCATTTTCTTGTAGCTGTAATCTGTATGCTTGTAAATGACTTTGAAAATATCTCAAAACTTGTACGTATTCCTAAACAAATCACGGATTGCGTATATTTAATAGGTAGTATCTATCTTTCACTCCCTTTTTATTTGGACGTTTTTGTTATTTTAAAAAATTCCAAATTAAATTCCTATTTTGACGATATGAGATATTGTTTGGAGGAAAAATATCATACCATATCAACTGAACAAAAAAGTTACATATGTCATATATGAACGACAAAAATTGGTTAAAATATCATGCTAAGAACGAAGTTGTAGAATTAATGCTAAATTAGTTGATTATAAATGAGGTGATCCATGATTTCATTCATTAACCCGAAATATATTAATTTTTCCTATTATTTGATTTGTGTAAATTTGGACATAGATGGTCCACGCTAAAATGGGGGGCTATTCCCAGCCGCCCAACGGATCGTATACACCTACATGATCAATTTTTTAATTAAAAAATAATAATTGATTATATGAATTGTATAATCGATCAATATTATTTCAAGGCCTTATATGAATAGGATCTTGAAAATAGTTTTTGCCCTAAAATGGTGTTCATTCTTGAAATTCCCAAAGAGAGCAGGCCATAAAATTCCACGCTGCATGGACGTGCGTGGCCTAAGAAGATTGTTTGTAATTGTGGGGTCCATTCTCTGACTACGCGTGCAAAGCCGGAGGACATGGGGGGCTCTTCTCATGGGTCCCAAATTCACCAAAATATTATTTTCATATCATCAATCTTAATTTAATATTCCTTTTTTTTTAATTATTGTTTTAATACTTTGTACATAAATTAATAAGAAAAAATATTCAAAAATATATTTAAAATATAAAATGACAATCAATTTAAATAATATTATCGATTTATTATTTATTTCCCAAAGCAGAAAAGATAATAAAAGATATTAAAAAATCGAAAAATTATTTATTATGCTAAAAAGATAATTATAAAAATTACAAATGACAACTATAAAAGTACTAATCTTTATTATCAATACTATAATCATGTTTTGTACCAGGATTTATGTACCTCTAATTATTTATCATATACTCTGTTTGGTGTGAACTTGTTTTGTTTTCTTTGACACTTGACAGGCTTTCATCTTACAAAATGGACTTTTGTTTTCTTGGTGATCATAAAATTATTTGAGTTAACTATGCTGTTTTAATACCACTGTCTTAACCCCTTGTATTTGGCTATGATAGTTTAACATGGTGTTTATATTCATACGCGACACATTAGAGACATTAGTTATGAAGTGACAATAGTCATATTTTTGTATCCAAGTTCCTAAAAAATGAGATTATTAGGCCAATATATTTTTAATATAATAATTATTTCATAAAATTTTATATCAGTGGAATCTCCAACGGAAGACTTGTAGTATCTCTTTAGATCAGGCAGAAGTAACTTATTTAAAATATAGATGTGATATAGAGTTTGTGACAAATGATCTTAAATGTATTTGTTCTTTCAGAATTACAGTTCAATTATATTTGTTTATGTTAAGACAAATATCAAGTGCACTTTAATTATATAGGTTCAACAGCTTTTATGTTGGCATAAAAGGGATTGGACATGGTGGTCATGTCGATGTCCTGATTTGTCATTTCTTGTAAAATAACACCAACTTGATATTCCCTCCAACTAAATAGCTTTTCAAAATTTTACCAACAATGTAATAAGTTGTATTATAACAGTAAAACTACTGCTAGTTCCATATGACTTGGATTGTGCTCAAGCTTTTTATTCCAGGAAGGGGCAAGTCGACTAGCACACAATCGAGAATGAAGAAACAACTTGTCTTTTTCAAGTCTGTCAGATGAAATTGGGCCGTCGCCTGACATATTATACCTGCCATATAACTCGCTGGAAAACTATTTAGAATCGAACCTCGGTACTCTGATAGAAAAGCCGCACTCCAATACCACTCGTAATTCAATAAATTACCTGATATTCTGAAAGACTTCATTCCTTATGAAATTCAATCTTATTCAACATTTATGCCTTCCATAAACTAATAATACTAGTAAGTAGAAACTACAAAGAAAATGGGAGGATAAGCAACTATAGCCTATAGGGCAACTATTTTCAGAAAAAGATCTATCAAACATTCTCCTAATAATCATTAAGACCAATGTAGCAATTGAGATCAAGTTGGATGTTATTGACAATCCGAATCTCGATAATTGGACCCTTGATTTCTGTACATTTCTACTTCAAATAGTTCAGCAAACGATCAGTATGGGAGTAAATTATGACTATATCCAATCTGAATCAAATCCTTTAATGCATGTTATAGAGTATTGTTACAGAGTTCCTATGACATTGATCAGGAGAGCTGAAGGCCTAATTGCCTTTCTTGTTTCTCAAATGTTCTCGTTGTTTTGTTAAGCGCATGGATCACATCATAGCTCCTTCCCTCAGGACTCAGGATACACAATCTTATAGCTGAATTGTAGTGACATTAGATAATAGCTTCAAGAAGACGAAGATAATCCATTGGCATTAAGGACTGGTTTTACCACCAGCTGATTGCAGATGTCAACATGCAAAATTATCCAGACAGGGTGTGACAACTCTTTGCAGCTGCCACAGGCACTTTTCAGTGGAGCGAACAAGACCCCGCATGCTCCCAGCTAAAATAATTTTGTTTCAGAAACACCCGCACGTCAACATTTATACTTCATGTTAACACCAGCAAGAACAGTACTTTTTCATAGCATAATGGCACCATATAATGAGTACCAGGGGAAAATCTTGGAAGATAACTTTGCATTGCCCTATCAAATTCCGAATCTCATAAAGAAATTATTTACATTCCACTTAATTAGAACGTTGTACCATAACCAAGTAACCTACACAAACTTTCATATGTTCTGCATTAATTTTTGGCTAGGCAGATAGTGTAAATTTGAAATTGTGCAGTTGGTATGTCAACACTATATGATGCTTAATCTAAAAACTCTACCATTTTGGTATGGTAAGATGTATTTTTCAATGGAAGAGTAATACTTGATGTCCTGGTGGTAGTAACTTGCAATGGCAGCATGTTCAGGAAACCAAATTGTAATAAATACCGCATGCATATAGGAAAGACACAGATGCAGGCTAACAGGGTTCTCTGCCTTTTTCTGAAAGATAAATTCAAGCGATAGTTGAGTAGAAGACTAAAATATCTCCCATTTTTTGATAATGTAATTCATTTTGATTGTCACAAATGGACATAGAGGTAGAGTTAGACTGAAGAAGAGTTGGACGGAAACTATATCAAATGACCAAAAGTTCATGGACTTAACGAAGGGATGACCCAACATAGGACTGATTAGAGATATCGTATTCATATAGCCAACCCTCACTTAGTGGGATAAGGCTTGGTTTGGTTTGGCTTAATTCATTTTGATGTTTTCTTTCAGTAGCTTTCCATCATATTTTCACTTAGTAAATTCAGGCATACAGGATGCATATCCCGTTCGAAGTCTTTACATATTATTTTTGTGTGTTGGGCAGCACCAAATTGAGGTTTCACTAATGTTCCGATTGCAGTGTTGTAACCTAACAAATAATAAGAGCTTAGCTGACTTCATAAATATCATGTATATGGTAGTATTACTATTATTTCCTCTTTCAACATAATATATCTCTGGACAACAACGAATAATTTTGAATAGAACAAGAATCAATCATCAACCTTTTGAATGTATCTTTTTTGCTTTTCTATTTTTCCAATTTATGAAAACATATTTTTCATATAACAATAACATTCCCACATTTTTGTCTTGAGGCAATTTCGCATTATCAGACCACATTCAAATCCATGATTGCACATAGGAGAGCGCAACAATTTTGACTGGAAAATTCACATAACTAGAATATTCAAATGCAAAATTAATGGCACGTATCTTTCATAATCCACTAATACCTATAGCTTAAGTGGGATAATGACTTTTATTGTCAAAACACATTATTACTCAACGTTGTTGCTTGGAAGTTTATTAATTGAGTAAAAACAGATATCCAGTCACATTATCAACTCATCATAATACCACCATCAAATGCATTTATTAGTGCCACAATCTTTGAGGATCTTCTATTATGATCATCTATCTAACAATTCACTTTTCAGTGCAGATACTGGAATGAAAGGTCAAATATGCTAGATTTTGCAGATAACTGACAAATGTGTAAAAAGGAAGGGAAAAAATGACTAAATAGTAGGCTTTTAGGTAGGAAAACTGGAAGGATATAAAAATTCACTTAAGTTGAAGGGTATGTGATATTGGGTCTCTTTCAAGAATTTACATGGAAAAAAAAAATGGGTGGAACTATTCAAGTTGGTCCGACATTGCATCACCAGTGAAATCAAATTGAGGTGATTCTTTTGTGATGTATGAAATTGATGGACCACAATGTAACATAGGTTCAGAAGCAGAAATAATTTTAAAGAGGCTGTAAAAGTAAAAACTTATATTTGCTTCGGAAAGGGAAGAAGTTACCAATTCCAGACTGCCAAGATCATCCACTGTGTAATTTTGGAATGTTAATGAAGCGCAGAGCCATGACCTCCACCACTGCACAAAATATATCTTCCTGTATAGTAACATTATATATAAATGTAGGCTGCAAGATTGTACAAATATCTGAGAAGTACGAACATTTAATGCATGGCATGTTCTTTTTTACAAATAGTGATAAGTTTGTAACCAGCTGAGATGAAGGTCATAATTATACTTTGTGTGATGGCAGTGGAATTAAAATTATATCAAGAAGTTCAAGATAAACACTCATTTTGCTCAAACTGTTTCCTGTTAAAACTTAATTATTGTCTTATTGAGAAATTAGTTTCTCAGACAGTACCTTTTTTCCCTTCTGTTTAGAAGTTCCGAACCCAATCATAATTTGGACTCTTACATTTCCTGTTATATTATAGTCTATGTAAAGGTAAGATTAAGTAAATCCACACTCCAAGATAAAGCATGCTAAGTCAAAAGAGCGAGTTCAATTGAATAAAAAGCGTTGGGAGTAAAAAGAATTACCTTACAAAAAAATTCACACATTCAGCAAAGAGGAAGACATTTCGATGAAAGATTCAATTAACATGTTGGCACAAATAAAATCTCAAATTCGATAAGAAAGAGAATTAATATTTATGTGAAAATGCAATGAACAGATTGGCACCAATAAAGGAAAACACATGATCATGGAACCTCAGCATTGATAGTTACTGCATGAACCAAATGTTGCCATCCAAACACCGAAGTGTACTTTTGTAGCATATATCACCAGTAATCGCCACAAGAACAAGATCCATCTGCAAAGTGATGAAACCTATTTATGTCTCTGATAATAATTTCTCGCCCAACAATGTTTGAGATCAATTTCATTGCAGCATGGCAGTCCATACAAATCCGAAGATTCTTAATAATGCGTATAGGGGTTCCGAATGGTGTTCTCACAAGGGCAAAAGCCAAAGCCAGTCTTTCACTATGTACCCATAGCAGACGGGACTTTTCATCATCCTCCACATCAAGTAGGATAACGTCATGGTTGGGAGTATAACCAACCGATTTAGTTTTCTTATTCAACCATTCTAGCATTCCATTTATTAATCTAAGGTCTGGATGAGAGCAATCCCCCACAGTGAAGTAATGAACTATCCCTTGGTACTGAATCCAACTTAATCCTGGTTCTTTTTTTACCCGTTTCTTCTTCATGTTTTTCCTAATGGAAGCAACATTATCCCACCTTTTCGTAGAGGCATAGATATTTGATAATAAAACATAGGCTGATTCATCATAAGGTTCCATCTCTAGCACACGCTGCGCAGAGATAATTCCAACCTCGATATTCTTGTGGGCAACACAAGCACCAAGCAATGCACGCCACACCATGACACTGGGTTCATATGGAATTTCATCAATTAACTTCAATGCTCTGTCTAGGTGACCTCGGCGTCCTAAAAGAGATACCATACACGTGTAGTGCTCCATGCACGGTTCAATACCAAAGTTTTTCTGCATCAGATTAAAACTATCCTGTCCCAGATCCACTGATCCAGTGTTGCTGCATGCTGAGAGTACTCCAACGAAAGTAAGCTGATTGGGGGCAATTTTTAATCTTCGCATCTCTTGGAACACCTGCAGTGCCTCGCTTCCAAGACCATGCATGGAATATGCTGAGATCATTGCATTCCATGAAATTACATCTTGCTTGTTTGTGGCCTCGAAGACTTGGCGAGCATCTCTAATGCTTCCACACTTGGCATACATATCTATTAAAGCATTGACAACTGCAGCATCTAGGTCGTAAAGGGATTTAATGGTGAGGGAATGTATCTGAACTCCTGGTTCCAGAGCTGCTATGCTAGCACAAGCACGCAGAACACTAGAATATGTAACCTCGGTAGGTTGAACCTGATTTTCAAGCATATTCATAAATATATGCAGTGCCTTACTTGAATCTCCAGAATGCACATGGCCAACAATGACTGTGTTCCAAGATACCTCATTGTTGTTTTCTGACTCCATGAATATATTCTCAGACTCATCCATCTCTCCACATTTCGCATACACATCCATGAGTGCGTTTGAAACAAATACATCCAAAATAAGGCCGACCTTCAAGACAAAGCTGTGAATTTGCATCCCTAATTTTAGAGCCTCAATTGAAGCACATGCTTGTAGCACACTAGCAAAAGTGAACTGGTTAGGCAAAACCAATGCTTTCCTCATATCTAAAAATAGCTCAATCGCCTCTTCACAGCGATCACTCTGAGAATATCGAGCAATCATGAAACTCCAAGGGATCACGTCGTCTTTAGGGATCTCATTGAAAACTCCTCTAGCATCCTTGATATCCCCTGATCTTGTATACATCTCAAGCAATGCAGTACTCACATAAGGATCCATCTCATAATGAGTTTTTAATACACATCCATGAACACTCTTTCCTGTATGAATTGCTTCCAATCCAATACACGCCTTAATTACACTTGCGAATGTAAAACTATTTGGCTTCAACTCCGCCATTCTCATATAACTAAACAGCTCTACTGCCTCGACAAAACACTCATTATCAGCATAACAAGCCACCATGCCCGTCCAAGATACCATGTCTTTCTCCACAATACCATCAAAAACCTCCCTTGCAAACCCAAAATTACTACAAATACTATAAGCATCAATAAGAGCAGTACAAACAAATGCATTTTTCTCATGTCCAAGCTTCAAAAGACAAGCATGTACAACCCAAGCCATCTCCGCATGTTCCATGCTCACAAGCACCTTCAAAATCGTCGTAAAAACAAAACCATTAAGTTCATGACCTTCTCTATGCAATCTCGAAAACAACTCAATAGCATCACCATACCTCTCGTCCCGACAAAACCCTTGAATCAAAGTAACAAAAGAAACCATATTTCTCTCAGACATTTCATCAAACACCTTACATGCATCATCCAAAAACCCACCTTTTACATACATATTCAATAAAATGTTGTAAGCAAACAAGTCTAGACAACAACCACGTTTGAACATATGACAATGAAGGGATTTTCCGACATGGGTTTGGTTGTTCTTGATGCAAGTTTGTAAAATAGTTGCATATGTGATAGGTCCCCATTCTTGAGAAGAAAATGGTTGTTTGGTTAAAATGGTGGATGTTGAAGTAAAGCAACATTGTACATAAAGATTCCAAATCTGTGGTCTGGAAAATATACCATTATAGCTGATTTTTATGTATCTGATCATGTCCAGTTTGAGATGAATAGTTGCATGAAAAATTGTTGAAGCAATAATTTATTTTTTAAACCAAAATAAATTTTTATTTAACTAATATTTCCTTATTTGAATAAAATTAATTGATGTTTTTAGAATTTCGTGTTAAGTCTTTTAACATAAATTAATTTATTTATTAACTTCCAAAAAAATATAGTGATATTATCGGATTCGTTTTTAAAATATTTTCATGTATTTTATTATAATTTTTATAATATATATAACAAGTAATTAATAATTAAATTTGTGTTTAATTAATTTGAAATGAGAAGTAACTCAATTTTCACATACATATTTTATTGAAAAACTGTACTCTGTTATTGTTTTTTCAAACAAAATGCTCTACTATTGATTAAATCATCCTCCAAAAATAATAATTACTCCTATTTCAAGAGTTACAACTTACAATAGCGTTTAGGAAAAAACTACATGCAAAAGAAACTATCGATAACAAAGTCTCCTTTCACGTTATTGATATTGATATCAATATTAAAGAAGTTAAGACGATGCCGATTTTTCCCGAATTTATAAATTTGTTCTTCACAACGAAAACAAGATAAAATTGTTTGAATTGAATTGAGATTGGTAGAGTAGATGAGTTTGTAGCGCGGCGAGGCCGTGTGTTTGATTACCACATCGATCTTGGGCCAATGCATGATTGCTGAGGGCGTGATGAGTTGATCTTGGTCAGTCTATCGCTGGTGTATATCCCAGCCCGTTTATTGTATTAGCGGGTGTGGTTGGTTAGCGTGGTTTACTGTTTATCGTACACGTTCGGCGAATAGTTCTTTGCGGATCCCGATTACAAAAACATATAATTATTATTAACCTGTCTGATAAAGTAAAATGTTTCTTAAATTACATCAATTATTATTAAGACCGAGATCTTGTCTCCATTGGGAATACGTGGAGTATAAAATTTCCCATTATCAAAATTACATGTTTGGGGAACAAATACCATGGGGATTCCGCTAACGATGATTGTCGTTTTTTTTAAAATCGGTGGCTTTGGCCCAATTAATTATTAACTATAATTTTAAAATTATAAAAGAAAATAATATTAATTTATTTTAAAACTAGAATGTAACTATATAAATTTTGTATTTATTAGAATAATGATTAATTAATGTCGATGATCAAAAACTCTTCACAAATTTAAAAGCTTGTGATCAGTGAATGGGAATACAATAGTGTCGGGCCCGATTCTCTGCACGGTGGCACAGGCTGCAGGAAGACACCTCGATGCGGGGGCTCGTAGCCACTGAGGCCAGCAAAAAAAAAATTAAAATTAGAAGTCGAACACTTTCAGCGTCATTGGAAAAAATTCAAAAGGCATTATAGCATGCGTCGGTGAATGCAAGTGTGAAAGTGAATATTGATTATTGAATAACTATTGTACGTCGGTCTATTAATCTTCCTATTCAATCTCTATTAGTTTATTCTCACAATACGTTAGATGCATTACCAATTGTCAGTGAAACTTTATTATATTATTGAATTTAAAATTAAATCCAATTATTTAATTTCATCGTTAAATGGTGGATATTTGATGTAAGTACATAATTAAAGTTATAACTTTTTTCTTTCTTGATGTAGAATTTTTATTTATTGGTATTTTCTTGATTTTTATATTGAATTATGCATAATTATTATATATTAAAGTTTATGAATACTAAATAGTACATCATTTTTCTTATTAGTGGAAGAATTAATTAGAAGTGTTCATTATTTGAAGAAAAAAATCACGGGTTGTTTACATCCATAAATTCATAATCTAGCATTGTGTCATCATTAGCTTTTAGTTATGTTGTCTGGAACTAGAAAATTTGAATCCGGATATGAAAAGCGTAAGAAAAAAAAAGAATTGAAGAGCTAGAAAATTCTCAAAAATGAGCTCTTGATAAAAAAATTGTTAAAAGACCTCAGTTTTATACTCTTTAGTGATGATAATATTGATAATGATATGAAAGTCGATGATGTTGATAATAGTGTAATCGATGATGAACCTAGCAGATGATATTGATAATAGTGTTGTCAATGATGAGCCCCAACTTCGAATGGTGTTGATAATTACATTGTCTGATGAGCCTAACTTTCGAATGATATTGATAATCTATTGATATATATGATCGAAATTGAAAGCATTAGATTCTAAGATGATTGATCTCTTAGTTAATAAGAGGTCTAATAAATTTGACTATTAAGGAAGGTCTAAGGATAAACTTGGAAGCAGTTTTTATGCTTACGTGGTATCTTAGAGAATTTTATCAAATGGAGAACAATGTGATAAGTGGCTTATGTATTCAAAGAGATTGATAAGGTGTTACATTTTATTTAGAAGCTATTTAATAAAGCGCTTGAGAAAAGGTAAATTGCTTAATGAAGATTTTGAGGATTGGTCTCGTTTAGCTCTAGAATATCGGAACATGAATAAAGTGTAAACATTTGAAGGAAGAATATAGCTCACTTGGTATCGGGATTGCGTTTAAGATTTAATCGGGGACAAACAATTGATAAAAGCGACTCGAAAACAAGCTGGAAAGGAGAAGGGCATTGGAAGAATATGTTAGTAAATTGTTTTCAGTTGTGAAGTTTCTAGCAAAGAATCTAGCATTTGCATTAGTGCTTAACGAGAAGTTATATCGAAATAGTAATAGAGATTTTTGAAGCGATTGAGATGTTAAGCGAGTTGACTTCTGGATTGAAGAGCATGTTAAAAGCGCATTACAAATGATGAACTTCATTCTCATTATCTTGGACACTTAACATTCAAAATGAGTTAATACTTCTACTATCTTCTAAGATCTTACGTGATTCTTGATTGCTCCCCAATTGTCATTGAAAGAGCAAATGACTTTGATTTTAAGATGTGAATCTCTTCAAATCATGTTATTATGGAAGAATCATTTTATCTTTTGAGCGTGAATGATCTGTTGGGCAAGTTATTTGATACTTTATTGAAGAATTAGAGGCTTTAGATGTGACTTAAACAATGAAGGTCGAGTTATGATAACGGATCAAACATGAAAGAGGCTTGTCGAGGTGTAGCCAAAAAAGACTTAGATAAATCCTAGAGCATTTTATACTCCTTACGGTTGTCATAGCCTAAATTTAGCTTTGTGTGATATGGCCAACACTTGTAGTAAAGCTAAAGATTTTTTTGGAGTTATAAAATTTCTTACACAATTTTTGTAAATTCTACTAGCGGTGGAGTATTTTTGAAGATAATGTGAAAGGGTTGACTCTTAAGTCATTGTCAGCTACTCGTTGGGAGAGTCGTATTGATAGTGTTCGAGCTATAAGCTTTCAAATGGTAGACATTCGAGAAGCTTTACTTCAAGTTGCAGAAACTGATAGTGATTCACAAATTAGAAGTGAAGCCAAATCATTAACAATCAATGAGCTTGAAGACTTTGAGTTTTTACCTGTCAATAATCATTTGGTATGAGGTGTTAACTATTGTCAATATGGTTAGCAAACAACTTCAATCAAAGAATATGATATTTGACTTATTCGCAATTACCTGAAGTGAGATTGAGATTTCTTATTTTTGAAAAATATAAGCGGTTTGAGATACTTTCTTATTATAGCTAAAAGAGATTCTTTGTGAAATGAATGTTGATCGGTTTTCCCCAAAACTGAAATTCATAGAAAAAATATATTTTGATGAAAGTACTGATGATGCCCCGCCCATTATCGAGAGAGGAATCATTTAAAATTAATTACTTCGTACATATTGTTGATCGAGCAATTGTTTCACTCGATAAAGATTTGAACAATATCGACAATATGAAAATATTTTTTGGTTTCTTGTTCACATCGACAAATTCTGTCTTTGGGCGATAAAGAGTGTAAAAGGTCATTGCGTATCTTCGTAATAAACTACGAGATAGTGGTGTCGATATTGATGGAGATGAATTGCACGTGGAGTTAAAATTAGCTTGAAATTATTGTAGCGGAAAGATGGACCCCGTTGACATTTTGAGAAAATTTTGAAACAATTAGAATGTTTGATGCGTTATTGCTTATAGAATATTGTTATTATTCGTATTCTTGCGTCGCCAGGCTTGAAACTTTAGTGAAGTTGTTAAAGTCCTAAATGGATTCTTGATGTCGGGAAAAACTTAATGGGTTGGCGGTGATAAGTAATAGAAAATAATTTTTGGAGAAAAATAGTTACGAAGAAAGAGTTGATTGATGATTTTGTTTTAAGAAATGTCGGGAGAATTTGATTTTGAATGAATGCTTTATTTTTTTGCAGCAGAACCTTCAATGAATGTTTGGAATGTATATTGAATGAAATTGGTTTTAAATTTATATGTTATTCATTTTACATAAAAATTATTGATAGAGGCCTCGTTTGTATTTATACCGCAGGGATCTCGATTATTCTGAGGCGACCTAATATTAATAATCATATTAGTATAACAACAATGTTGATAATAATATTAGTATTAGTTGTCTAACTAAAAATAAATAAGCCATTATTACTTCAAATAGAAGTGCATGCAAATGAATTGATATAGTATGAATGTGTAATACTAACAATCCTTGTTTTTATTTTGAAATTATCTTCTTCAATCCTCAAAACAACGGTGGTAGTAAAAAGCACTCATTTCTATCTTTAGTTGTCGAGTAAGTTTCAAATACACAGGTAACCTTATATATATGCCAATTTTGATCAAGAAAAAATTAGACAGTTCATGTAAAATCGGTGGTAGTATATGAGAACAGTTACAGTTTATAAATCTTCATATGTACTTAATTTCAATGTGAAAATAATATACATTATTAAAATGTATTATTCTAAGAGGATATAATTTTAAAAAAATCAAGAAAGAATGAACCAAAATTATTTATGCACCTAATTAGTATGTGTATCAAAATTTGTTTACAAATTGGTACAGATTATCTAAAAAGTAAAAATAAGCTTATATAATCGATATTATTGATTGATTTTTTTTAGAAATGATATGTATTATCTAAAATGGTTCCGGCTTATGAGCTTAAGGATTAAGCTTAAATAGGGAGTTTAAGTAGATTCTGAGCGTTGAATCTAATGATTATGAGCTGGATTTGATCCAATGATTAGGATATAATAGGGTTGAATTTGTCAAATCAATTTGTTTACAAAATCATAATTTGGTAGGAACTATAAATGTTCAATTAATAGGGCGATTTTTGGGGGATTTGATTTTTTGTATCTTTATTTTCATGGAAGTTTTGATTTGAGTAAGTCTCTCTTTTATTCCTCCCTTAATTCATATAACTGTTAGAACTATGAGAAATTTAATCTCATAAAATGCCCGTTGAACAATTTAGATTGTACAACCGATTTATTCATTCAAATTATATACATATATATGTAAGTTTAATATATATTAATTGTTAGACAATTAGTATTTTAGGATTTAATGTATTGACATTAGGGGTTACGATGACTTACTAAAGTGCACTCGTAATCTATATATTAAATATAATATTCAGTTAATATTATTTAATATATTACTCTTGTCGATTAGATCTGAGAGGTCCTTGTAGCTTGATAGCCGTCATGTAATAAATGTATTATAAACTTCGGTATGAAATATTAGGGACCTTAATCAGAGTCACGAGAACTTCGAACTCGGCTCGTTTGAGGCTGATGGAGTAGATAGATTTTGAGAGTTTATACTCCTCAAAACTACCAAATGTGTTTGCCTATTTAAGTGGCACAATTAAAACTACTGCTCATATTTTGATTTTCATGAGATCAAAACCTATAGCCTCTCATAGCCACGCAGAAAGAAAAACAAGTTTTTCTTCCATCTTTTATTTCCTAGTTTATACTTTAGGCGTTCTAGTAAGCGTGCGAGGCTTGATTCAGTTATTAAGCTGGTTTGGGCGATCTTAGAAGATACTGTTTGGTATTGTGAGCAATTGATTCCGACTTCCAACACCATTGATATTGTCAAATAAGGTACACAACGTAAACGGTGAAAATTTATTTAAAAAATAATTAAAATGATTAACAAACTTAATCAAATTAATTAAAATCGAGCCACTAAAAAGTTCTATGGTTAGGGTTACGTCGAACCTAAATTCAATGTAAAATCGCTTTGATTGAACAAAGTTTGCAGCTTTAGTCGGATTAAATGAAAATTAAATTTAGGATTGAGGCTAAAAATCCTAATTTTACTACATTAAAGTCATTTTTAGGGCCTCAGGTGAGGTTAGAAAGTTTTGGGGTTGAAATGGGAACTCGGAAGTTATGGCGTTCGAAATAAAGGCTTGAGTGCAGAATTCGCTTGTGAAAATATGTTTGGCCTAGAAAAATCGAAACCTTTTGTTACTCAAAATAGGCGCCTACTTTTTATTACTTGAGGCAAACTAATTCTCAAATATCAGCCAGTTGAATCTTTGCCTCGAAATTCACTTGAGTTAAGATCTTGATCCTTTGAGGTGAACCAACCAATCAAAGACGAGTATTCGAAGCCCAGAAGCCTATAAATAGCCCCCTTTATTTTCGCAAATTAAATCAGAAATCATTAGAAAATACTGCAGAAAAGATGAGAAAATACAGAGGACAACCCAAGGGAATTACAAGTTTAGAATTTTTAGAGCGTCAGCCGGAAATACCAACTTTGGTGGTAGAAAATACCTCTAGGCCCCATTTAGAATCTAGTATGAATTTATTAAGTGATAAACACACCCGATTCATACATCCCGGATCCTCAAAATAATGTAAATTAATCTAAACATAAAAATACAAATGTGAATAGAATCTTACATTTCAGCCCAGGCGAATGAACCCAATCCTCCAGCGTGTGCCTCGGCGTGGCCCGCTTCAAATCTACCGTGCTTGTTGACACCGAAAGATGTCGCCGAATTGCACACCAGAAGAAGCGAACGAGTACTTGAACTTGCTAGAGTTTGATGATGAAATGAAAGTGGAAGAGAAAAACTCTTCAATTCACCCGGAAGAGCTTTCTTGAGGGAGTGAAAAGGTTTTTTATATGATTCTAAAATCATGAAAAAAACCTAATCCCTTCCTTAAATACCAAGTCCCAAAATTCCACTCGTTAAGCAACTCGTTAAGAAATCAGTTTAACTCGTTAACTTAATTAGACCGTTATGAAGCACCACAATTAAATAATGATTCTTGAGTGAGTTGTTACTATTTTAATTAACTTAACAAATTAAATTAAAATACTAACGGAATCACTATCGGAATAGCTTGTCGAGTTGTTCATTGATTTCAATTGTAATTGATTAAACTTGTAAGTTTAACGATTGATGTTCATCGACATATATTTGACAAATATATAAATATTGAGAAATACATTTCTCCCGATATCTGAAATGCAGGTTTAATTTACGTTTGTGATATTATTCGAATATAAATTGTATGTGTGTGACGCCCACAGGCTCGGATAATAGTAAGTTGTATAATAATAATTGACCAACTACTATTATAACGATTAATAGTAGATCAGCAATCGCTCATAACCAATTAAATTATCATGAGAACCAGCACTAATGTACATCATTCTTAAGGTGAACACTAAGTTACGGTAATCTCGTTTAACCAAGCGGTAAATGAATTGATACCTGATTGTCGCCAGCAGGCACAATAAAGAATCAATTCTCATTTATTTCAGTATGGACAGCCAAAAATAGAGCGCCTACGGTGGAATTGCACAAGCAGGTAATTAGCACCAAGTTAGAAAGCAAAATAGAGAGAATCGACACACAGATTTCTCAAAACATTCCAGTATTAGGAATAAGCTAAATAGCCCCCGATTATTCATAAATCTTGCATGAGCCTTTAGAAAAAATCTCGAGTTTGATTCATGAGTTCCGAATGTTTCTGCGAATATTCGGTCCTATAGGTGGATTTGAGCGAGAAGGCTCATCGGAAGCGTACGTTCTTGCGGCAAAACAAATCCAAATGAGCCAAATCTAACGAGCCACGATACATAGCGACACATTTGCTTCAAGAGCCGTTATAGTACAAGTAAGAAGGTACATTGTGATAAGCTTTAGCATTATCCTCCATATAACTACAAATTCATCCAAATCAAAGTCATCAAAGACAAATAGCATATCCCGAGCTATTAAGTTCCGTTTAGGTTATATCGCAAGTCGCTTGAGAAAGCGATGGGCTTATTAATTTACCACCGGTCGAGCAGGCATATCTGAATCCTACTTCGAGGTGAAGTGCTAATCGAGCCCAGCAGCTGCGATGCGTTTTGGCCAGTAAGTGCGTCGGTATGACATAGTCCGGTCGAGTCAAAGACTGGTCGAAAGAGTTCGACACGAGAATACTTGTGCTAAGGCTCCGGTCTCGGACCATATCGAGTCCGGACAGGTCTCGGTCCATCAGAGACTAGGACACTATCCATTTAAGCCCGGGCACCTATCCACGGAAATCAAATCCAAGTCAAATCCCAGCTGGTGAGGCTGAAGTCGAGCCGGCTCATTATTCTTATGAGAGCCAAATCAGCCAATGAAGCCAAACGTCTCAAAAATCGTGGCAGCAGGGTCCATAGTTTGGACAGTTGATCCTCTTTGATTTGATAAAACACATGCCCAGAATTTTCTCTTTTCTGAGTGGATTTTATTTTGTATCTTTGCATAAATAATAAAAAAAATTCTTTTGCGTTACACACTGACATGTGGTACATTTATTATTTTTGTGATCAAGTAGCATTCTTGGATTCGTATCCACTAAATTTAGAACTTAATTATATGTTTAAACGCGATAAGCGCAAAGATGTGTTTAATTTTTCCCTCTTTTTTTCTTATTTTGCACTACTGAATCTATATTGTTGCCCCATTCATTTTCTATCTCCTCCATTTTTTATCTCTATGTATGGTGTTTAGTGTCTTTTTATTAACACCAACCTTCATATTTGTGTGATTTTGTTGAAGTTCATTTCAACTTTGATGTATACAGTATATATACTCAACCTTCTCATAATTCAGATTCAATCATTAAGTGGGCATGCTTTTCCTAACTACTATTCATAGCATTACTTCGGTATATTTTCAGTTTTATATCGATAACTTCTTACAACAAAAATATTATTATGTGAGGGACATATTTTATATGCAATTTCCATGTTTACCCTTAATTTAGGGTGTTTTCGTTTTATATTAAAAACTTCCCATAATCCAAATACAATTACGAATGGGACATATTGCTCTACTACTTGGCTGCCATGTCGAAGCGTTATTTGGGATGTTGTATTTTGCGCCGACAAGCTTGTCACCAACGAGATATATTTAAGAGCGGAGGACATGTTATCTGTGGCACCCGTCGAAGCATTATTTCGGGGTATATGAATCTTACTTCAACAACTGCCCATAATCCATATACATTTATGAATGGGATATGTTATCTCTGCACTTACCATGTCGATCATTATTTCGGTATTTGCATTTTAATTCGACAACTTCCCATAACCCGGATACATTTATGAATGGGACATGTTATTTCTTCATTTACCATGACGAGCATTATGTGGGGGTAATCATTATATTTATGAGAAACAAACATAATAAATTATATTTAAAGAAAAATTATTCACGTGCTAAGCACAACAAAACCCAAACAATCTAATAAAAAAAGAAACTCATGTTCCCAGTTGCAGTAACCTAATGTAAATAAAAAATGGGTTAATAATATTCCATAAAGGTATATACATATAGATGCGTAGTCATTCATTGCAAGTAAAACAGCAGGTTATGGCGTGTTATGAAATAACCCAAAATATAGCGACGTGGTTACTTGCCGATATCTAACCAGCATAAAAAATACTATAGACTTGAAATTGACAGTAATCGTAGAGTCGATTTTTACGGAAATAAAATATCAAAAATTGATCATAATATGTAACTAATTATGTTTGTAAATCAAGACTTGACCTTTATATGATAATGCATGTGTATAAAATAAATAAAAAATTGAAATTGCTAACCTTCTTTCTCAATTTTTTGGCTTGAAGTTGTTTATGGTTGTCAGGGTTTTGGAGATTTCTTAAATTGGATTTCAATGGGAATGAGTGCAATCTTTGAGAGTAAAGAGGCTGGTTGCTTTGGTGAGGATTAGCGGAGAATGAGAAGCTTTTGGGGGGATTGTGATTGTTGATGGGAAACAATTATGGGAGATTTTGCTGGAGAAAATTGGGGAATTGGTTTACCAGATCAATTAATTAATTGTGAAAGTGACAAAAATATCCACCTTAAGCATGCGACTTAAAAAAAGCGCTTAAGTTCATAAGTCAGACTCGTCTAAGAGAAGAAAAAATATATTATAAAATGGTATAATTTATATTTTTTATCATTAATGATCAAAAAACTTAATGAACCGTCACTTAATTTCCACATAATATATACTCTTCGTAGAGAATATTTTTTAATGGAAATCAGTACATGATTTTTACAAGGGCTTGACGTGATATTCATGTTTAAAATATGAGGCCTTAGATCTCGTAAATATATGTCGGATTGAACAATTGGGTGTGATGATTATTACATTTAAAAAATAAGAAGTTAGGATATATGTTAATTGTTGGACAATTAATATGTTAGGCCAACTAGATTGATATTAGGAGTTATGATGAGCTTCTAGAATGGCTTCCATGTCTATATATTAATATGATGTTCGGTTAAACATAAGTTGATATATTACTAATTTCAATTGAGCCTAAGAGGTCACAGACAACATCGAAATCAAACTATAATTTAATTATAACTTTCGGGATTTAAAATATAACTGTATAAGAATATTGGGGTGAAATTCCAATTGTTGGAAATCACCCCATGGGGCGCGCGAGAACCGAGAAGAGGAAGGGAATTCTAGAATCTTCTTTTTAGAAGAATTCTAGAATGTTCTTCTTAAGGAGGTGGAAGAGTTTCATGTCTCTTCGAATCCTTAAAGTAGAGTTTTTAGTACTTTATATAAATGCCACTTTGAGATGAAAAACTTGCGTCAATTCTTCGATTTTTGAGTTGAGAATTCTATCTCTTTACCCGGCTTCATGTATTTTAAATTAGTAGGTGAGACTCACGAGACTGTCAATAGATTAATGCATAAGAATAGTTGGCGCTGACGTAGACGAGCACTTTTCAGAGTGAGCATTGAATTAGGCGTAGGCGATGTTGGTAAAATTTTTTCGATTTATTATAATTATTATTTTAATCCGTAAAACCCAACAATCCATACATGGAAAATTACAATATTTGGCATATATGAGAAATTTCTTCCGTTTTGGAACTTACTTTTCCGAAACGATTCCGAACATTCAACTAAAATCTTAAATAAAAAAAGTGTTGGGTATTCAATAAAGTACAATAGACCACAAATTATTCTTTAATGAATCATCCATTAGAATTTGACGACAATACCAATGTACAACTTATTCTAATTTAATTTCCAAAATCTCATTTTTGCAAAAATAACTCGATAACTATGTGAATAAAGAATCTTTTTGATTATTTAAGCGTACATATTTTATTCCATGAGTCCAATTTGGCTACTTATAAATTTTTGTAAGCATGGTATTAATAAATTATGATATTTCAATATTACTAGTAAATATCATTTTTGATAAATCATGATATTTCAATAATATTGGACATACAAGACATAAAAAATTTAAATATGAAATATCCATTTAAAATATGAGATTCAATGAACAGGATCTGAGTAACCACCACGCTTACAAAATTTTGTAATCACTCAAATCTTAACTTATACGAATTATAATTCTTAAATAATTTCATCTATGATGCTCGAATTAAATTTTCGTAACAATTTTTCTACACATATATATATTAGAGTGCGAACAAAATACAAAACCGGCCAGCAGAGCGAGCCAGAACGAAAATAGCAGAAATTTTTGAACGTCGGGCAAGGCGATTTAGGTTCGGCGTCGGGAAAAACCGAACTAATTTATGTTAGGCCTTTGAAATAATAACCCAGACAGTAGGCGATTTCTAGAATACATTAGCCGATTTTTCAATTTTTATTATCCTTTTTTAGATGTAGTATTTGCATGTAATACGTTTTAAGAAGTGGAATTTAGGTGCTTTGTTCATTGTGGGTATAATGAAATAAAATATATAAATCTTTTAAACTAATAATATAGGAAATACAAAGATATGTAAAAGTAGTGATATTATGTATTGAATGTGTATAGATTGTATAATTAATCTTAAAAGTTACATTAAAATTCTGAGTTAAATACAGTTTAAGGGCTTGAATTTTGAGTTCGAGCGATATGCTCAAAATGTCTCAAAATCGAAATTTAACGAGAAACCGAGCTTAGGAACCGATGGAACACGATGGGATTGGGCAGATAAATGTAGAGCAGATTTAGGTTAGACGCTTTTGAAGAAACAGATTTAGGTTCGGCTTTGAAGAGCAGGTAAATAAGGTTAGGTTAATTTTTGAACAGCCAGAAGCCCAGAGGCTTGGTTAGGCTCTTTATTATATATGCACACCACAAAAAGATTCATTAGTTCATCATGGTCTTTTAAGACAGCTTGAATGTGTACTTTAAACCAAATGTACAACCAAATCCACTAGGATTCCCCCAAGATCCTCCGCCACGTGTACGGTCCAGATTCTCCCTCACCTCAAAAATCAAAAATAAAAACCAAAATCTAATAATTTCAAACCCCTAATTTCTTTTCTCGATTTGGGGATCTCTAGTATCAAGTTTCTTAAACCTAATTGTTTTAAATTTGATAATTTTGTGGTTAAATTAGATTTAATTATAATAAAAATCAATTATTTTTGAAGAAAAAAAGGCATAAAAAACCTCAGCGAAAATGGAACAAGAGGAAGCAATTGTGATTAAGGAGGAGGTTGATGTGGAGGAGGGGGAGATCTCTGATACAGCTTCGATTGAGGAAATTAGTGAAAAAGATTTCCTTAAAGAAAATGAAGTTTCTAGTTTTTCTAGTGTTTCTACTAGTGCTGACGTGGCTGCTGATGTCATAAATAGTAAATCTGTTAATTCGAATTCGAATAATGACAGTAATAGTAATAATAGTAATAATAGTAATGGTGATAATAATGGTAATAATAATAGTAATAATCAGAGGGTTTGGACAATGAGGGATTTGTATAAGTATCAAATATCGAGAAAATACGCCCCCGGGTTGTATAATTTGGCATGGGCGCAGGCGGTGCAGAATAAGCCGTTGGGAGAGGTTTTGGATATGGAGTGTGGGAAAGCGGGTGGTGTTGATGGGAGTGATAAGGGGGAGGGGGGATTGACGAATGTCGAGGGGAAGGATTCGGTTGGGGTTGGGGTTGTGATTGATGTGGATGATGATGTGAAAGAGGAGGGAGAGTTGGAGGAAGGTGAGATTGATTTGGATTCTGATGTTTCTATGGAAACTTGTGGTGATTCGATGTTGGATGATCGGGTGAAGGAGGATGTGGTAGGGGACAACTGTGATTTGGAGAATCGGGTGATGGAGGATGTGGTCGGGGACAAATGTGATTTGGAGAATCGGGTGAAGGAGGATGTGGTAGGAGACAAATGTGATTTGGAGAATCGGGTGATGGAGGATGTGGTAGGAGACATATGTGATTTGGAGAATCAGGTGAAGGAGGACGTGGTAGAAGACAAATGTGATTTGCAGAATCAGGTGATGGAGGACGTGGTAGAAGAAAAATGTGATTTGGAGAATCTGGTGATGGAAGACATGGTAGATGAAAAATGTGATTTGGAGAATCTCGTGAAGGTGGTTGTGGCTGAAGACAAATGTGATTTGGAGAGTAGGGTTGAGGCTGTTAAGAAAGAGCTTGAGAGTGTTACCATTGATGATGCCGAAAAGTAAGTGCATTGAGAAATTGAATTCGCGTTGGTTCATATGTTTGTTTGGGTTTCTTTAATAGGGAGAATGAAATTGATTTTGTCAATCTGTTTGTTGTTTGTGTAGAACATTTGAACAAGTTTGCTCCAAATTTCAAAACTTGTTGAACAACATAGAAGAAATGGTTTTGGAGCATTCCTTGCCTGAAAAGGATAGCCTTGTTGAGCTGTCTTTCACCGCAATTCGAACTATTAATTCCGTAAGATATTCCTTCGTATTTTCTTCTCATGCTTTCTGTTCTGCATAATGTTTTATGTGTATCACTAGGCTAGAGGGATAGTAGTTTTTTCTGTTGCCGGATGTTCTTAATCTGGAGTTATGTGTAGGTGTTCTGCTCCATGGAACAGGATCAGAAAGAGCATAACAAGGACTTTTTGTTAAGGTGTGTGTTGATCTTATTGCCCTTTTGTTTATCTTCTTTGATATCTTTATCTTCTACTTGAATAGTTTAGGTCCCCTGGCATTAATAGTACGCAACTTTAAACGTTTGACAGGTCTTTGAATCGTGTGACCACTCAAAAGTTTCTACCTTTCTCTCCCAAGCAGCTGGAAGAGGTGTGTTTTTTTAATTGCTCTTACGAATTTGATTTAGGATGTGTTAATATTTGTTCTAACTCAGGAGTCTATCTGATTTTATTCTTCCACAGATAAATGTTATGGCTTTGTCTCTGGAATTTTCTCCAGTTTCGTCAAATAATTTAGTAAATGATGTGAACGACAGTGATGGAGTAGGAGTGGTTAATAAATTTGAGTCTCAAGTAGTTTCCGAGAAAACCAGTCAAGGCTCAACTTTTGCAAAGAAATTTGATGTCGATGCCATTCCCGTTGAATTTTCAAATAAGATACAACCTGTGTCTTCGGGATATTTAACATCAGGAGTATCCAATTCTAAGCTAAGACTTGTATCATTACCCTTACTGGACCTTCATAAGGATCATGATATTGACAGTCTTCCATCACCAACACGAGAAGCACCTCCTTCTTTGCCCATTCATTTAGCATTTGATTTTGGACATGGTTCAATAAAACCTGAATGGCCGGTGCCTAAAGTTGCACTATCGGCAGGAAATATGTCTGTTCATCCTTATGAAACTGATGCTCTTAAAGCCGTTTCCTCTTATCAGCAAAAATTTGGTCAAACCTCTTTTTTTACGAGTGACAAACTGCCAAGCCCAACACCTTCAAATGACGGTAATATTAGTGATGATGATACTTGTGGGGAGGTTGCAAGTGCTCCTCATAGGAATGCCCAACTTGCGCATGCACTGAACATGGGGCAACCCCCTGTTTCCACCGTCTGCAATCCAAGCATGTTTCCTGGCCAAAAAGCAACAAACACTTGGGGGTCAGGGCCCATGACCCATGGGCATGTACCTGCTTTAAAATCTTCATTAGGTAAGAGGAGTAAGGATCCTAGGCTCCGGTTGGCCAGTGATGAAAACACGCGTGTCAGTTACCAAGATCATATCAATCCATCAGTTAATATGGAACCTAGAATGTTGGTAAATTCAAGAAAGCAGAAGACATTGGAGGACCAAAATCTGGACACTCCTGTGGTGAAAAGGCAAAGGGGTGAGATTATTGGGGGCCCTGCTTCGAAAGGTTTACCAGGTCTGAGTGGAAATATGTTACAAGACATAGCAACATCTGGTTTGCAGATTCAGGAATCAAATCATGTTCCGGAGAGCTATGGAATTGCTAGCAGGGGAGTTGAACATGGAACCACAAGAGTTGGCACTTTCAGTAACTCTGTTAGTATGAATATTAATCAAAGCCACAACGTACTGATGCCTGGTCACATTGCAACAAGCTCTCTGGAATCCCTATTGAAAGATATAGCTGTAAATCCATCTCTTTTGATGAACTTGGTAAATATGGAGCAACAAAAATCTGCTTATCCCTTTAAAAGTTCAACTCAACATCCTACTTCGGATTCTATACTTGGAGCAATGCCTGTGATGACTATGGCCCCTCCCCGGCCATCTGTGCCTGGACCAAAAGATAGGGGATTACTCCGGACTCCGTCACAAAGGCTTCAAGTGGTGAGATTATACCTGCTAAAAAATCAACTTTGAGACACCTTTTCTCTCTCTTTGTTTTAATCATTTACATGAGGGATCGCGAACTCTTCTGTGTTGTTTAGCCCTGATCCCGTCTAAGTGCTCTATCTGCACCATGTGATGACTAATGTGTTCTGTTTTTTCTGTTTGTTTAGTATATTTTCATATCTAAGAGTTTATCAGTATTTCTCCCATAGTTTGTTACTCTTTGTTTTTCTGCTTGCTCTGTCAGTATTTTCATATGTGTTCGGAACTTTCTGTTTTTGTAGTATATTTTCATAATCTATGTAAGATTTTATTAGTATTTCTCCCAAAGTGTGTGTATCTACTGATATAGCTTGATCACCTTTGAAAGTTCTGCATATATTTTGTTTGGGATTCTAAGACTACATAAAACTTGCAGGATGGATCAACAAATGTTCGCATGAAACCTCGTGATCCTCGCCGAGTTCTTCATGGAGACTCCTCTAAACAACGTGGAGGCAATGCAATTGATCAAACTAACATTACTTCCAGTGTCCCAAGGCAAGAGGAACAGCCAGGATCTTTCCCTCAAGGGACCCAACCAGATATTGGTCAACAATTAATAAAGAATTTGAAGAACATTGGTGATATAATGTCGGTTTCTCAAGCAACAACTTCTCAAACAGCAGTTTCACAGATGCAAACAACACAAGCCATTCCATATCTTCAAAGTAAGGTGGAGAGAAGGCTAGCTTCAGAGTCTGGAAAAACACAAGGTAGTACAAGGTCGGTTTCTGAAGATGTTGGCCCATCTCGACCTCAACATAGCTGGAGTGGTGTGGAACATTTGTTTGATGGATATGATGACAAGCAAAAAGCAGCTATTCAGAAGGAAAGATCTAGGAGAATGGAGGAGCAAAGGAAGATGTTTGCTGCCAAGAAACTTTGTCTCGTCTTGGATCTGGATCATACTCTTCTGAATTCAGCAAAGGCATCATACATATTTTTTTGTTTGAAGTATATCTTTATGTATTGGAAATTTTATTCTGTTGTAACGAATTGCATAAATTTTCAACTTTCAGTTTTGTGAAGTAGATCCTAAGCATGAGGAGATCTTGAGAGAAAAGGAGGAACTGGACCGTCAGATGCCTCAGAGGCATCTTTTTCGGTCCCCTCATATGAGTATGTGGACTAAGTTGCGGCCTGGAATTTGGAAGTTCCTGGAAAAGGTTTTTTTTTGTTTGATAGATTTTACTGCTTTGATAATTGAGTAACGGAATATGTATTCATCTCTTTTACTTTTTTTTTATTGTTTGAAATATCAGGCTAGCAATCTTTTTGAGCTACACGTCTATACAATGGGAAACAAAGTTTATGCCACGGAGATGGCCAAACTACTTGATCCAAAAGGTGAACTGTTTGCTGGACGAGTCATATCGAGGGGTGACGATGGAGACCTTTCTGATGGCGATGAAAGGATAGCCAAGAGCAAAGACCTGGAAGGGGTCTTGGGCATGGAGTCATCTGTTATTATTATAGATGATTCTGTGAGAGTCTGGCCGCACAACAAGCTTAATATGGTAGTTGTTGAAAGGTAAGTATTGTTGATGTTAAGTAGATGTATGCAAATAAGAGCATTCACCAGATTACCTATTCCCTATCTTAAAAATTCATTCCCAATACCAGTTTTATCGTTTTTATTCTCCACATTTTATTTATAACACAAACCCAGATTCCCTACCCTACAAAGCATCTTGCAAGCTGAGTTGAACTAATAAGTATTTTTGTTTGATGTCTTGTATCCAAAAGTCTTAACACAAAGAAGGCTGGAAAGAGAATTGATTATTTTAAAAAGGAAAAGTTCAGTTTGAGCCTTGCAGAACAATGGGCCAGGGGATACTTAAGTGCAAACAATTTGTGGAAAAACTTAGGATATGATATTTAATTTTTTTTATAGCTTTTTTTTTAAAGTCAAGCCTATCTCTAAATATGAGTTGAGGAGATTTTTTAGCACTCTGATGCAGATGCTCTAACAAGCTCACGGATTGCTATATTGTTTCTGCAGTTGACACATCCTCTTTGGATGATTTTTCTTATGTTCTGCCTTGTGTTTGTTAGGTATTTATACTTCCCATGTAGTCGGCGCCAGTTTGGACTTGTCGGAGATTCTCTTTTAGAACTCGATCGTGATGAAAGACCTGAAGATGGGACGTTGGCATCTTCGTTGGCTGTGAGTTCTGGTTCATGTTGCATGAGATCCAATTATATTAACTTTTTTTCCACTCTGGTTACATCTGTCACTTGAATACATGAATAGGTAATCGAGAGGGTACATCAGAACTTCTTCACGCATCAATCCTTAGAAGAAGTTGATGTAAGAAATCTCCTAGCTGCAGAACAGAGGAAAATTTTGGCTGGTTGTCGTATAGTTTTTAGCAGGGTATTTCCTGTCGGTGAGGCCAATCCTCACTTACATCCTTTATGGCAAACTGCCGAACAATTTGGTGCTGTGTGTACCACTCAAATAGATGAACAGGTCACTCATGTGGTTGCAAACTCGTTAGGGACGGACAAGGTAGTTTCACAATCTCGTAAAATTTATTTTCCTCCATCCCCACCCTACTTATTCTTGTCATAATGATGACCAAACTCGTTGGACCTTTCTTCTTAAAAAATCGATCTCCTTCAGTAAATATGAAATTACATTGCATATAAGGTGACTTTAGCATTTTAGTTTTCCCTATACTGAAATGTCATTTTCCTCATTGCATATTAGGGTGAGATGATTATAGTTTAATCCTTTGCTTGTAATTGTATCCATTTGTGACCCCTTCCATGGTTTAATCAATAAACTGCTAAAAACAGGTTCACTGGGCTATTTCCAATGGCAGATTTGTTGTGCGTCCAGGCTGGTAGGAGTTCTTATATCCATTTAAGATTAGTGCCCTTAATGAAGATTTGTGAATCCTAATTTTCCTTTGTAAAATATGCAGGGTGGAAGCATCGACTTTGCTCTATCGTAGAGCAAATGAACATGAATATGGTATTAAACCACAATGAATACATCACTCATAGGTCTGAAGTATTTGGATAAAAGAGGAGTATTAAAAAATGGGTCTAAAAATAACAAACGTTAACGTTCGAGGGTTAACTGAGCCATTGACTTATTTTCAGAGATTCATCGATACAATCCTCGTTAGTTTTTAGACCAGGAAGTTCAGAAATGGTTGATAGAAATTCTACTGGAAAATGGTGTCCGTGAGTTATTTTTTAGACCGGGAAGTTCAGAAGTGACACGGTTGAAAGGAATTCGACTGGGAAACGGTGTCCCTGGGTTATTTTTGAGAATGGGAAGTTCAGAAAGTGAGATGATTGGAAGAAATTCGACTCGAAAATGATGGTCCTGAGTGAATATTTTGGGGATTCAGTTTTTCATGTGTGGCTACAAAGTTGCAGATATTTTGGGGGGTGATTCTGTTTTGCATGGTGATGGGGGCAGTTGGGAAGGATGGATATAGTGTGTGTTGGTTAGAGCTGCTTCTGTTTTTATCCCTCAGTTTGAGAATTTTTTACAGGTTTTATCACTTTATCATTTTCACAAAACATGAGATGCTAAGAACGAACCAAAATTGAAAAACAAGAAAATCATTAATTCACTCTTCATAATTTGACTACATAAGCTACATAAGACAAGCACACAACCAAACAAGGACATAATTTCAACCAAGAAATACCACCCTTTTAACCAGTCGATTTTTTATGTTCAAAGTGGTGAAACTAAGGGGGTCGTGGTGGAACTAAAGGGGTGGTCACCCTAAATCTTCTTGAAAAATATGTTTTTCTTTTCAAAACTTATTTCGTCTGTGTCCCTTTACGTTTATATTTCTACCTTTTTTGTTTGACATAAACTCGTTTGTTTTCCCTAGATAAAAATTATGGTCATATGATTATGTATCAAAAGAAGCAAGTATCAAAGACCTTGTACCATTTCATTCCATCTGAAGTCCTTTTTCACACAGTTTTAGAATAATAAAAATAAAAAATATTCGAAAACATTATAAAAATAGTTAATAAATAATGTAAAATATTAGAAATTCAAAATAAGTTGTATATACAATAGATATTTGTATAAGTATTGCAAAAAATAGAAATATTCAACCTCATGAACTAAAAAAGAAAATATTTTGAAATTAATGGTAGATAATTTAAAATATTTGAAACAAATTTTTATTATTTTAATGAAAATTTGAATTTTTAAATAAAATATTTTACATAATTAGTATTATTTGAAAGTATTGAAATTAGAGAAATTTAAACAAGGTTAATAGATAATTGTAATTATTTCATACACCTTAAGTTCTATATGCATACTATATGTATGTATGTTGAAATAATTTCTAGTCATTATATAATCATACTTTTATCTTGTAGGATATTTATTTTCAAAACAATAAATTTTAATCTAATCAATCTTAATTTGATACACAATAATATCTACAATAATTATCGGGCTCGTGTACTATGCTTAAGTAGATTTCGTGCTTAAGCCGCTTGAATTGGTCTAATTAATGTTAAATGAAAATTTTTCGCATTACTTCAAACAATAACGTGAAGTTTAAATTTTACCCAACTAATGATGTTAAAAAGTCATTGTTAATTTAATTTAGAGTATACATGCATTCTTCAATAGAAATTATAGATATATCAAATCAGATACACTACTTTTGTCTAACCTCCAACGATTGCTCATCTCATTAATGGATATCTGATAGTCAATATGAGTAGTGTGTTTTTATATTAATCAATTTTATCCTTATTTAAATAGTTTAAACACCTTAAGCATAATAAAAACTTAATTATGAGATAAAGATCCATAATCATCTTATTGATCTAACAAAAAAGTAACAAATCATATAAACTACAAAATAAAATAAACATATAATTATATTAAATCATTAAAAAGGCTAAACACTTCCAAAGATGTTAAAGATTTAGAAGAGCTTTCTGGTTGCTTCAACTGCATAAGCGAAAGAGGCGAACGACGAACCATATCAAGCCAGCAGCAAGAAACCAAAAGCTCTCTAGCAATGGCTATAATACTTGGAAATGTTCCTCCCAATCTTCAAAAGCTATTCAACTGTGTGAGCATTGAAACTAGCTCGCCACTCGAGGGGCGATCAGCTGGCTGATCAGAGACGCATACTACAGCAATTCGCACTGCCATCA